>JAVIAB010000051.1:108274227-108817874 GCA_032433765.1 Megaustenia siamemsis
TGCAAGATTACAATCAACATGAGGTATATGTAGCGTTAGACGGTGTATTTATATGCAGCGTATGACATCAGAAACAAAGAATGAATTATGCCACCTCGAAATGAACGATCACTTCACAAGTCACACTTCAGTGCATCATTGTTCTCTCGATTGTCAATAATGAACACATATTAGTCTAATTTGTAACAGGCACTTTGATGTTCGTATTCGACTGATTATATGTCAAGTAACGCAATATAATCTGAGAAGAATGGTCCCCATCTACAAGGAGAGACGAACAAACAGGTTCACAACTAACGTTCGCAAATACTCAGTTCAATAGAACAGATTGTGGCTGCCTCCACACTCCCCCCTGCCCCTAATGTCACCTCGATATACAATTAGTTAAGACCGAGAGACTGGCTAGTTATTTTGGCTACGACACTGTTAACAATATGTCTCGTGATTAATTTATGGACGTTAACGAATATGTGGCATTTGAGAATAGAGAAAAGCACACACTACAGTATTGACTGTGAACAAATAGAAACAATTCTTTCTAAAATTCATTCAAATTATTGGAAAATACCTTCCTCAAATTACACTTCCCACAATCTGTGAAATAAAGTTAAAACACATTTGTCAAATTACACTTCCCACAATCTGTGAAATAAAGTTAAAACGCATTTGTCAAATTACACTTCCCACAATCTGTGAAATAAAGTTAAAACACATTTATAAAATTACACTTCCCACAATCTGTGAAATAAAGTTAAAACACATTTGTCAAATTATACTTCCTACAATCTGTGAAATAAAGTTAAAACACATTTGTCAAATTATACTTCCTACAATCTATGAAATATAAGTTAAAACACATTTGTCAAATTATACTTCCTACAATCTGTGAAATAAAGTTAAAACACATTTGTCAAATTATACTTCCTACAATCTTTGACAAGAAATCAACACAGTTATTTCAAGTTATAGCCCCTGCAATGATTGAATTGAATTTAAAACAACACATTTTCAAAGTATAATTACTGCAATCATTGAAATAAAATTATAATGAATTTCTCAGATAATGTACTGTCTAACATTACATCCATTACTGAAACTCTGACATGTCTAGAGTTAGATATTGCATTGATATCCTGGTTTGCATATTACTCTGTACCATCTGTTTATCACAACTTCCAGGAAGTATTTATTGCCGAAACGTCAGTAATGACTTGTTTTGTTTCCCTACATCGCAAACCACAACCATATACGCTTAATTCACTTCTCTCATTTTGAAATCACTTCCAGTTATCCTCTCTGATTGTTACAGAGCTCGGTCACTATGATCCCTATGTGCACAGCTGCTCGCTTTAAACTCAAAGTAGTATTTTAGTTATAATCATAAAAACATTTCTACATTATAAATGATGTCTTGAGGATACTTCAATACACTCATTCTTGATATTAACATTTTGTTCTTGTGGTTCAAATTGGTGCTACTGAACAAAGATAATCATATTCTAGAACAGAAACAAACTTATGCTGTTGATATTTTAGTCTAATAACGATTATAAGAATAAATATTTCAAAATTTGACAAATTTGACCCTTTTTGGTGTAAAATAATAATATTTTAACCACAAATTTTGTAACAATATAAGCTATAGCATCACTTATGATCATTTTTAGTGTAATCATTGCAAAATTATACTAAAGTCATGTTTTAGAACTGACAAAAAGTACCAACAGAAATATCATTTTAAAATAACAACCTACAGCAGTGTGTGATTCTGAAAGGGATTATAGAGTAGTAACAATTAAAAAACGTTAAAGATTGTTCTAGATACAAGAAGAAAAGGAAAAACTAGAGCAATCAGTAGAAACGATTATTTCTTTTTTTTTTTTGTCTCGTTTTCCACAAACTAAGCATTCGCTATTTCAGTTGTTAATTGTAAGCATCTCTGCATGGATAAGGCAATGAGATTAACGTCCCTGTCAGTTGCTATTTGTGTCGCCCGCTGTGAAAGCGAAAGATTAACGTCAAGTTCGATCTCGATTATTAAATCAGCGCATCAATCAAATCTGTTGTTCAAAATTTGAGAACAAAAAATTATTCGAATAAAAAAAAAACTGTATTCTCATCAATGAAAGCTTGAAATAATCATTTTGTTGTTACATATAATTATTTTTTCCCCTTCGATATACGGTTGTAGGGCTCAATCAGAATCTAAAATTGGCGCTGAACGATTTTCTCTAGGGAAGTAGGGCAGGACGGCGGGGTGTGACGTGCCTCACCCGTCAAAAAATTAATAAAACGATAGTCGGGAACAGAATATAGACAAGACAATACGGCGATAATTTGTTTCTATGAGTCATCATCTACACTGTCAAGTCCAGTTTTGCTAATTCTTTTAAAACTGTTTCCAGATCGATTCTCTGTTCGTTTCTTCAAAATGGCATATAGAATGACCTTTGAATTGCGAGATAATTCAATGTATGGACTTATGGCCGAAAAGCACACACTGTATATCATTGACTGGGAAACAATAAAAACAGTGCATTTCCACAAGTCATTGAAATTATTTCAGAACAGCTGTCTTAAATTACAGTTCCTTCAAGCAATGAATTGGAATTTAAACAACTGAAAACAACTTCCTGAAAATACAATCGGTTTTTTTTTCACACACTTACACACACACACACACACTTTCTCTCTCTCTCTCTCTTTCTCTCTCTCTCTCTCTTTCTCTCTCTCTCTCTCTCTCTCTCTCTCTCTCTCTCTAACACACACACACACGAGTATATTCGATTACTATATCTATACTGTGGTGATTTGTACCATTCGATATAGTGCGCTTTCGTCTTCAGCACACATTTGCGAGACTGCTTGCGTTAACTTTTGTTTTACGTTTTCAATACAGCAGTTGCTTGTAGTCGTAGCTGTTTCTCCTAGGAAAGTAGTCTTATTGAACAAGCGAATTGTTTCCTTTCCCGGTTTGTGCGACGTCTGTCATGTCTTGGAAGAAATGAACGCTAGAACTGTCATGCACTTCCTACACGGATCTGAGTGGTCTATAGATAAGACGTCAGCCTTTGGACAGGAAGGTCCCGGGTTCAGTTTCACCAGCGAGAATTTATTTTCGAAAATAAATAAAACTGAATCCGTGTTTACTTCATGGCTTTACTGTCCCCTGGTCTCTGGATAGTGAGATCCAATGTCTAGAAAAACAGACAAAACAGAACGTTCCGTTTAGCGATCGCACGTTAAAGTTCCCTTGGCAGTTCCACATCTGTAGGCCAAACAAAATGGCCGCTACCCAGGAAAAATGTAACAAAAATCTTAGCCACACCGATGGACCCCAGGCCGTGTTCGAGCACCTGACCGGGTCAGGATTCTCCTCTGAGGTTCTTGATATTTCGAGGAGGAAATAGAACACCTGTGGGGTATCCCGGTGTACAGTGATGATGATCCTAACATTACATAACATAACATTTTAAACATCGGGTTTTCTCATTTGCGTTTTGAAGTCTCCATGAAGCAATTTACTGATAATGTCGTTTAGCATCTATAGAGAGAGGATGTTATCTTGCGATACTAACTAAATTGTCCACATGTTTTATGTTGATAATTGTTATTTTATTGCAAGCTCATGGTATAACTGTTGTTTTGGCAGAATAAATGATTATATGTCCAGGAGTTATATCTACTGATATTCCGTACAACACGTTTTAAATAATACGTTAGTAAACTATAATTTCATTTTTTTTTAAAACGCCATTTTGTAGAGTAATTTTGAGAAACCTCAGGCATTTAGGGAGAAAGCAACTGAAGACCATCTGATTAAAAGGAATATATTTTGCAAATGAAACTTATCAGTATAAAATGTTTAATTCTAAAAACGTTCTTTAATTATAGAAATTTAGAGCATTTAAAAGTGTAAAAACAGTGAATATATGCGGATCACCAAAGACTATCTATCTATATATTGGCCTTTCGATCCGTAGCCGGCCCATAGGGCATAGACCAAGATACTCCTTCATCTGAATTTTTGTTCTAGCAGTTTTCAATTCTTTTAAAGATATTTTATCAAATCTCGCCATTTGTCTCTGTTCTGTGCAAGCAGCTCTATCTCATTGAGGGTTTTGTTGTTTTGTTTAAGGCCGAAAAAACTATCACTATTATCTACTGCTAGTTTACACATTCTGTATCAGGTCTACGTTTCATTAACAAAGTCGTTTTTACAATAGCGGCGTGTTAAACCTCTGATCAACGGTTCTATACCAAGGTGGAAAAAAATAATTCCTCCATCTTGTATACAACCGGAAGCTGCTAGTTCTAAAGACTATAGTTGTTGGAAGAGCCTGTTTAAAGGCTGGACTAAACGTCAAACTCTATCAGACTACCATTAAAGTAAAGAGGTGGACGCCAGTAGGACTCAAATCTCTTTCATCACCACACATAAACAAATCTCAGCACAAACTCAACAGAGGGTTTCCTATATTATTTGTTTAAATCTATCCCTACATTCGGTGCCGTCTCAAAATGGCTATTAAGGAACTTCATTTTACTCCGTCTCTTGCTCTGATGGTGCGCCTTATCCGTCTTTTGTTATCTATCAATTGATTTCTTAAAATAATGAAAATAATATTTGGAATATTACATTTGCTTTGTTTCATTTGTCTGCAGAAAAGGTCTGATTTTTTCCCCCATTCTCAGCTCGAAAAGATTCTAATTTGTGAAAAGTAAATGAAAAGATATTCTATATTCTAGAGTTCGTATGCTGTAGGTTTAATACTCGATCTCATCTACCCCAGGATCATGGATACTTGAAGCAATCGTTCGATGGGTGATTCAAAACTGGTCCCTGTTAAGTGGGAGACGAACATTATGTATCACTGCAAAGTTTGGCTTGTACTTTATAAACGCTAGTTAGATGCCAGCCAGCACAACATTTGGAAAGAGAAATCGCCAACAACAAAGACATAAGATACTATATAGCTTGACTATTGGCATGGAGAATAGTCAACAACAGACTTGATACGATGCACAGTGGATAGACATGATCACCTATGCCAGGTGTAGCACATGATAATCAGTGAGATGTGAGAGCCACCAACATATATTTTTAAGGTTAATTTTAACAGGAAAAAAATTGGTATTGTGTTCATATTTCATTCAAAATTCCTTCATTTTATAAATAATTGAGTAATTTGCACAGTGTGTCTTGGCATCGTTATATATAACAAATTTCCCTTCTCGGATGTGAATCATGGAGAATTTATTAGACACTAATAGCTGCATGGGGCCTCGGGAGCGAAGTTTGATATCACGGTGATATTTTCAGACATGCCAGCTCAAATGCACATAACCACAGCCTGTATTATCAACAATTGTTCTCCAAAAAAGGTGATTGCGTATTCGAATTCTTCTCCTTTTTTCCTTCCTCATTTGCCTTCCAGCGTCGAGGGGAAATTTACGGTCGTTTGCATTTCTATTGACTTTGTTGCTGTTACGTTTCCTGGTGTTTCTAATATTCCATCAATCCGTCTTGTTCGCAGCCCGCCCTTCAGTGCGTATTCTCGCAACGTTTATTGAAGGCCCGTTGGGTTGTGTTTTGGTATCTCTGTCTTATCACGTGGTCAAACCATTTTATCAGTTGTTTCTTTTTGTATTCTATGACGGGAATTATTCTCAGCTTTTTTCCTCGGTTTGTCATTTCTGTTCTTACCTCTGAAACTGTTTCCTGTCATTCGTCTAACACATTTCATCTCGGTAGTGGTTATTTGTCTTATTGTTCTTGCATGTAGGGTCCAAATATGGCATTGGTAGCACAAAGTTAGAATGAAGATTATATTGTAGTTCCCGTTTTGCATCTACAGTTATTTCCTTGGTGAACAATAGGGTGGTAGTTATCCGATGTTTTTACAAGCTTTGTTGCATTTTGAGTCTATTTCTCCTGCTTGTGAATTGTCGTTCGAACTAAGTAGACTCAATATTTGTTTTCTGTTTTCTTCCCCAAAACGGGGTAGTATTAATTATAACATGTCTACTCCGAGCACTTCTTAACGACAGCACTAGGAAACTTTTGATTTATCTCAGAAATGTTATAAAAGCTTACTGACAGCTCGCTGTGTCTATCTCAATATGATAGCTTGGAGAACAAACCTGATAGGAAAACACTTTGAAAATTAAGCCCACTTTTAAAACGCAGTGTTTTTACATGAAGGGGGTATGGTAGTCCTAGCGGCAATTCACCGAAGGGAAGAATAACTTGACTGAAACCAAAGTAACAAAGGCTCGCTATTAAAGAAGAATGTTTCAGCATGAGAAGCAACTCTGACTGTAAACAAGCTGCTGTCTTGCAAGAAGTAAATTAAAAATCCAACAGCTAGGGACAAATGCGCACTGTAAAGTCAAAATAAATAGGTCACTGAATCGATTCAGTGGATCTATTTGTGCTCAACAGAGAAACAACGAGAACGATTAATCAAAGAAGAAAAACAGTATCGAATAATGGACAACGAACAAGGAGTTCGAGATATCATGTTCAAAAGTAGAGAAGCGTTTCTGTGACGACCAAAGCATCACTTATATTACATATATTCAGTAACTGTAGTGGAATGGCAATGAATGAAAATAATTCAGTGAGCAATGAGTCACAACTTGTTTTGTGTAAACTGAAAAAGGGTAGTCTTGAGGCTCCTAGCCACACAAGGTGTGATAGCCTTTTCTGGGGTTGAGAGACATCAACAAATGTGACATCTTGACAGTCCTCATTAATGTTACGTTTGATAATTATTATAGATATATGTGAAGATATGTCGTCTAGACTTCAACAGTTTTGTAATATATGCCCGGTAAGTTGGAATTACAACCTAATATGAGAGCTAATGGTATTTGTACTAGAAATCATAACTTGGACTACGGGCTAATGGTGTTTACAATATCAATCGCAACTTGGACCGTGAGCTAATGGTGTTTGCACTATGAATCGCAACTTGGTCTGTGAGCTAATGGTGTTTGCACTATGAATCGCAACTTGGACTGTGAGCTAATGGTGTTTGCACTATGAATCGCAACTTGGACTGTGAGCTAATGGTATTTGCACTATGAATCGCAACTTGGACTGTGAGCTAATGGTGTTTGCACTATGAATCGCAACTTGAACTGTGAGCTAATGGTGTTTGCACTATAATCACAACTTGGACTGTGAGCTAATGGTGTTTGCACTATGAATCGCAACTTGAACTGTGAGCTACTAGTGTTTGCACTATAATCACAACTTGGACTGTGAGCTAATAGTGTTTGCAATATAATCACAACTTGAACTGTGAGCTAATGGTGTTTGCACTATAATCACAACTTGGACTGTGAGCTAATTGTGTTTGTACTATAATCACAACTTGGACTGTGAGCTAATGGTGTTTGCACTATAATCACAACGTGGACTGTGAGCTAATGGTGTTTGCACTATAATCACAACTTGGACTGTGAGCTAATGGTGTTTGCACTATAATCACAACTTGAACTGTGAGCTAATGGTGTTTGCACTATAATCACAACTTGGACTGTAAGCTAATGGTGTTTGCACTATAATCACAACTTGGACTGTGAGCTAATGGTGTTTGCACTATAATCACAACTTGGACTGTGAGCTAACGGTGCACTACCAACAAGTTACTGATATCCTCCATGAACTCACACTTAGCCATCTGTTAAAATCGACTGAACACCTATGTATCGCCTGGAGTGTCATGTTGTTAACAACAATTAAGAAAGGAACCGACAAAACATGTTGTTACAGGAAATATATTGGGTTAATCGACAAAAGACAACGAGAAAAGGCTCAATAATGTTTTCTGATTCTCATTTTAGAAATCAATAGCAGTGCAAGCTTTACAAATACTCACACTCTAAATATAGAAACGTATGCAATAAATTTATCTCTTGTGACATAAAATACTATAAGCAATGGTGATTCATTTTGTAATACCTAACATACCACTCATGTGAACATATACGGGATTTCCCAGAAGAATGTTGCAATTTCCCTGGACATCTAATAAGACCAACGAGAAAAATCAACAGAGGCCTACACAAAAAGGGAACTCCTAAGAAACATAAGAAAGAAACAATTAACATTTTTCGGGCACATCATGAGAAGAGGAGAGTTAGAATACTTGGTTACGATTGGTAAAATACGAGGAATGAGAGATCGTGGACGACAAAGAGAGAAAATGCTAAATAGCTTGGTGTCATGGCTTGGAAAACGGTCAATAGAATTTATACGATGCACTGTGGATAGAAATTAGGTTAAATACAACAATAAAATTTTTAATGTTAAGTCGGTCCTTTTATATGGCCGTGAAACATGGAGAATAACAAAATTGACAATCACGAAGGTACAGACTTTCATTAATGGATGCTTACGCAGAATAAAGGGATGGAAATGGCAGGACAAGTCACTAACGTGGAATTATGGAAATGTACCGGTCAAATACCAGTGGATAAAGAGATAGAGCGAAGACGATGGCGATGGATAGGACATACACTACGGAAGCCAACTGAGAGTATTACACAACAGGCCCTTTTTTTAAATCCCCAGTGGAAAAGACAAAGAGTAAGACCAAATAATTCTTGGAGAAGACAGATGGAAGCAGAGATGAAGATGATGGGGAAGACATGGAATGATCTTAAAGGAATTGCAAAAAAAACAGAACGACTTGGAAAGTGTTTGTTGAAGACCTATGCTCCACTTGGAGCTAAAAGGTAGAAGAAGAAGACTGTGGATAGAAGATTGTTGAAGGATTTGATCGCCTACGCCAACCGGTATGGCACACGATGATGTTGATGATGAACATATACGAGTAGAACAGATTTCACCATAGGGCTAGTTCAACTGCTAGGGAATAAAGAACTCGTTATGGTCAGACGTTGTGAGTGTGCATTTCTACAGAAATGAATCACAATTCATATGCAACGTGATTTTATTACTCTCTGGGTTTAATACGTGGTCCGAGTCCTGTAGGAATCGGAAGGGCTCTAGAAGGTCTCGTCCAGACAAGAGTTTGGTTGTAGAACATTGTGAAAGTTAAGTTAGAAATATCTGTACACAATCTTTCTTTTTGTAATATTTTTTTTTCTTAACAGTATTCAGTTACCAGAGTAAACAATGAAAAAGGTGGTGAGGGATAATGAAGTACTGAGAGTAGAGGTTGCACATGTAATATAATCACTACGTGGTGTGCATGTTCTATTTTGATTTTGAATATCGTTCCAGGTTTGAAAATTTAATTTTCAACGAATCAAAAAGCTTTTGTAACATTTCACTATTAATGGAATTTGATGAACAAACGACTGGTTTAACCCACTCGAGGACGGAAAGAAAAAGGGGGGGGGGGAATCTAGATGTAAGATGTTGGCCTCTGGTTAAAATGATCCCGGATCAAATCTCGCCACAAGGGGTTGGAATTTCTCACTTATAATCGGTGGTTTCTTCCTGAATTTACCCTCGTCTGGTCTCAGGATGGTAAGATTCGATGTCTGGCCCTCTCGGACAACGCCACAAAACGAGGTCATCTGTGCACTCGCCCACGTTCATGAAACATCGACAGTTAAATGTCGAAAAAAGTAGGTCATAAATGGCCGCTGCTCGGGCAAAAGTTGTTAATCAAATCTACCCATGTCGAGGACGGATATTTCGGGCTTACAGAAGCAGAAATCATGGTTCATTCGCAAAAAGGACCAAAATGGACGCTTCTTGCGTCCAAGCCATGTAAACAATGTTGACTTTCCTTGTCTCCAACGGTTTATCTCATTCTATTAGTGAATGTCATGCTATCTGTTACCACAGTGAGTTGGCGGATTTTTTTGAAATGTAATCACGGGTTTGATAATAAATGTGTGTACACAGTTCGTTAACCATCGCTGTAGATCAAGTCTTTATTCGCTGGCTTCGTTAGCGATCATGGAAGCTAATGACCTTACTTGTGTCGACGGTTGGTTTGGGGCAAATTGTTCGTTACAATGTCACTGCTATAATGACTTAGTTTGTGACAAAACTACAGGGACATGCCCAAACAATGACAGTTATCAGCACGAAATTTTCGGACCCCAGTGTCAGTACTTGGATTTTATTCACAAATATGCCCAAAAATCTGAACCTACTTTCCTGTTTGATAACAACGACACCTCATGTAATCCGGACACAGATTCTACATCAGTTGAGGCAACTCTCAATCAATCTTTGCCGTGCTCCTGGTTTAGGATTTATGCGAATGACTTAAATATCCGGACAGTTTCACGGTAAAACTGAATGGTTCTGCCTCATGTAACAATGTATCAAGGTTTGTAGTTAGTCCGCACGAGATTGATGTCTTCTGCTCTGGGGCTGGTCTGATCAAAAAGTTACGGATTGAAAGGGCGATAGTTGCAAATATCTGCTCCATCTACATTGGTGGGGGTCGGAAAGTGGCTCTCAAACAGATCACAAACCAGACCGACACATTTGATGCTTGTTATACAGGAGACGGATGTGGACCAGAGGCCGCAGTTAATAGCAAAACAAAGACCAATCTCTATGACAATGACTGCACACACACACAATGGAGAAGTGGAACCAATTCTGTTTACTGGTATCTGAACTTTGCAATGCACCAGAAGACTCACACCATTCGAAACTATCATCGAGCTAGCACTATGATTCGAGTAAAGAATGCCACTCTAAATGCTTTCTTGACAGTGGCGGAGTAGTGTTCCAGTATAATGATATATCATACCCTAATTTATCTGTGAACACTATTATAGTCAAAACACAAACGCCAATGGCACACATTAAGATTGAGTTCTCACCGACCATTTCGCAGGCCGACAGTGCACTGCCGGTATGTGAGGTGCAAACATTTACAGACACCTATTGTCTGGACGAGCATTATTGGTAGTTTTGTGCAATATGTAGTGGGTGTAGTAAAGGCTGCAATGTCATCATCGGTACTTGTCACGGCAACTGTTCACATGGGATCTATGGACACGACTGTTCCGGGTCTTGTCTCAGTGTCTGTCCTTTATGTGAGGAAAAATCAGGAAAATGCCTACAATGTAAACATCTTGGCTATACCTGTAATGACACTTGTCCCGATGGTAATTTTGGGCTACAGTGCGAACAGATGTGTTCTGATGGCTGTGACATCATATGTACTCTCAAATGTCCGGACAACTGTTTCAACGACACCTGTGAACAGTCGATCGAGAATCTGTACATGCAAGAGAACGTTCTATGGGTCAGACTGCACTCTCAAATCTCCGGACAACTGTTTAACGAAACCTGTGATTCCCACGTTCAGAAGAGTCTGCCGACTACAACAAGCCCAAGCATATATGGGCACTTTAATGTGTTTCTGTGCTTGACATGGTTCATTTCTTGGTGTTTTTTAGTGAAGCCATGGCTCATATCTTGTTGTGTTTCTGTCCTAGCCATGGCTCATATCTTAGCTTGTGTGTGCTACCCATGGCTCATATCTTGGTGTGTGTCACGTTAGTCATGTCTCATATCTTAGTGTGTCCGTGTTAATCATGTCTCATATCTGTATGTGTGTCTGTGTTTAGTCATATCTCATATCTTAGTGTGTACCAGTGTTAGTCATATGTCATATCTCTGTGTGTGCATGTCTGGGTTAGTGATATCTCATATCTTTATGTGTGCATGTCTGTGTTTGTCACATTTCATATCCTTGTGTTTGCATGGCTATGTTAGTCCCATCTCATATCTTTGTGTGTGCATATCTATGTTAGTCATATCTCTTATCTGTGTGTGCATGTCTATGTTAGGCATGTGTCATATCTTTGTGTGTGCATGTCAATGTCAGTTATATCTCATATCTTTATGTGCATGATTATGTTAGTCATGTGTCATATATCTTGATGTGTGTCAGTGTTAGACATGCCTCGTATCGCTGTGTACATGTCTGTGTTAGTCACATCTCATATCTTTGTGTGTGCATGTCTGTGTTACTCACATCTCACATCTTTGTGTGTGCATGTCTGTGTTAGTCACATCTCACATCTTTGTGTGTGCATGTCTGTGTTAGTCACCTCTAGTGACTCGGGCAGATGGTGCTCGTAAACCTGGGAGGGCCGACCATCTAAGGGCAGAATCCCCCTACAGAAAAGATCATCTGCTGCCTTGCAGGAAGATTGGGGACAATCAAAGGCTAGGGAAAGTAAACCCGAATAAAATGCTGGCTGAAATCGGATGCACTGGTCCACTGGCGCAGAACACAGTGCAACGTTTTAACGGGCGTTCACACAGAGTGGATCTGGCGAACTCTACTTGTGATGTTCTGTCTGTGGGGACGATCAACACACTTAGCCTGACAGCTGACTTCATGTGAGAGTCTGGAACGCTTAATCTGATTGAGTCCTGATTGCAGAGAGAGAGAGAGAGAGAGAGAGAGAAAAAGAGAGAGAAAGAGAGAGAGAGAGTCGCAAACTAGCGACTTTATTCAACCACGCCCACTTCAGGAATTAAAGCTTTGAAGAAATAGGAGAATTTATTCAAACACTTTACAAAATAATTTTTTTTCGAAAATGAGGGAAATTCATATCAATAAAGGAAATTTACAAATTGTATAACTTTACCTAGGAAAAAAACAAGGCAGTTTTGCAAAGATCGCACCCAGCATTGTTGTCTTTCAACGTGACAATGTGACAGGTGGTAATGCTAGTAATGCCAATAGTCACTGCTTCACCTCATTTAAAACTATAGATTACGATACCGTAGTAAAAAATACCGAATTTTTCTTCAAAATATAATAATTTGCGTAAACATTATTACCCTCCGCGTACCTTCCTAATTACTACATTCCGACGAGCTTTGAGTGTTTATTTTGCTTCTATTGATGTATGATTTTGTTGCTTCTGGTTTTGTGAGATATGATCAAAAGATATGAAACAAATTCGATAAATTTAAACAAATTGATCGTTTTTTGTTTTTTTCCCCCCTTTGACCAGGGAAATGTCCTCGGTCGTCGGCGACCGGCGATTAAAATGGCAAATTTTGAGGAATTTGTGCTTTTTGCGGTAAATTTCACTACGGTATCATGATTAAGAATTAAGTTTTCACATCGTCAAACGTTTACATTTTTCTCCTTGTGCATCTTTAAGAGAATAAGTGTTCTTTGCTATGTCTTCAGAAGGTATCCTTGTATAGTAAAACGCAGTCTCGTACAGTGCTAGTCAGTAACTTTCAGCATTTCACTAGTGGTGCACTGATGGGTTAAACATGTCACTTGTTATGCACAGGTTTAGTTTTTACTTGCAGATTATTATTCATACGTGATCGACACTTTATTTCAGTTTCTTGTCTCGAGACTGATTGATCATAATGATCAGCAATATCAATATCTACATACAGTCGATGAGGCTCTATCAAAGACGGTTCACGGTATCCGTGTGACCAGAACCATCATCCTGCCTGTATCCTACCTATATTCACCAATCTATCAGTTAATTCCTTGTAAGAAACACCAGTTATACTTTGTGTATTCATAGGAGTTTAGTAAAGTGCGAAACTTGAATAGGCGTCTTGGCACGCAAGTTTTCACCCATATGTGTTCGGCTACCTATCCAGAAGTGTACGGAGACTTCTGAATAGTTCGCTTCAAGCATCGAAACTCACGATGCGATGCGGCATTCCTTACCTTTCCAGAGCATTACCCTAGTACCCATTTCTACTAGCAGCTGGGTCGACTGCGGGGGTATTTTTTTTTCTAACTTCGAGTAAAATTCACACTGTTTCCAGCGGGAATCGAACACAGATTGTTTGAACGTCGGTAGCCCAGTCGGGTGGTTTTCCAACTAAACTACCGAAGCCCCCATACGTGTTTATTCAAAGATTAAAGCTTATATTTCATATATCACATAAGTCTGGACCATTCGAAAATGCGACTGAGATTCTGTGAAGAAGTTTCGAGAAGCCAAAACTATAAGTAGCTCACCGCAGCGAGTTTTCTTTATAAGTCAATTCTGTGGACACAATGCATCCTGTGTACTTCAAAGCGCACTCTAACGTAACTGCTAAGCCTACAACTTTCAAGGGGAAACTCATTTAGAGAATAGAGGAAATATTTCAAGTATTTACTAAATGTTTTAGCTATATCTACATATAATTGTGATGCTGTTAGTAACTTTGCAGCCCTCGTGCGACTACCGCATTTTCATGTTATTCGAGTGGGAGAGTTACGTTGCCTACAATCAGGAGAGCTTGAAGGTGTGGAGCGGGAGGTCTTGTAAAACAGGTTCACACTGCAGGATTGGCTGGGGTGGTGGTCAGAGTACTCATAGCAGTTGTTCGATGTGCGATGAGGATAATGCGACTACTAACTAAATAACTATCTAATTAACTAGCTAATTAATTAATTAACTAGCTAATTAAGTAACTAAATAATTAACTATCTAACTAACTAATTAACTATTAACTAGCAATTTAACTAATTAACTTACTAAATAATTAACTATCTAACTAACTATTTAACTAGCTAATTAAATAATTAACTAACTAAATAATTAATATCTAACAAACTACTTAATTAACTAGCTAATTAACTAATTTACTAACTAAATAATTAATTATCTAACTAATCAACTAACTAATTAAATAATTATATCTCTAACTAACTAATTAATTCACTAGCTAATTAACTAATTAACTAACTAAATAATTAACTATCTAACTAATTAATTACATAGCTAAATAACTAATTAACTAACTAAATAATTAATTATCTAATTAACTAATTAACTAGCTTATTAACTAATTAACTAACTAATTTATTAACTAATTAATTGACTGACTGACTAGCTAACTAACTGGCTGACTGACTAACTAACTGACTGATTGACTGATTAACTGAATGACTGACTGATTGACTGATCGACTGACTTATTTACTGACCGACTGACTGACTAAGTAACTAACTAACTGTATATCCTAAACCTCTCATTGTTCTTACCATCATGTAAGAAAACTCCAGCGCTGGATCATCTTGTTGTGCGAAGTAACACCAAGTGATAAAAAAGAAACAAACCACAAATACCAAATGGATAATTTACTTCTAGAAACTATATGTGTTTGTGTGTATAGTGTGCCTGTGCGTGAGTGAATGAGTGAGTGGATGAGTGAGTGAGCACACAGTTGTGACTACATGTTATCTAATTATAACAAGTTTGCATGGGCCGAACATACCACACTATAACAAGTTCGAAGCTGTTGACACCATCATCTTGAGCGGCTGGGTATAATTATTGTTTATAATTTTAACAGTAACAATAAAACAAACCGGTAATTAACTTCGGAACAACAGCAACTTATTCTGTTTGCCAAGACAACAAATAAATAAACGTCAGCAGTAATTCACTAAATCTAAAGAGTCAAAACACTAACTCGACGGGGACAAGCTTCTGATAGTCAGATTGTCCACTGTTAAGAGCTCCGTATTACGAGTTTTCTACAGTTCTGAACAACACTAAAAGAATGAGTGGAACCACTCGTTAATATTTTCAGAAACATCAGTATGTGGTTTTGCCTACACACACAATAATAAATAAACCTTTGAGATGAAATTTACTGCTCCCTGTTGTCCTTGCCGTTTCCCAGAATGCGTTGTTGTCGAAGTTTACAACCTGCCTGTAGCTTGTAGGAAATGTGTGTTGGTATCCCTGGTAATAAAAAACACAGCCAGTACGGTGTCATTTGTAATCCCATTTCGTTTTCTTGTAGTGAAATCCTAATTTATCACCCCACATGATTATTTCCCTTTAACCGCAGATTTCTCTACACTTTTATCTCTTTAAGATTCGGCTACATATTGTTCTTCACAAATAAACATGGTCCAATTTATTTACGGTTTTACATTAAAGTTTTACAGTGAAGTTTTACGTTGGAGAAATCACGCATAATATGACTCGCAACTGTCGCCAGACATGGAGCCGTACAGAGACACAGGAAATATTAAACATTTTAATTTATTTTTACTGTAATGTTTAATTTGTACTTTTTTTCAAATCGCTAGCTTTATCATAGCTCCACATGTTTACGCCTATTCCATCATTGAGAGAATGTATTTATCGGCTATCAACTTCTTCATGTTATTACTGAAACTACTCTGCACATTTGTATCCTTTTCGAACGGGAAGGGGTTTCTTTCTTTATATCAGAACTGTGTGTATAATCAGTTACAATCCATGAAAGAGCTGTGTGCTATAATCAGTTACAATCCATATAAGAGCTGTGTGCTATAATCAGTTACAATCCATGAAAGAGATGTACGCTATAATCAGTTACAAGCCATGAAAGAGCTGTGTGCTATAATCAGTTACAAGACATGAAAGAGCTGTGTGCTGTAATCAGTTACAATCCATGAAAGAGCTGTGTGCTACAATCAGTTACAATCATCTTTAATTACATTGGAACTCCCGCACACATTACATATATATATATATATATATCGTACATTATATATCGGATGAGCTGGTGGTTGAATAGATAGAAACAATTACCACTATCCACATCAGGCAAACGGAGCCGCGTTAGCTCAGTGGTTAGTGAACTTGGACTACAAAGGACAAGAGGTCGGGTTCGATCCTGACGGACGGCTTCCGGGTTCACACAGCCTTAAATGGGTACTGGATTTTTTCTGTGAAAGTAAATCGGCACGGGCGTACCGACCACATTACCCCAAAAATCATGTGCCGAAGGTCTGTAAAAATGATGGTCATTAACACCATATTCCCTAAACGCCACTTGGCGTGATGGGGGTTTACCCCTGCCTCCCCCCCCCTTTTCTCATTTCGTATTTTGAACTACATGATTTGTCAGAGATGGTTAGTTTTATATTCCTTTTTTAAAATGTATCCATTTTGATTAGAAAGTAGAACACAGACAAGATTAAAATACAAGTGAACTCCATAAAACGAATGTTCAAACTAATATTTTTCACATTTGTGGGGCAACTCGAAATTCCCTCTTCAAAGCGTTTGGCGGAAAAAAAAGTTCTAAGTCAGGCTATCCGGCACCAGTTATCTCTGATGTCTACGACATACTTTTCAGAAGGCAGGGAAATCAACCATTTGACGACCACAGTCACACGACTTACACCGAATAAAATATTTGTGCCAAATGTCAGCGAAAAGAGGGGAAGACATCTTGGGCAACACAGAGAAATAATATTAGAGAACTTAACGTTGTGATGCTATCTATAGCAGCGAAGTTGATGAGTTGTACTGTGCATCGAGGTTTGTGGAGAAACATTACCTTCGTCGGGTATGGCACTTTATGATGATGTTTATAATGTTGGCGGCGCCCCATCAGGCGCTTGCGGAGCACGTAGGCTCCGCGGAGCACAGTTTGATAACCACTGTCCTGTCAATGAAAGCTATGTACACACTTTGATTGTGTTCTGACATCTTTTTTTTTTTTGGTAGCTGTTTTACGGTGAATAGAGCGTCACGACATCCTCTTTTTTTTCTGAACTCCATTTGATAATCGCTTAACTGTAGTTCTATGATTGGCCTCAACTTTTATCTCTATTTTGGAGCATATTTTCCCACATTGCTGAGAAGAGATATACATCTATGTTGACTGCAGTCTCTCCTGCTTCCTTACCATTTCCATGTTGGTACGATGAGTGTCTATTGCCAGTCTTCTGGGGCTTTCTGTTGATGCCATGCTGAATTGAATATTCTGTGCAGCCATGTAACTCCTGTTTTTCCTGCTGGTGCTGCTGCGGTTATTGCTACTTTCTATGTTATTTATCCCAAGTGCTTTATTTTTTGGTGCATATTTGATTACTTTTTCGATTTCTTTTATAATGTTGGGTTCAGTGTTTGTGCATTCTTATGTGGTTTTTGTGGTTTTTGTTGTTTTTGTTGTTATTATTGGATGGTGATGGAGTAAAATAGGTTTTCAAAATATTCTTTACATCTCTGTTGCATATTTGCTTTTATCGCTCCTGTTGCTTTTACTATTTTGTAGAAATTTTTTTGTCTGTTCTGACGTCACTGCTCATATTTTTATCCGAATTCTGTCAAGGCGTTTTGCTTAGCTTCTTTGATTAAAATTGTAACTCTTTTCCGTTCTAGGAAATACAATTCATTTTTCTTCTTGTTTTTTCTTTTTCTTCCTCCAATCTCTGATGTAATCATAACCATTTAATGGCCCGTGTTGTCTATAATATTAGGGACAGCTCTGCTGTCGGTTACTATTTTCCTGTTATTTTTTCATGTTATTATAACATCTATCCATCAAAGCAAGAGACAGAGCGGAATGCGTTCCATGGTAGCAAACCTTCGATGTGGAGACGGCACTCAGTGATGAATGATATTAAAATATATCTAGCTTCCGCAGGTTGTGTCGTTCCACTTGTGCCGGGTATATATTTTCGACTCTGTGTTTGAAGAATGTGTTGGTGATCAATTAATCATTTTGGTTACATAATTTCATTAGTCTACTTCCACTTTAATTTCTTTCAGATGTTTTATCGACAAATCGTCGTATGATATATCTGTACTCCCTCAACGTTTCTCAAGCCTTGCACCACAATCTTCCACTAACTAACATGTCATCATCGGTGATAATAAAGTAAATATATTTAAATTAGCTGACTCTTTCAAGTGCCTCTTCGTATATTTATATTCTTCCAATACCCTTGATCCATATTCTCATTCCTTTGGTTCTGCTACGCTGATATCCATTCCGTATGTTTCTGATGTCTTGTCTGTGCACTCGCTGAGGCCATCAAACTATGATACATCACATTCTAGCCCATCTATATCAGCTCTACAGCGATAGTTGGTAATCGTTCTGCCAGCATTGCTGACGGTCCCAATATGTTCTTTAAGGGTGTCTGCCGTGATTCGTTTTTAAAAATGCATTAAATATTGCAAGGAGCAGGAAGCATCATTCTTCACTTTCGTGGTTGACGGAACCATTTACCCAGCATGCCGTTTGGAAATACAGCACTCATGAAATGCTAATGCAGCTGCTTGATGACATCGATTATTTGGTCATTGGTGTTATATTTGTTCATAGTTCGTTCGTGCTTCATGCCAACCCCTGTCAAATGCTTAAGTTAATGATCACGCGGTACAGGTCTTGTTGATTTTGATGGAATTTTTTAGAGTGCACGAAGGTTGAAGATTTACTATATTGTATCGTTCCCTTTTCATCTAATTCTACAGCGGCGGTATCATTTACATGCGCATGCAGCCTCTTGATGATTACTTGCAACATACAACTTGTAACTTTACTTGCATGACCATTTGCCAGGTATTGCGTCATCAGGTCACCAGCAAAATAATGTTAGTTATAATTTATCATGAAGACCTCTAAAGAGTTACCAGTAGGTTTTGTATTGTGTCAGATATTTGGTTATCGTTTGAGTTATTGAGTTATTTGCGGGTCATCATCACTGCACTCCGAACATTTCAATAGGTGCTAAGATCCCTCCTCAGCAAGTCCCGCAGTGTCCAGCGACTGACGACTCCAGTTCTATGTTGGTTGATAAGTCTTCTTACATGGCCACTAAGTTTCTCATTTCTGGCTGTGCCCATTTTAACTCCCATATTCATTATCCGAAGAAGTGACGTGGATCTGTGTTTGTCGAAGTCCTGTGCTCTTCCCACATCTCGGAGGACATTGATGATGTCCGCCCGATCCATTGGTTGCCCGTCCTCAACGACAGCGCAGCTAGCCAACCTGTCTGCTCTTTCATTTCCCCGTACTCCCGCATGTCCAGGGACATAGACAAATGTGACCTTACGTATTTTGGATTTCTACAACGACTCTACCCTTTGCATGCGTACAGAGCCCGCCTCCACTTTTTTAATCATGCTCATCGAATCACTCAGCATACATGCGTGGGTGTAGTCTTGTGACTCTAACAATTTGAATGCCTGGCCACTGCCATCACCTCCATTGTCATGCTACTCGTGGTCATGACGTATGCACCACTGTCTTCGTAGACTATTCTGCCTGCCGAGCGTGCTGTAAATGCCCATGCACTTATTTGGTGTCGTCTTACTGATCCGACTGTATAGATGACTGCATCTTTCTTATTAGTGATATCGCAGATGAGACCGTTAACCTCAGCATTAACCACGACCGGGTTCTGTTCCCTACTTTTCCTGTCGAGTGTGACAATACACGAGAAAGTCCCCTTGAATGACGTAGTAACCGGTATCCTCTCCTCACCAACTGATATTGGTAAGCCCACAACCTGTTTGATGACATCTTCTGCTCGGCCCACCCATGATTTGCCTCTTTTTAGTCTGGCACCTTTCCCTGTGCTGAGCACGTGGTGCAATGGATGCTCTTTATCTGTACTAATCTTCAGGTATGCTCGTGCTCTCCAGATCTTGATTCTGTCATCCATGGTTGGAAAGTCAAGAAGATATCTCATTGCTACACAGGGAGTGTCCCTTGTACATCCCAGGATAATGCGCATGACTTCATTTTGTATTTTCTCACAGCCTATCAATTTGTGTCGTACTGACAGTAAAATGGCCAGGGCATACTCGATTGGTGCGAGGACTAATCCCTGGAATAGAAGAGTAAGTAGCCTCTGCTCGATTTTGGCAGCTGCCATGACCTTTAGGCGGCTAATCCTTTGCGGGATTTTGTTATCTCATGGTTGACGTGGTCCCGAAAACACAGGCTGCGATCAAACTTAACTCCGAGGTATGTCATCAACTTGTCCCTGGTCACCTCATCAGCTCCCATTCGTACTACCGATGTGGTCGTATTAACGATATGATTGTTAAGGGAGAACCATGAAACTGATGCTTTATTAGGATTAACCAAGGCACCTGAAATCCCACACCAGGAAGAAATGCGATCGAGTTCGTCTTGCATTGTGGAGGCGATTCCCCGTCTGTCTCTTCTCTGTCGATATACCAGAATATCATCAGCAAAAGTCATAGTTCTTCCCCTCCCATCCAGTTGTTGTTCCGTGATCGTTATTGTGTACACGTTAAATAGAACTGGTGACAATGGTGAGCCTTGTGGCGCCCTGGACAAATGTATATTGGCTCGGAAGACCAACTTCCACATCTGAGTATCACATTTCTCTGAAACAGTGCGCAGCGATCTAATGAGGATGGGGTGCACCGCCAGTTTGAGGAGCATATGCATGAGGTATTCAAATGGTACCCTGTTGTATGCATCCTCCAGATCTATAGCAGCAGCACATTTCTCCTCTCGTCTGTGGAATCCTTCGAAGACAGTATAGCAAAGACTACCGCATTGAGCCATGGTTATCGTTTACAGTAGTTGAACATGATGGTGATGATGACTAAGATTTCAGAATATAAAAACAAGTCGAATATGAAAGAACAAGACAGGTCGTACTAATTATATATTTATTGGGGTTGAAAAGTAGTCATCAGTCAAGTCTTTGATCACATTATAAAACATAATCAACATGTGAACTTGTATATCAATAATATCTCATACCTAGCAAAGTTCTGGTTCGTATGCTCTCCCATCTAGATTTTCTGATATACTTCTAAGTGAGCCCAATTGATTACAATCATAAGCAACATCCGGTAAAGAAATGGTAATAGTTCGTAGTGTTATCTTTCCTTTGTAAACTAGATTCTTTTAACTCCTGCGACCTAAGCCTAACCTTAAATATATTTTGTCAAACTATCTATCTGTCTGCCTGCCTGTCTATCTCTCTATCTGCCTGTTTATTTATTGACCGTTCGAGCCGTAGCCGGCCCATAGGGCATAGACACAGATACACTTTCGTCAAACGAACTAGTTAGCACTATATTACATACGCTGAGAGATGTCGTGAGATAAGGGGTCTAGCTAATAAACTATTTGATTTCCACGGCCTCTCAATATTGTACTACTGCTGTCTGGTGTTAACTACATTGTCAAACTAACTCTGGTCATCTCTAGCTCCATGTTTCTAGCTACTTTTCTTCAGTCCCTATCTCTGATACTGACTGACTTGTCTTTCGTGGGGATCTCAATATATATATAGCATTCTGCGTCACAGATGGACGAGCCGACTCATTCGACTGTAACGTTTCATCTCGCCGCTAGACCGGACGCTCGTCCGTGGAATAGAAAAGCGTCAAACATCGGCTGTTTTCTGTCCCCCTGCAGGTTTTGGTCTCAATCGGCGGTTGCTAATATTTCTTCTTACAGCTTGGTCGGATGTTTGTCTTCTATGATCTATCCATCTGACCGGACGTCGAAACGTGTCAAAATCTTTCTCGCTTGTGAAGTCCGGAAATATTTATTGGTCCCCTGCAACTCTACACCCACCCAGGTACCTCTCGAGTCATTCCAACAACCCAATACTATTACAACCGACAATATTGATATTTTTTCGCAGAGTTGTAGATTGCGCTTTTTGTATGAAAAAACAATATTTAATGACTGTGTCTACGATGTTTGTCCGACTCCTGTCTGCAGACTATTGTTATGATTGAGACCATATGTTCACTTATTTCTTGTACAGATTCAGCGAATATGTTGTCACAGTCAGCTGCTTTCCATTCTGTTAAAGCGTTAAATGCTGCTATTGCTTCCTCTATTAAAATACGATATTTGTTGCTGTTAGTAAGATCTATCGATTGTTCTTTCGAACCGAAGAGGGCACATAGGCCAGAACCACAAACTCGGAAACAGAAATCTTGCGTGCCAAAATGGCACATATTGCAGAGATCACTGCTCTAAAATCTATGGCTCTATTTCCAAAGCAATACTTTTTTACAATGACAGCTTGTCACGTTATCGATCAACCTTCTTAGTCGCCTTTTGCGACATTCCTGGAAGGTCACAGTTATTAATTTGTCAAGAAACATCGCTTTGTTAATTTTTTTGGCATAATTGAATACAAAAACTGAGAAATAGTAAGATTAATACGTCATTGTGCTTTTTAGTAATAGTATTAATAACATATGCGACACACCATATTTTCTGTCATCATGGCTAGCATAATAGGACTTGGAATTATCAGAGAGAAGACGAAAATAGTGACAATCTGTAAGTGGATTACTGTATGTACATTAGTAGCAGTACAGATTAAGAGGGAGAAACGAGATCAGAGTCAGAATAGCAAAGGCGGCTTTCAGCTTTAAAAACGTTGAAACAAAATGGCGATCAAAGTAGGAAAATAAAACTTACAATTTTCAAGTCGAACTATCCACCCTCATTTATACTTCATGAAAGCTGGAAAAACGACAGATGAGATTAAGAAAAAACTCAGCGTATTTAAAGACAAATGCCTAATAAAGATATTTTGATTTAATGAAATTAAGTCAAGACTAATGCGGAAATATTAGAAATGGCCACGGATCCATTAATCTCGTTTACTATTAAGAGAAGAAGGTGGGCATATGTCGGGTATGTATTTAGAAGAAAGGACCAAAGAATTACTAAACTGCTCTGAATGTGAAACATCAGGTCACAGGAAAAGAGGACAGCCTTGAGAAACACTGAAAATAACAAAAGAGGCAAGATTGGCAGGCATAGACTCACACTTTTTTTTCGAACAGCTCTCCCCGAATAGAGACAATTGTCCGGGGACTCTACGAGCCCATTAACCGTTTAGCGGCACTGGAAAGATCAAGAGTCAAGAAGATTAATATGTACCCAGTTAATTTTCTAATGTTTTAGTATTGATTTTGTAAAGAAAATGTCACAAAACAAGAGGGCTTGGAAAGTGTTCATTTAATATAAGTGATCCAGAAGGAGTTGAAAAAGAAGAAAATACTTGTTCGACTTAATTGTAGAATATACTTGCTTGCGTTCGCCCGATGATTAAAGTATTCAAGAGTATTCTAGTAGACTATAGAATTCCCCTTCATCATCCGCCCTTAAAAGGACGTTAAGTGGGTGTGTCAGCGTTGTGTTGCGGTTTGCAGTATAACTGTGATATTTGCGCCTTTCGGCCCAACACATTCGATTCAGCACGATATTTTTGAGTACCGGGTTGTCTTCCATCTTCGATCCCTACTCACTTGGCCAGACTAGGCAGTTTAGTATGTTACTAGAGGCTCCACGGAGAGGTGGAGCAGGGTCTGGATGGTTCTGGTTCACCGATCCTGGCGCAAGCCATCAGCTGTGGGTCGCGAACAACTTCCAGCTCTGGTGCTGTGAGGGGCGCCTTTGCTTCATTGTAGAAAATACCATTACTAAATTATAGAAATAACATATATAAACTAAATAGTATTACAACTAATAGACATTTTATTCATTTGTTGGTAGATAGTATATATCATTCGGAGTTTAAAATGAGCATGTAGAATTATTGTAAATGTACAGAGCAGTGAAAAAAATAATGAAGTTTTGAAACAGATAAAATGAAGAAAGAAGAACTTAGCAGATATCAAACAAGAGAAATAAAATAATATGATACAAACATTGACACATTAACCTCATGAGAGTCATTTTGGTGTGGGTAAATGAATCAGAAACAGACTAAGCGGAAATATATAATCAAGAGATAGATATGATTTCATTCGACAACGAGTACCATCAAGGCAAGAGATAATATATATGATATCGTACAGCGAAGGATTCAGAATAAAGTCAATACTGACTTAGATCAGCACAATTTGGATTCAGGAAAAACAGTGGCACAAAAGAAGCCATATTTAGCATGAGAACATTGATTGAAAAGTACATAGAAGTAAACAAACCAATATATGCCTGCTTCATAGACTACACCAAAGCTTTCGATAGAATACACCATAACCAACTTATAGACTGCCTAAAGGATATAAATCTAAACGACACAGACATACGACTAATATGTAATTTGTACTGGGAGTAAACAGCAATAATAAAATATAACAAGGAGAACTCTACACCCATGGACATACAAAGAGAAATGCGACAAGGAGGGCATCCTATCACCAAGCTTGTTCAATCTATACACTGAGAAAATCTTTAAAAACATCTCAGAGATGCTAGACCTAAACATTAATGGAAAGATATTCAATAATCTAAGATATGCTGATGATACTGTTCTACTAGCAGAAAATCCTAAAGACCTACAACAATTGCTCAATGTGATAAACATAACAAGCAAAAAATATGGACTAGATATGAATATCAAAAAGACTAAAACTATTATCATAAATAAAGAAAATTCTCAAGACATACAATTAAATATCACAGTTGAGGGAATACATCTGGAGACAGTCCAGAGCTACAACTACCGAGGAAATACTATAACCAGTGATGGAAAATGTAAAATTGAAATATACAAAAGAATAGGTATGGCGAAAAGTAATTTTAATGCCATGAAAAAAATACTAACATCAAAACAAATATCAGTAGGGCTGAAGCTAAGAATGGCAAAATGTTACATCTCCTCAATATGCATGTATAGTGTAGAAACATGGACATTAGACAAGAAAACAGAACAGAAAATTGAAGCCTTTGAAATCTGGATTTATAGAAGAATGGGTATAATTGGATGGAAAGATAAGAAAACAAACGATGAAGTTTTAAAAAAAAACTGAAAATAAAAAGAGAACTACTAAATACAATTAAGACAAGAGAAATGAAATTTTGGGGCATGTTAAAAGACACAACAGCCTACTAAAAGTAATATTGGAAGGGAAAATACAAGGTAAAAGAGGCAGAGGCAGACCAAGACTAACATGGACGAGTAACTTCAAAAGATGGACAAATCAATCTATGTCAGCCTGCGCCATCAAAGCAAGAAACAGAGTAGAATGGCGATCCATGATAGCCAACCTTCGTTGCGGAGAAGGCACGCGATGATGATGATGATCGTACATCAGCGAATACCATCAATGCAATAGATGTATAGGATATCTTACGTCAGGGAGTGTTATCAAGACAAGAGAATGATATGATATCATACGACGGCGAGTACCATCAAGGCAAGTGATAGTAAAATATATGTGTATGTAATAGCCGTTCTTCAACGCTGAAACGGCACAAAATTAAGATAAGGAAATTTAGCACACATACGGTTCTCTATGGAACTAGTTGAGTTAGTAGAATTAGAGTAAATCAAATTGATTATTCAAATATTAGAACTAGCTTTATTATATACGGAACGTCTTCAACGTTGCTTAAGTTAAGCGGGTACCTGACCTCAGGATTTTGCTAGGCACGTCATCTACGTCCGGCCCAAAAATTACCTTACTATATCAGGTAATGAAAGTAATCGCTATATAATAATCATGTTATGCCTTTTGTGAAATATCTTCGATAAAATGTTATCATTTTTTCAGCAAAAATGTCAACCCTTTCTCCTTGTTCACCTTGTTGGATTGTTGTCACTTGCAGTGGACTATGAGGTGCTTAACTTCTACTTTCCAAATCGAACTTTACAAATTAATCTTCATATTCGAGTAAATATAGAACAGCTGCGGGAGATACTAACAATATACGGAGTAAGCCAACATCTAACCAACCTATTAAAAGTCTCTACATCAACAGCAACTGCACAGTCAGGACAGCAGCAGGATCCACGGACCACTTCGAATTTTTGATCAGGTGTTAGACAGGAGTGCGTACTAACCCCCCCCACTGTTTATTACATACATGGACTATATATGAAAATTAGCCAACCCATCAGAGACAGAGAAGAACAGTAAGGAAAATAACAAATGAGATGAAATGTGTTAGATAAATAACAGGAAACAGCTTGAAAGATAAGATCCGAAATGAAGAACTGAGAAAAGAGCTGGAAATAACCCCACCCATAGAATATACAAAGAAACAGCACATAAAATGGTTCGGCCACGTGACAAGCAGAAAGATCGAAACACAACACGAGCCCACAATAAACGTTGCGAGAACACCAGACCTAAGGTTCGACCATGAAAAAAGATGGATTGGCGAAATATTAGAAACACTAGGAAACATAACAGCAGCAGAGGCGAACAGAAGAGCAAAAGACCGCAAATTATATCTCCCATCGACGTTGAAAGACAAATGAGGAAGGAAAGAAGAAAAAAGAAGAACATTCGCCGATGCGAGCTTTGTTTGTTTGCTTGCGTACTCAGACTTCAGCTCTACCGAAGTCTCAAGGGACTGCGTTAATTTACCTTTTTTCCCCTATTTTTTCTAAACCTGTCACTCTGTGCTCAGATGTCCCACGACATACAGGCAGATAATCTCCGACCTCAGACATACCTTAATTTCTTTTTTATTTCAGTAAGATTTGATGTTTTGGGTAGAATTCCTTTCCTTCCAATCTTGCACAGGGACTGACCATATTTGATGACTGTTCGATTTCCAACTGGTAAGGGTTTCTTAACGTGCGCAGAATGCACGTGGGACTTCTTTTTTTTTTTTTTCGTTATCTGAGACGGGTAGACATTAGATCTCACTACTCGGAGATCAGGGTCGAAACCTTGAAGCAAGAAATAAACCACACAATCCATTTCAGAAACAAATCCCTTTGCCTGCAGCGGGAATCGAACCCTCGACGACCTACTTGTTCAGGTGGATCAATTCAGAGAAAGAGGTATATTTACAGCACTCGAAAAAAATTACAAATAATCAACTACAGAAACAAAACAAAGAGCAATATATGGCCTTAAGCAGGATCGAACCCGTACTCCTTGGCACAGCGCTTTGCCACGGGTTCGATTCTGCTTAGGTCCATATATTGTTCTGTGTTTTCCTTTCTGTTATTGATACTTCTTCTTCTTCTACCTTTCAACTCCCTGTGGAGCATTGGTCTTCAACAAACACTTTCCAAGTCGTTCTGTTACTTTGCCATTCTTTTAAGATCATTCCATGTCTTCCCCATCATCTTCATCTCTGCTTCTATCTGTCTTCTTTAATGATTCCTTAATAATTAAGACCTAATGGTCTTCCTCTTTGCCTTTTCCCCATGGGGATTCCAAAAAATAGCCTATTGTGTAATACTCTCAGTTGGTTTCCGCAGTGTGTGTCCTATCCAGCGCCATCGTCTTCGCTGTATCTCTTTATCCACTGGTATTTGGTTTGACTTGTCCATGTTTGTGAAGTTTTTCCGCTAATTTTTTACAGTATGGAATAGCCAGTCCCATGCCCAACCCTCCTTCTGTTGTAGATTTTTGTCATTTTTTCCGAGTGCTGTAAACATACCTCATCCTCTGAACTGATTCGCTGATTATCACCTCGAAAGTTTCCCTCATAATAATATTCATTTATTATTATTATAATCATTCTTTTTGACCAGATAGCCGACGTTTGACCTCTGACCCACCCAGCTCACCCTCCTTTTGTCCATCCGTTGAGAGCTTTAATTATTTCGAAAAGATATCCTTTTAAACTGCTGCTGTAATCGTAATATCTGTGATAGATTGTTAATACTGATTAAACAAAGCCAAATTGTGGCTTATAAATAACATTCTGATTTCTTATCAGTAAGTAATAAATGTTTAAATGTTTAGTTTATGTCTACGAAAGCCTTTCAATTTCTTTAAAAATAAAATCAGCCTTCAGAAAAATATTTCAAATTTTTATTGCCTTTTTTCTTTTGGCTAATCTTTATAATGTCTGTCGTTTTCTATACATAAGTGGCATTTTTTTTAGAGTAATTTCAGAAATAAATTCTTGCATAAAATAATCTTTATGAAAAGGTTTACGATTATATTTGATACATGTTTACATATCGCTATACATTTAATTTATCATTCATGTTTTTACATTCCTAATTTTTGTCTGTTTCCTTGTTCACGGAATGCTTTGAACTCCTTGTTATTAGCGACCAAACGTGTTTGTCTTCAGTACAGTACACATTTACGGTCTTTTCTCTGGTCTGTGGTTTTCTTTGAATTTTCAGCAGGGCTGACTGCAACTCTTTATAGTCATGGTGTCTGTCCCAACAAAGTAGTCTTGTAAGACCCTCTCATTTATTTCAAGACTGAGTCAAATGTAAATACATTGAGAGACATGTAATTGCCAAATGGAGCAACGCTAAAAACAAGTTTATGGTTACAACTTTACGTACATTAATGAACGACACAAATTTGAATGACCTTTCGGCTCAATAGGCCCTCAGCGGGAAAACAAACAAACAAACACACATACACAAACACACACACACACAGAGGAATGTAGTAAATGAATTTAACACTACATTGCTAACTATTATTGAAATATATAAAACAAGATAATCTCGAACTAAATTGAACATTTAAAAAAATGACTTCCCTGCGTAATGCAGTGTGACCAGGAGGAAAATTACCGGTATACGGTGGCTAGCTCATGCAGGTTAGGACCCGATGTAGTTGACCAGCTAACTGGGAGAGGCCAAAACATAGGTGTAAGGGTTCTAAAAATATGTGAGTGGGGGGCTATTGTATAGGTTACCTCAACTACAACACCAACGGCAATGTCTATACGTATCTACGTATATACAACCGTGCCAGAACACAAAGACCTATTTTTATAAATATATATATACATATATACACATACATATACACACATACAGAACACAAAGACCTATGTGTATAAATATATATATACATATATACACATACATATACACACATACATTTATATATATATATATATATATACCCCTATATATATATATATATATATATATATATGTATGTATATATATATATATGTATATATATATATATATATAAGTAAAAAGTAAAGAGCCCCGTCACGCCAAGTGGCGTATAGGGAATATGGTGTTAGTGACCATACATTTTACAGACCTTCGGCACAAGATTTTTAGGTAATATGCTCGGTATTACGACCTTGCGCTTTACTTTCACAGAAAAAAATTATACACAATGCATACAAAAAGTGCGCATACAGCTTACATAACCAGAAGTGTTCACACCTATATAGGTCCGTGTGCATACACAAAGCACATAGAATAGACCAGAAGAATACAGGAACCTGAAAGGAGGTAAGAGTGAGATGTCTCAAAGTGGGGTTCATTAAGTACACAGAAAAGGTAAGGTACCATGTAGTGCAAGTGGAAAAGTTATAACCTTGCATAAAGGTAATAAGCCCAGACACAAGGGATTTAGGGTATCATGGAAGTGTCACAGTGTGATCTAATAGAGGGGAGCAGGGAATATCATAACATGTATGTAACATACATTCATTTATTTCTTTAAGTCCATATTTTCCCATGATCTTTTCCAAGCCTCGGTTGTCTGATCCTACTTTAGCGTTTAGATCCCCCTTCAATATTATAATATCGTTGGCTCGTCAATAACTGCCAAGTTATAGGCCAAGTATCAACACTATTGAAAAACAAAGCAATAACTACGGAAGCAAAAAGGGCAATATACAAATCAATTTTTCTACCAACTCTGTGCTATCAGTGCCAGAATTGGATGCTTGACTCTAGAACAATAAGAAAGATAACGACCACCGAAATGAAATGTGTCAGAAGAATAACAGGAAACAGCTTAAAGGACAGAGTAAGAAACACCGACCTGAGGAAGAAACTCGAAATTGAAACAGCCATCGAATACAAAAAGAAACAACAGATTTTAAAAAATGACTCAAAGAGCCATAAACAAACGCTGCAAAAACGCCAGATTAAGAGGAAGACCGAGAAAGAGATGGATAAAGGGAATACTGGAGACACTAGGAGGGATAACACCAGAAGAGGCCAACAGAAGAGCAAAGAATCGCAGAATGTATCTCCCCTCGACGCCAACGGCAATGGAGGAAGGATAGAAGAAGAAGAAGTTGGCTCGTCTTCCATCCATTTGACATTGTTTTTATAGAATTCATCTTTAACTAAATCATCCGTATCATTGGTTGGTGCATAGCATTGGATAATGTGCATTTTTAAAAAAAAAGTTTTAAATGTTGCTCTTGGCCTACTGCTTCCAACTCTATCAGGTGTTTTCTGTGCTTCCTTTGATACCATTATTGCCATCACTTCATTATGTTGTGCTCCAGATTTCTGGTGTCCTGATGATAAAACCATCTTCATTTGTTTAGTTTTATCCTTTCTGTTCCTAACTATCTTGTTTCGCACATTCCTATAATATCTATTTTGTAGTTTATCATTTATGTTGTCCCGTGTGCAGCCTTTCCTTGTTTATTTAGAGTACGTACATTCCAGGTCCCAATTCTGGAAGATTTCCTTGTAGACAAAAGGTGAGTTGGCGACCCGAACTCCTTGCGGCTTATTCCGGATTACGTCATACATCTCTTAGACAGAAACTCCTTCCCTTTTCTTTCCTAGCTAGTTACTTTTATTCTTTTCTTTGAATCGTCCATGTTTTTGAAGTTTTTTGCGATTTTTTTTTTTTTTTACAGTAAAGGATATCCAGTCCCGTGCCCAATCTCCTTAGTCGCCTTTTACGAACACGCTCGGTAGGGAACAGCGGTGCAATTTTTTACTCCTCTTTTGGGCCTCGGCAGCGCACTCGTGTATTTTTGGTCTAGTTCGAGATTATTTTGTTTTAGATTTTTCATTATAAGTTAGCGATGTAGTGATCATTTTATTTACTGACATATTTGTGTGCGTGTTATTTGTTGGTCCTGCTGAAGGTCTAGTGAGTCGAAACATCGTTCAAATGTGTGTCGTCCATTAATTACGTAAATCTTTAACTACATCACTTTTTCTCTTTTTTTTTCATTTTTCCTTTGCAACCAGCTTTCCTGCAGCGTCGCATTGTTATGCATTTCTCTGCCTTGGCCCCCTTACTACAAACAAATTCTTATGGGGAATTATAAGAGCTCTTGAAGATTACGACATTCACAGAAATAACAACTTACAGATATACAACATAGCGAATTATAAAAAAAAAAAAAAAAAAATAAAAGAAGAAAACCATACTAACTAGTATTTATGTAACTTTACAATAAATATAAATTTGATTAATTATGTTTTACATTATGCGCAGCCGTTCTTATTATATTGCAGCTTCTAAGCTTCGAATTATTTCGGGTGTGCAATTAAAGATATGGAAGCCGCGATAGCTCAGTGGTTAGTGTACTGGCTACCACGGACAAGGGGTAGGGTTCGATCCCAACCGACGGCTTCTGGGTTCACCCAGCCTTAAATGGGTACCGGATTTTTTTCTGGGAAAGTAAAGCAGCACGGGCGTAATACTGACCACATTACCCCAAAAATCATGTGCTGAAGGTCTGTAAAATGTATGGTCACTAACACCATATTTCCCTATACGCCACTTGGCGTGACGGGGGTACTAAAAAACTAAGAAATTAAAGATATAGTAAAAAAAGTAAAGTACCCCCGTCACGCCATGTGGCGGCGTATAGGGAATATGGTGTTAGTGACCATACATTTTACAGATCTTCGGCACATGATTTTTGGGGTAATGTGGTCGGTGTTACGACCGTGCCGCTTTACTTTCCCAGAAAAAAATCCGGTACCCATTTAATTAAAGATATACGTTATTTATTGTCTTTTTATGATAACTTCGTAAGTTTATTAATTGTTATTTTTTCTGTCTCGAGACTGACCAAATGACATATTACAATCACGATTAATGACATGCCTATCTAACTATTCCTCTTCAGCAGTTATCTGCTGCCACTTATCTAAACGTTTAAATCAACATTTGACAGGATCAAGACAGGGATTTTTTTAATTAAACGTTTCCACACAGCCTTTTATCCAGAATTGTTTCTTCTGTGGGCCATGTTTGTGTCCGTAGGTGGTTGAGAATGCGACAGGGCTGTAGGAAATGCAATGAGTCCATCTGGATGCTTCGCAAGTGTATTTTGCAAAGTCACTGAGGCCATTCTTTTGTAGATGTAATTATGTTTTAATTCGGCCAACGTAGTCATTCTTAATCTGTATATCTTAGTTTGTTCTTGTCTCTCCATTCCGTTTGTGTAGCTTCTTTAAGGATTCTTTTACTTCTTTAAGGATTCTTTTACTTCTTTAAGGATTCTTTTTACTTCTTTAAGGATTCTTTTTACTTCTTTAAGGATTCTCATTACTTCTTTAAGGATTCTCTTTGCTTCTTTAAGGATTCTCTTTACTTCTTTAAGGATTCTTTTTACTTCTTTAAGGATTCTCATTACTTCTTTAAGGATTCTCTTTGCTTCTTTAAGGATTGTCTTTGCCTATTTGAGAATCTGGGTTCTTTGAACTGTTAAAAGTTCCGACTATCAGATTCTTCCACATGACTTGTAACGTTATAATAATTTCAATAATACTTTCTTTTTCTCATATATTTTCATTATTTTAACAAAGGAACTAATCTTATATCATCTCAATTTAAACGATCTCTATTACCTTCGCCATCTCATTTTTTTTTAAAATAATAGACATTTGTCTATGCTAAAGTGCTTGGAATACAAGTTTCCATATTAACTTTATTTAAGATTGTACTCACTATGAATGTTCGCATGATTCATTTGTAAGTCTACATCGTGTTTATGAATGCGTACATTAAATCCACAAATATCTGCAATATGTTTATCAATAAACTAATATTTTGTTTAGAATGGCTATTATATTTTAGGAATGTCTGAATTATGTTTTCAACTCAATTCTCAAGTGGAGAGAAACTCGCCCATTACAATCACACAGACTTAATATTTGCATTAAAAGCATCATCGTGACAGTTCCTCAGACATATCCGAATTTCTACTTGTTTACCAGTCTCTAAAATCTGACGTGCCTTCCCTAATCTTATCATTACATCAAGTCTTAGACAAGAATAGCTGTTTTTTATCTTCTCTTAACAGGGCCGTGTCACGCTCTACCTTGCATCTTATGCGTGTTTCATTATTGTTGAACTCTTTTAAAAAATATTTTTACTCCCTTTTATAAGGAGAAAAATGTGGAATGTCCAAACAACCAATGAGTGAATTTTCTTTTTTTTTTTTTGAATCCGTGACATTTCAGCTTTCATAACGTGAGGAAATAATTTTATTCTTGAAAGAAATTTGAAATATATTTCACGTTTTAATAGAAGTCACAATTTTAAAATTGTGTAATGGATGTAGACGTACCGATTTTGTTATGAGTATTCTTTATAGAAATTGTTTCTGATTCTGCGTGATAAGTAAAGTGTGGGGGCGCTTAAGAGTTGGAGAAGTAGTTAAAGGTCTTCAGATCGCGTTAAAGAGAGAGAAAGATTAGTGCCAGACAGTAAAATATATGATCAAATACGACGCTGATACCAACAGAATGGGGAAGTGACATCAAAATGTGGGCGAAATGTAAATAAAATTACAAGTTGGCTGTCCCATATGAAGATATATGTGCTACTAAAAGGTGGTAATAAAGGAGGAATGTATGGAATATAACATGGCTGCTACTAGGAGGAAATATAGCTTTACAAAGATTTGTTGTATTTTCAAGTAAAAGTTATATTAACAAAAAGAAGGTGAGTTATCACCAGGAAATGAGGGTTGTTAAAAATAAAAACAGTTTATAAAAAGAAAAAAAGAAAGTATTCGATAAAGAAACTAGCGTTGAAAATCAAACACGTGTAGGCTATGTTTCTTTGTCTGTGTTATCTGTATGCATATTTGCACTATCATACCTTTAGTGTGAAACACAACAAATAAACATCAGCGTTTGAAGATATGTGTACATGTTGTAATAGTAAAAATGACATGAAAACCATATAGGGCCAGGGCAGAATAAGTAAAAAAAGTACATAGTCCCTATCACCCCACGTGGCGTATAGGAAATATTGTGTCAGAGCTTCTATTGTTTTAATAACACCTCTGACACATTATTTTTGATGTAATGTGGTCAGTTTTATGCCCGTGCCGCTTTACTTCCCAGAAAAAAATATAGTACCCATTTAAGGCTAGGTTAACCTGGAAGATATCGATCAGGATCGAACCCGACCTCTGATCCTTAGTAGTCCAGTTCACTAACCACTGAGCTATCGCGGCCCCCAGAGGCTGTAGAAGATACAATACAATACAATACCAATACCAATACCAATACCCAATAATACAAAACAATACAATACAATACAATACAATACAATACAGCAACTAAATTAAATTGTGGTTGTTTTATCTCAACATACTCAATAGACTGGCATAGTTTGTGGATAGGTTTTGTGCTAATTAAAGATGTATAAGTCAATGCATGTAGGTCTAGACCATCGACAGCGGACCGTCGACTTTCAGCGACGAAATCAACAATGACGAAAGGAAGTATTCAGGTGAAGCCAAAACGTCGATATTGAAAAATGAAAACAAAAAAAAGGCAAACTTGTCAAAGTGCAAGAGGCTAGGCCTAAAGTTTGGCAATCACATACTGGAACTGCGCCTCAATAAATCAAAAACAGTCCATTATTGATAAGCTACTGTGCAGCTCCAATATAATGATTTTGCAAGAAACACGTCTTGGTGATAGCTTGGATTTCATTTTTTCTACAATAGAAGACACTTTGAAAAGGCTATCCTCATGCGAAAAAATATGGTGGCAGCTGAGGTTGATATGTCTGCGTGGAACAGTGAAGAATTGTAAATATATGCGGTTGTTGTTGTTGTTGACGAATTGCCACGAGTTGATGCGGGCAGGTTGCCCTTTGACTCATAAGATGTGGCGGGTCGTAATGGCTTTCTTGACATTCCCAGCTCTTACTGGAGAGGTTGGAGTTCGTCTATCCCAGGCTAAGCTGGGAAATTACCAGTCCAGTCCAGAGGTACTGCAATACTGGGTCCTCTATATCAGTAAAAGCCACCACTAAAGAGAACACGACGATCCTAGCTTCTGTTAGCCAGTCTATTTTGACGAAGGCTATTACCAGGGGGACCACGAGGAGGTAGAACTGCTAGGTCTTAGTCAGATGATCGTGCGCCGACCCTGCTATTGTGACCGCAGGTCGCAGGCGCTTCTGCTCCCCCATATATATGCGGTTAGAGTGCAGACTCCAGTAGCTTTCCTGGCTGTATATGTATATGCCTGTAATGGGAATGTGGACACACAACGATGGCATACTCTCTTTGCGTGTGAGGAGGAAAACGTCATTTTCTGCGGAGATTTTAATGTCAGAGGTAACCATTGGGATAACGTCATAACCAACAAGCAGAGAGAAGACCTAGAAGACGAACTGGTGTCGATCGATTTAGTGTGCTTGAACGATGGAAAGGCAACCCGAATGGTTGTATGACCTTGAGACTGATAGTTTCATAGGCATGGTACTGGTCTTTCACCTTCGCACCTGTATGTATGTGTGTGTACTGGGATTCCACGGAAATGATCACATTCCATGTGTCATTCTAATTGAGAAGGATAGAAATAGAAGTCAGAAAAACAAGCTTAACACATTCCATTATGAGAGTACAGACCAGGACGTCATTCGCAAATCAGACATAGAAAAGAGAGCGCCCCTTGAAGAAGGCAGGAGAGATGGACGCAGCTGCAGCGGTGGAACGAAGAAGTCGAGGAAGCATGGCGGAACACGAGACAAACGGCCAAAACATGGCAGAATTCCAGAACATTGAGCAGACTGACCAAAGAAATGACGTTGTCAGAATGAGGATACGGGGGTCACTCTTAGAATTGTGTGAGGAGCTAGTGCTGGTTGAAGAAATCCCGTTAACAACCGACCCCATTAGCACAACACTTAAAAGGTCACGCAACGCTGTTTCTGGTCTAGATGGTATTCGACATGACGACATAAGCTGACATCGACTTGGAGTAAATGGTCGATGAGTTTAATGCCAGCATCTAGAGTGGTCATGTTAAGGATAAGTGGCTCCACAGTCACATACCACCTCTCCCGAAGCCAAACAAATAAAACTCTCAGATCAGTGCCTACAGAATCATAACGACGCAGAACATTGCAGGCAAGCTACCGGAGAAAATAGTTGTCCGTATATTCACTTATTACTTTGAATGGATACGTGTATTCTCACCCACACTCGGGGTTATAGATACAACGGGGTTATAGATACAACGGGGTTATAGATACAACAGGGTTATAGATACAACAGGGTTATAGATACAACGAAGAGCTATTTCTGAATGCAGCAGCCTTCGCTTATAACGTCTTTGAAGGAATCCACAAACGAGAGGAGACATGTTCAAGTGCCATAGATATGGATGATGCATGCAGCAGAGTACCATTTTAGTAGAGACAAATAATAAGAAATGAATATTATTATAGAGGGAAACTTCCGAGGCGATAATCTGTGCCACTGAGTACGGGTTCGATCCTGCTTCGGTCCATATATTGTTCTTGGTTTTTTTTTCTGTTGTTGATTATTTGTAATTTTTTTCCGAGTGCTGTTACCATTTGAGTACCTGATGCACATGCTCCTCAAACTGGCGATGCACCCCTTCCTCTTCAGATATATCGCTGCAGCACTCTTTTAGAGTAAGGTAATACTCAGATATGGTTGTTGGTCTTGCGAGCCTACATCAATGTGTCCATATTTGCCAGAAGGCTCACCATTGTCACCAGTCCTATTTAACGTGTACACAATAACGATCACGGAACAACAGCTGGATGAGAAAGGAAGAACTATGACTTCTCCTGATAACATTCTGGTATATCGACCGGGAAAAGACAGAAGGGTCTATGCACTGCAAAACGAACTCTATCGCATCTCTTCCTGTTGTGAAGTAGCAAGTGGTTAATCCTAATAAAGCTTCAGTGGCGTGGTTCTCTATTAACAATTGTATTGTTAACTCAGGATGTGTGAAATCAAAGGAAGGAAATATAATAATGGGACAGGAGAAGACAATGGAAAGATGGACAGAATATATCAGTCAACTCTATGATGAAAGACTAGAATTAAACAATTCAAATGAAGACACAGGACCACCAATAATGCAGAGTGAAGTGGAGGACGCAATTCAACACATGAAAAGAGGCAAAGCTCCAGGTCCTGACAATATAACAATCGAAGAGATAAATGCATTAGGAGAGCTGGAAGTACAAGTCATAACACAATTACTCAATGACATATATAACACTGAACACATACCCGAAGATCTACTAAAATCTATCTTTGTAGCCATACTGAAGAAGTCAGGAGCCACTGATTGTGAAGACCAATTGCACTATTAGTCTCATGAGCCATATGACTAAAATATTACTAAGAATAATCATGAGACGTGTAAGGAACAAAATAAAACCAGAAATAAGTGAGGAACAATGTGGATTTGTGGAAGGAAAGGGCACCAATAATGCAATATACATCTTAAGAACATTGATAGAAAGATCTATAGAGGTAAAGAAAGATCTATAGAGGTAAAGAAAGATCTATAGAGATAAAGAAGAATCTATAGAGATAAAGAAAGATCTATAGAGGTAAAGAAAGATCTATATATGTGCTTTATAGACTACACGAAAGCATTTGACAAAGTAAAGCATGTGGAAATAATCAATATGCTGGAGAATTTAAACATTGATGGGAAGGATCTGCGAATCATAAAAAATATGTACTGGCAACAAACAGCAGCTATACGAATTAACAACCAAACAGGACAATTCCAATATATAAATCAAGGAGTCAGACAAGGCTGTGTTCTGTCACCGGATTTTTTTTCACTTTACAGCGAATATATTATGAGATCAATAGTAGACAAAAAAGGAATTGAAGTCAACGATCACAACATAAATAATTTGCGATATGCGGATGACACAGTCTTAATAGCAGAGACAGAGAATGAACTACAATGATAGACATAATAGTAAAAGAAAGCAACAAGAAAGGTCTCAGTCTGAATAGAATGAAAACATAATTAATGGTTATATCGAAGAAACAATCACCACCATCATGCAGCATAAAAATAAATGAGACATATCTGAAACAAGTGCAACGTTTCAAATACTTGAGCACAATAATAACATCAGATGGGAGATGCACCACAGAAATAAAAAGCAGAATAGCTCAGACCAAAATAGCTGAATTCAGAAAATGAAAAATATCTTATGCAACAAATCTATGTCAATAAAAATGAGAAAGAGAGTTCATCGATGCTATATGGAACCAATCCTGACCTATGGAAGCGAATCATGGACAGTCGACAAACAAATGAAAAGACGATTAGAGGCCACAGAGATGGGATTTCTCAGAAGAATGTTGAAAGTTCCCTGGACAGCTAAAAAGACCAATGAGAAGTTCTCAAAGAGACCAACACAAAAAGGGAGCTCTTAAGAAACATCAGAAAGAAGCAATCAACATTTTTTGGGCACATCATGAGAAGAGGAAAGTTGGAATACTTGGTTACAACTGGCAAAATAAAAGGAAAGAGAGATCGCAGACGATAAAGAGAAAAAATACTGGATAGCTTGGTGTCATGGCAGGGAAAACAGTCAACACCAGACCTTATACGATGCACTGTAGATAGAAGATTGTGGAGGGACATGATCGCCTATCACAACCGGTATGGCACATGATGTTGATTGTTAACTCAGAAACATCAGTGGTGCAACTAGGGGCTGACAATGTGGCCACGGACAGGTTAATAACCAACCTATGAATTAGGTTTGGCCGTATTCTGTGTTTTAGGGACCATGTCGATCATGTGGTAATAAAATCCTGCATAGGTTTAGCAGCCATGAAGGTCATGGCTGCTGTCAATAGCAGAGGTTACTTACATTTCTGCTTCTGAGACTGGTCCTCGCACCAATTGGGTATGCTCTAGCAATTCTCACTGTCAGTATAATATAGATTGACAGGCAAGAGAAGGTATAAAAAGAAGCTGTTCGCATTTTCTTGGTCTGTACGAGAGACACTTCCTGTGTAGCAATGAAGTCTCTTCGTGTTTTTTCAACTATAAACGGCAGGAGCAAGATCTGGAGGACGTAAGCATGCCTTAAATCTTTATATTTATTAAGAAAGATAAAAATAAAAATAATCACAATTAAAAATGTATTATAATTGAAACAAATATTTGTGACGGGAGAAGGGATTTAGATGTAGTAGAAATAAATGAAGATGGGATAAGAAAGTGTCGGATATTAAACGAACAGATTAAACATAAAGGAAGTCAAATAAAATTGAATAGCGGCGCAGCGGCAATATATAGAGAACTAATTACCACAAAATCCAACAAAAGCCCAAACCATCTGATAAAGAAACGACATAATCGGTTACCCATAACCAGAATGCCAAAGAATAAAATGATAACCGAAAATGAATATATTATCTAAGGTCAGATGTCAGTTCGGGAACTATCAGTCCAGAACTGTCCTCCAACAACGAAAGATATCCTATCTCAAACATGAAAACATCGCAAACAAAATTAACGCCCCTAAAACTTCAAGCGGTTGGCGTTGACAACATACCAGCTGAACTTAAACAAGGAGGAGGTGAACACATAATCAACCCCGGCACAAATATCTACAGTATCATTTGATATGGACGTGTCAAGCTTACATCTCAAGCACATATAGGTAACATTAATCGTTACTTATCCCCATACCTTAAGCCAAAGGTAACAAGAAATTCGTGAAAATTATCGCACTCTCAATGCTCAAGCAATAACAGTCTGACAAAACTAGAAGTATTTGGTAGAATATGCTCAAGCAATAACAGCCTGACAAAACTAGAAGTATTTGGTAGAATTGCTCAAGCAATAACAAAACTAAACAATATAGAAATGCAAATGTATCTCCCCACGAATAAATATCAGATTATTAAATGCTGTAGTGGCGTGTGCATTTTATTTTAGCCTACAATACATGAACACTAAATATTGAAAGGAGAATACAGGCTCTAGAAACGAGATGAGAGAGTATAGAAAGATCTTGCGTATATTTTATGTAGACTATATACCAAGAAGATAGCTCAGTGGTTAGTGAACAAGACTACAAAGGACAAGAGGTAGTGTTCGATTCCAACCGACGGCTTCCGGGTTCACCCAGCCTGTAATGGGTACCGGATTTTTTTTTGGGAAAATAAAGCGGCACGGGCGTAATACCGACCACATTACCCCAAAACTCATGTGCCGAAGATCTGTAATATTTATGGTCACAAACACTATAATTCATATACGCTGTTATAGAGTGAGATAATGGAAGCATTGGGGGGCGGGTAACTTAGTTGTTACCGCTTCTCAATAGATAATAGCAGTAACAAATGGTAGCGACCATCAGTGCTAGGACATAACTTTAAGTATGGAAAATTTCCAGCCAGAAATAGAAGTTAAGGGAGTAAAAGTTCGTATAGGGATGGTGAATACACAGAATGTGGGAAGGAGGTAATGTCCAGAATTGTTGGACGACACATAATAGTTTAGGTCCATGGAAATTTTCACTTCAGCCGGGTTTGTGATTGAGAGGAGACGCAGATTTCTACAACAGCAGGTTGTGGAAGTGACTATAGCATGCATTGACCTCATGACTTTAGTGTCCGGTAAACAGCTACCAAGAAAGGTCACTGTCATGAGGTAAACATTATTTTAAATAGGTTATGGAAGTCACGAAAATAATCTGTTATTGTAAAATAGGGGGACAGTTGAGACAGGTCAGATTTTGGAGTTCAGGTCTCGGACACAGAGTGAGGAGGGCTAACCGAGTTGTCACTTCGCGACAAAATTGCGACAATTTTTTTGGCTACTGATTTTCAGGTGAAGAGAGTGGTTGAAGTATTTAAACTTCAACACAATAGGTTTAAGACTGCCAGGAAAATAATTAGTCAGGATTAAATTAGTTAGAGAATGAGAATAGTCAAGGTGCAGACTAAGTAAGCTTAGTCCGGCTTCGGCCGAACTACCGAAGTCAGTTGGATAGAGTTGAAACAGTCAGAACAGTTAGAAAGTTAAGATTAGAAAGTGAAGCCAGTTAGTTAGGAAGTTAGAATCTCCAAGTTGTTGTTCAAGTCATTTGAGAAGTTATTAGTAGAAGTTAATAGAGAGTAGGAATATAGCAATGAGAATATGAACTTTAGTGTCGTGAAGTGTTTTTAAGAGTATTTCAAGTTGTGTTTCACTTTCCTCATGAACGTAAGTTGAATAATGTTGTATTCAAATTATGCACTTGGAACAGACCATAGTTATCGGCGGTAGCCTCAGAGAATTAATTAACATTAATTTAAAATAAGTGCATCACCCCTAGTCGATCATTGTGCCTAGAGATTATCATTATGTATCCAGAAAAGGAGTCTGTCATGATTTACCTATGTGATCAACTAAAATAAATGTGATTTGCTGTCAAGAGAGTACAAAAATAATATAAAGAAATAACATTACAGCGCTATAACATACGCCACTTGGCGTGATGGGGGTACTTTACTTTCTTTTATATATCAAGTAGGTAGTGCGAAACAAAACCCAAAGATCCAAAGTTATAAACATAATGTGGTAAAATTAAAATAGTTGAGACCTATTTTAAGGTGTATAGGCTTTGTAAAGGTAATTTTACAGAGAATAGGTCGACCACGAAAAAGATGGATGGATGGAATGTTAGAAGCACTAGGAAACATAACAGCAGCAGAGGCGAACAGAAGAGCAAAAGACCGCAAATTATATCTCCCCTCGACGCTGAAAGGCAAATGAGTGAAGGAAAGAAGAAAAAGAAAGAATAGTTTCAGCAAAGGAAAATAAGGCAAATCGATGGATAGGTTGAAATACATCCGTGAATGGACAGCATTAACCTTCGTCACATCTCAGAAATTACCTCAAAGTTGTGACAGCTGGAAGGAAATATGAATTTATCATTACGAGTGTACCATTTAGCGCCATGGTAGGGGAACTAATGATGGATTTTGTCAAGCTAAAATAATAATCTTATTACAAGACTAACTTTATTGCAGTTACATTAATTTGCGTTGTAAAGTTGAGTAAACATTATGGAAATTTCAGCCGACAAATAGATTGTTAAAACAGACAGTGAAACGTGTAAAATAACAATCATAAAGAAACACTTTATTGTCACTGTACCTTGTCGTCAGGAAATTGTATTATCATTTCAGATGCAAACGGTGCAGTGTTTACGCTTATGCAAGCTCGGCAATTGCAAAGGGAGGCCGTCGTGTACTGTTCAAGGTTGAAAAAAACATGGATCACTTAAATCTACCCAGATACAAAATAGTTTTGGCTTATATTAGATTGACATTATCTTCTTGTGTCCTACTTGTTTTACAACCTTCGCTGGCGTTATATTGCTGCATCGTTCTAACATCACATATTTACAATTATGTTTGCAAATAGAAGAAAAAAGATTTCAGATTTAGTTCTTAGTCTTTAGTTCTGACTAGCGTCACCGCAGTCAGGATATTCCCATATCCGCTCCGCTGAATATTCAAATAACTTTTGAAGCATTTTTCTATAGATTGTTCGTGTACTGGATTATTCGAACATCTTGAAGCCTCTTCCGCTGAGAGTGCTTCTCTTGCTTTCTCCCTTCGTGGAAGCCCGTTGCCCTCCGCTGTCACCTTCCGGTGAGGGTCTCTAACAGCCGCCACGAGGTCACTTTTCTTGCTTTCTCCCTTCGTGGAAGCCCGTTGCCCTCCGCTGTCACCTTCCGTGAGGGTCTCTAACAGCCGCCACGAGGTCACTTTTCTTGCTTTCTCCCTTCGTGGAAGCCCGTTGCCCTCCGCTGTCACCTTCCGGTGAGGGTCTCTAACAGCCGCCACGAGGTCACTTTTCTTGCTTTCTCCCTTCGTGGAAGCCCGTTGCCCTCCGCTGTCACCTTCCGGTGAGGCTTTCTAACAGCCGCCACGAAGTCACTTTTCTCCATTTGTAATGTCCCTAGCACAATGGCAGTTAGTGCTGTCCTGTCGACCGTCTCGTTGCCAAGAAATCTTTCATACTCAGGACAATTACAGCTTTACGGCGATAAAAACGGCACAAAATGTATTCAGTTCTTACTGATATAAAGAAACATTAGAATATCATTAACACGGGTATTTTACTACAACTGTATGATATCACTGCTATATAAATAGTGTGTTAGACAAGAAAATAATTGTAGATAGAAATTAGAGCACGATTGTTTGTGTAGGGGCGCGCGTGGGTGGGTACTAATTTTGTATTGGTCAAGACGGCACGACAACATATTTAACCATGTTAGTTAACAAACATTGCTGCTGCTTATAAGTCGCTATTTAATGAATAAAAAGTAAAAAAGTAGAGTCCCGTTCCGCCAAGTGGCGTATAGGGAATATAGAGTTAGTGACCATACATTTTACAGACCTTAAGCACATGATTTTTTTTTTTGGGGGGGGGAGGGGGTAATGTGGTCAGTATTACGCCCGTGCCGCTTTACTTTCCCAGAAAAAGAATCCGGTATCCATTTAAGGCTGGTTGAACCCTGAAGCCGTCGGTTGGGATCGAACCCTACTTCTTGTCCTTTGTAGTCCAGTTCACTAACCACTGAGCTATATTTACTGAATGCTTCACCAAAAACTGTGCCAATAACTGATTCTTGCTTAAGGTAGATTTAAACTTACTTGAATCCCTGTAATTATCTCTAAGAATAAAGCTACCTTGTTCGAACCACATTTGAAACGACTGAGATTTTTCTGTGTTTAGATATCTCTCTATATGTGAGAAAACCTAATCCGATCGAAGACATGTTATAAAAGAAAGTGCCGTGTGAAAGTTGAGCAATTAAAAAATTTAATGATTGTTATTGGTCTTAATAAACTATATGTCGATGTGCCAGCCAAATTTAATCAAATAAGTATAAAAGTAAATTTATTCTATTTTCATTAAAATTACGAAGTGTTATGAAATTACCATATTGGGGTGGGACGAGAAAGGAAGAAAGTGATGCGTTTTGTTGCTAGTGCTACGGAGAGGGTATACAGTGTTGAGATTTTCTTGTTATCAGTAAGAGATCGGAGTGACAAAAGACCTTGACCAAGTGTTGTGTTTATAGTCCTAGGACAAGAACACTAGTTTTTTCTTCAGTTATATGTTTATACTATCCATCTATGAATTTGTACACACACTCATCTACCCACTCTCTCATTCTTTCTCTCTCTTTCTCTCTCTCTCTCTCTCTCTTTCTGTGTGTATGTGTGTTCTTTTCGATAGAAATTAACTTCCATAGAAACGTTTCATTATTTGTAAAATCAGCTTGTTTAAAGTTCATGTTATTAAATTTGGTTGCTTACTCATTAGAAACTGACAAAACCATTATATATAAAAATAAAAGCATTTAAAACATTCGCACAATAACCGGTGTTTTGGGCCTAATACTATTTTCAACAATGATCTTCACGAAGAAATCTGCATTGATAACATCACCAAACAGGAAAAACAACACAAGTGACGCTAAACGGATACTCTTCTTAGAATGCCCATGACAGCTACACCGACAAATATCTCTATACAGATAGAAGCTCTTCTCTATTCTCTAGATGATAAAAAAAACATAAAAGGTAGACTAAGAGAAAGATTATGGTAAGTAAATGAAGAAAAACGTATTTAGTTCTGATGAGCTTGAGTGGCTGAGACACAAAAAGTGATTAACTTAAGTGGCGATGTTAAGTGTCATAGGATATACAGAGGGCATACATAGGATAAAGAAAAGACATACATAGGACGTACAGAGTACATACATCGGAAATACAGAGGACATATAAAGGGCACACATAGGACTGAATAATCCCAATCAGTATGGTTAATTCAAATTACAAATAAATAGTACAATTATGTATTCACTCATAAATATATATATATATAGGGAACCGCGATAGCTCAGTGGTTAGTGAACTGGACTACAAAGGACAAAGGGTACGGTTCGATCCCAACCGACGGCTTCCGGGTTCTGTAAATGGGTACCGGATTTTTTTTTCTGGGAAAGTAAAGCAGCACGGGCGTAATACCGACCACATTATCCCAAAAATCATGTACTGAAGGTCTGTACAATTTATGGTCACTAACACCATATTCCCTATACGCCACTTGGCGTGACGGGGCACTTTACTTATATATAAAAACATACAACTGTATCGAGCAGCTAAACTAGCAGAGAGACGAAACACACTACAACCTTTCGACAAAAGCCTTCATCAGATACAAAAACAATTATTCTAAAACAACAAATGCGAACGGTCATTAGGTACAAAACAAATATTCGGAAACAACGAATAGTATTTAATATTTGATATATTTGATATGTGTGTTTATCTGTCTCTTTATATATAATAGCCAGACTATCTGTGAGTTAGAGGAGGATGTTGTGGGCTGATGAAAAGTGCAACAGATTGTTCATTTTTAAATTTACCTGAGACATTACGTAGATTCCGTGCTTATGATAAGGGCAGGCGGCTTGCAACGGATAGTTCAGTCCGAAATTATCCGGGCCATTACGTAAATTCTGCCTTGTGATGTGAATTGGTGATTCTGCCACATGTAGATCAATGAGGGTTTAAATTTGTGATGATGTTTTTGTCTGATTGCTGTGTCTTTACTTTTTTTTTCAGTAAAAATCAATACTCACGTTTCTTAACAGGTATTTTATTTACCTCAATTACCATTTTTTGAAGAGAGTCATCATCACCCTCAACAAGTACCGGGCCTGCTGGCGTAGGTGTCCATGTCTCTTCACAACTTTCGATCTCGACAGTTATTTATCATTTCGGTTGTTGACCTTCTGTCAAGCCATTCTCTTAAGCTGTCTGGTATTTTTTTTCTTTTTGCTTCCCTCTATCTCTTCGTCCCTAAATTTTCCCAGTTGTTACCATATATTCCAGTTGTTCTCTTCTCATTACATGGCCAAAAATGATTGTTTCTTCCTAATATTGGAAATCAGCTCTCTTTTTGCTTTGGCCTCTTTCAGAACATTTTCGTTACTCTTCTTAGCTGTCCATGGTATTCTCAACATTCTTCTGTAAAACCACATTTCTACAGATTCCAGTGATTTTTTTGTCTGTTGTCCTATTATCATTGATTCACATCCATATGTTAAGACTGGCTCTACATAACATTTAAGAACTCTTTCGAAGAGAGTAATAAGCGCATATTTTTTTTTTATTCCGATTCTTATTTTATTTTATAGAAAGCAGAGTTTTTATTTTGTTTTATTTTAATATGTTTTAGCTGTAGGCGATTACAGAAGGGAGTAGAGAGTTTTTCGATTGCAGGTAGGAGCAAGCGTTTATTTTTATATTGCCAAGATAATGTAAGTGTGGGGTGAAGTCTGAAATCACTAATCCATTCATCACATATCCGGCGGGTGTGCATTACAAACCACAACCTTCACTTACGTCATTGATTGGTTATTACTTTAATAAGTAACATACTTTAATAACTTATAATTGGACACCAGTATTAACAGCCACAATGGATATAGTATAATTACAAATGATAACAGTTTTCTTCATATAACTCAAGCCACGTGGTGTAATTTAAACATAACACAATCAATACAAACACTTTATCGGGATAACTAAATCTCCGGCTGCAAGTCTCAACTTCTAGGAATCAAGAACTCCTTGAATTCCAAAAGAGATACTAAGTGGTTTAGTTAAACAGCGGACATTGATAGGAAGAGTGAAGTGATTGTTTGGAGGTTATAATCGTGCTGCATGAAGCTTTGCACTTATCGAAGTAATTAGTGTCATTCAATGATAAATTGAGCTGATCGGAAGCTTATATTTCTGTACAAAAATTATGCTGTCTGGAAATTAATCGATATGCACTGTAAATAGAGTGGCGAAAGATTGATGTAAATTCGTTGTGGTATTTGTGACTTTGGCTTGAAATTCGTTCGATGTTTTGACGCTACGATACGTTTTGTGAGTAAATAAATAGAATGAAACATAATTTAAGAAATGAAGGGAAAAATGAGGAGTGCTGGAAAGATAAAAGGAGGGTGAGACAGTAATACAATATAAGAAGATAGAAAGTAAGATAGAGATAGATGAATAAAGGATATAAACTAATTTATATAAGCCGGAAAAGCTGAAGAGAAAGAGAAATTTAGAAAGGATAAGTGGGTAGAATTACGAGAATTTCTTTTTAAAAAAGTATACAAAGAAAGGAAATTAGTAGAGAGGAAAGATACATTTTTGGATGAAGTAAATAAATGGAGAGAGAAATATAAAGGAGTGGAGTGAGAGAGAGAGAGAGAGAGAGAGAGAGAGAGAGACAGAGGGAGAGAGTTTGATGTAGGTAAAGTTGAACGCTAGATTTAAGAAAAAAGACAATAGAGGGAAGTCAGATATCACAAATAACAAATGTGGAAATGAAAAAAAAATCGGAGAGAAGAAATAAAGAAAGTTCTAGTAAAATTAGTAGACTTACAAGAGATGGATTGTTGTGTAATAAATAGAATAGGAGAGAAAGATGGAGAGAGAGAAAAAGGAGACAAGAAGAGGAACTGTGTTATAGTTAACCGTTACGACCACTAGAAGGCATATTTCATGTATATACAATGTTTATATATCTACTATATCGACAAGGAATTATATTTGTGTACCAATTCACGACTGGAGTAAAGTTGTGCACAAATTCAACAACTAGGTGTACACTCTACTGCCTAGATTGTTTCTTTCTATGTTGACCGTTTCATACTATTTTAATCGCACACTGTATTTTCCTATATATCATTTTCTCTCTCTCTCTCTCTCTCTCTCTCTTTTTCTCAACAGTGTTCCATTCATCTTTTTTTCTCCATCTCTCTCTCTCTCTCTCTTTCTTTCTCTCTCTCTCTCTCTCTTTCTCTCTGTCTATTTCTCTCTCTCTAAGTGGTACACACTTTATTTTCTAAACGTTTATATTTAGCAACAATTAATCTAAAATTGTTTATATTAAATATATAACAAACAAACGTCTTATAAAACTGCAAGTGAATTGGCAACTCTGGAACATTTTGTATGTAATGATGTTATACTGGATCCATGTTTGAGATTTCGTAACAATTTATGACGTTTAAATAGTCCAGTTCTTTTGTTGCCCTTATTTACCAATTTGATTAGATTGAGGCTATTCATGAAAGCAAATCATGAAACACTGGTTTGAGAAGTTAACCGTTTTTATCAATGGGCTTTACTAACACTAGGTCTTTCATCGCTCTTTACCATTCATTATTAAATTGCTGTAATTCTTGAGGGAAATACTCTTGGGGGATAGACATCCCTGCTTCACTTTTTCAGTAATGTCTGAGTGTTTCTTTACTCTTTAGTTCCTTCATCTTCTTCGAGTAATTCTTCTGGGTATTTTGTAATGGAGTTATTGTTGTTCGGATTGCTGTTTGTCTAAAAGTGTGTAATCTAAAATATAGATACTAATCCAAAGGGATATATGGGTACTGTTACAAACATATACTTTTTAAGTTTAAAAAATACACGGAAGAGTGTTCGCATTTTTACTTCTTCATTATCTTATGTTTCACTTCTTTTTATTTGAAACAATTGTAACATTGCCCAGTTAAAAAGAAAAATACGAAGCATTTTTACCGCAGACAATTTATAATTAGATGATGATGGTAATGATGATCATGATGATGATGATGATGATCGAATGCCAGTGTGGTCGATATGTGCCATTCGCCTTTAGACCTTGAAGGCATATTGCATTCTCTTTCCTAATTTCCCGAGCTCTGCTGGAAAAGTTGAAATTTGTCCATCCTATAACAATGACTTTTATACCAACACACCCAACTACTGATGGGGCTATGGCGATCTTCACTTTGTTAGTCTGCTTTGATGTATACTACTACTAGATAACCCAATTGAGAGATAAAGTGAGAGCATTACCAGTCGTGAGTCGGTGATTTAACGCGATTGCCACACGTTTAGATCCGGATTTCCTTGGCTCAAACATCTATTAGTTGAAAGATCTCCATGAACAAAGGAGAACGCAAGGAACACAGATGGACATTAATCTGAAAAAAAATAGCTTAGGCACTTACAATAAATGCAGCCGCGATAGCTCAGTGGTTAGTGAATTGGACTACAAAGGACAAAAGGTAGGGTTCGATCCCAACCGACGGCTTCCGTATTCACCCAGCCTTAAATGGGTACCGGATTTGTTTCTGTGAAAGTAAAGCAGCACGGGCGTAATACCGACCACATTACCCCAAAAATCATGTGCTGAAGGTCTGTAAAATGTATGGTCACTAACACCATATTCCCTGTACGCCACTTGGCGTATCGAGGGTCTCTTTACTTTTTTTTTTACTTACAATAAGATAAGTGAAACAGAAGTGTCATCGCTATAACTAACATCAGCAACATCCCCACGTGGAAAAAGAAATGCTTATCGTTCGGACAATTGATAATCAATCTTGTCTATTGAAACGTGCATATAAATTACATATTGATTCTTTTAAAGACAAAATAAGAAAACAATTAAACTGCTGTAGAGACATGAAAAAAACCCATCGAAGAGCAAGCATCACAAAGTCTCTTTCTTGATAATCTCAAGCGACATTTTAGTTGTATTCTAAATATCTTCCTCTTAATCCTCTGAACTCCGGTTGGAGCATAGGGTACTCACAAGAGATCTCCACTTTTTATTGTCTGGACAACTCTCGTCAGGAATTACCACTCTCTTTCATTTCATCACTTATGGTTCGTCGCCATCTTCCCAGTTGTCTGCCGCTCCTTCGTTTGCCAGGTGGTGCCCATGTTAATGCTATGTGCTACGTTCGTTCCATTCGTAGAACTTGGCCTAGCCATTTCCGTCTTCTTTTCACTTCTTGATTGATGTTGTTAGTGCTGCTGGCACCTTCTTTATTTGTAATGTGTTGATCCAAATGGGTGTTTGGAATCTCCTTAAAAAACAGCGGCCTTCGAATCCTCTAAATCGACTTTCTATCTTATGGTTCATTCTTCCCTTTTATATTGCATTTAAAAGTATGGATCGCATATTTGTCTTATAAATTCTAAGCCTGGTGCTGTGATGGAGACCATGTGAGCGCTAAATCTTTTTTGATGCCTATTCTAGTAGAGACCACTTTCACAATATCGCTTTTTATGAAATATATCTTCCTAGACATTTAAAACGATCCACTTTTAGTCGCACTTCTCTAAATGAATCGTTCATTGTTTATTTGGCATTTACCTTCATAATCTTAGTTTTCTATGCATTTATTTTATGTCTTATTGAGTTAGCAAACTGATAGTCTCTGTTTTCTCTTGTGTGTCTTAGTGGCAGTGGGCAAACAGTCCAATCATCTGTAAAGTCAGCATCTTCAAGACATCAAGTAAACCCTCATGTAATTCCTCTTGATCTATCGACAACATCCGATCGCATGATCCAATCCAAGATGCCAAGGAAAAACAGTGGTGACAGGATACATCCATGTTTAACTCTCGTTATGACTCTGAATTAAACTGTCAGCTGTCCTTCATGTCTTACACAGCACTGGTTGCCGTCGTACATGTCCTTTGGAGTATTGATGATTTTATCCTGGAAACCTTACGCATATAAGACTTTACAAAGCGATGGATGATGAATATTGTCGAATGCCTTATCGGAGTCCACAAGGTTTATATCATGAATTCCATTCCAGTGAATTCTCTACAATAGTTCTTCATCATCATCAACAATAGTTCTTCATCATCATCTACAATAGTTCTTCATCATCATCTACAATAGTTCTTCATCATCATCAACAATAGTTCCTCATCATCATCATCAACAATAGTTCTTCATCATCATCAACAATAGTTCTTCATCATCATCAACAATAGTTCTTCATCATCATCAACAATAGTTCTTCATCATCATCAACAATAGTTCTTAAGGGATTTAATTAGTACATGATCTCGCACTTCTCTGAGCTTCCGTTCCACGTTATTCTTTATGTGGTAAAGAAGTACTCGGCAAAATATCTTCCCAGGTGACAGCAGGTTTGTACCTTTCCAATTTTCACAGTGCCTTATGGCCCTTTTCTCATAGGATTTAAAAAATAATGCCCGTTTTCCATGCTGTTGTTACTTTTTCATCTTCCTATATTTTATTGAATACATTTTCTACAATTTTTGCGCTCAGTCTTGTGCTGACTTTAACATGTCTGCAGAAATTGATCATTTCCTTTGTTATTTTTAGTCTGTTTAATAGTAATTTCAATTTCATGGCCTGTAATCTTCCGTTTCATCATTTAAAACTGGACCTACTAGTGCTGGTTTGTTGACAGTTTTTTTTAAAGTATTCTTCCCTTCTTTTCAATTTGGCATTTTCTTTGGCTAATGGTTATCCAGTTTGACTATGTACAATACCATTTTTGAAACCACCAGAGAGAATCTTTGTGACCTTATTAAGAGCTGTACTATCCCCTATCAAAGAGCAAACAAGACAAAGCTTCTATCTTGAAAATAGCAAACAATAGTTTAGTTCCATTATAATTATAGTGCCACATATATAAGTGGTCCTGAGTTTCTAATTTTGCTCATTCTTAAAGTGTTTATTTTATATAGTTGTCCCACATAAATGTATTCATTATTTAGCCAAAATAATGTTTGAGTTTATATTTAGTTATTTATTTGATTTGCATTTCTGAGATGAAACATTTCACAGAGACACAAGTGTAACACTTTCTGGTGTGAAATGTTCTATTTTTAACAATAAATTTATTAACATCCGTGACTAGCGGTAAAAGTTGATCTAGCCCCTTCTCCATCTATCCGCATTGGCTCCAGTGACAAACCAAACTGACAATGTAGAGATCGGTTTAGAAGGCAACCCGGGTAACAAAGAATCTCAGCTGAAAACGAATGAGTTGGTTCCACAATGTGCCAATATCATAGCATGCTGTATAAAAGAGCACACCACATCAACGCTCATTTAAAGTCCGTGCATGGGTGGACGATGAAGGGGGATAGGCATTGGGCTTCGACAGCAGATGCAGAAAAAAAACGATGTACCTTAGAACAAACATGGGAGCCGCGATAGCTCAGTGGTTAGTGAACTGGACTACAAAGGACAAGATGTAGGGTTCGATTCCAACCGACAGCTTCCGGGTTCACCCAGCCTTTAATGGGTACCAGATCTTTTTCTGGGAAAGTAAATCGGCACGAGCGTAATACCGACCACATTACCCCAAAAATCATGTGCTGAAGGTCTGTAAAATGTGTGGTCACTAACACCATATTCCCTATACGCCAATTGGCGTGACGGGGGTACTTTACTTTTTACTATAGAACTATATGCGGGTTACATTACTGAAATTTGTAAATTATGCTCAGGTTGCGTAGGCAGAACTTTGCTTTCAGAAATAACCTGTCTCTATCCAGATCTGCCACTGCTTCTGTTGTCGTATTCAGCCACTTTGATGTTTTGAAACAACATTCTTTTTGGTCTGTCCGTGTCTTGTCTTTCTGGAACATACCTTTCGCTATTGTTTTTTTTTTCAGACAACTGTCTCTTTTGACATGACCGTAGTATTGAAATTTATTCTGTAAGATGTTGTTTTTAAGCGAGTTCTTTCCAAAATTTAGGTCTTTTAATATGTCTTCGTTGTTCTTTTTCATGATCTATGGTATCTTAATAAGTTTTTTGTAGCATTCTATTTCTAATGAACAAATTTCCTCTATTGTTGTTTGAGAGATTGTCCATAATCCACAATCATAGGTTACTATTGGAAAGATACAAGAATTGGTAGTTTTTAATTCCACTGTCTTGATTGTATAATATCCATTGTTCTTCATCATATTTAATTTGTTTTAAATAGTAAACGATCAAGCTAACTAAAATATAATTAATTGAAGACAAGAAGGTTAATGTCCAGAGGACGAACGATTTACAATATTATAAATGAGAGATGTCTTGTTATTGTCCATATAACAGTTGTCATTTTACTCTGAGAGTATCGAATAGCACTGCATGTTTTTGCTTTGTTATAAAGGTAGATGTCAGGGCTGTTCATAATCTCTGGAGACAGTTTCAGAACAGTGCACGATCTCCGTTGGCAGATGTCAGATCAGTGCACCAAACCGCTAGACAGATGTCAAAACTGTGCACATCTCTGTGCGCAGATGTCAGAACTGTGCACAAACTCTGTATGCATATACCATGCTCTGTTTTGAGTGCACAAACTCTCTGTAGGCTGATGTCAGAAGAGCACACACGCTATGTAGGCAGATGTCAGAATTGTGCAGAAACTCTATAAGTAGATGACAGAACAGTGCACAAACTCTGTAAGTAGATGACAGAAATGTGCACAAACTCTGTAAGTAAATGATAGAACAGTGCACACACTCTGTAAGTAGATTACAGAACAGTGCACAAACTCTGTAAGTAGATGACAGAACAGTGCACAAACTCTGTAGGTAGATGACAGAACAGTGCACAAACTATGTAAGTAGATGACAGATCAGTGCACAAACTATGTAAGTAGGTGACAAAACAGTGCACAAACTCTGTAAGTAAATGATAGAACAGTGCACAAACTCTGTAAGTAGATTACAGAACAGTGCACAAACTCTGTAAGTAGATGACAGAACAGTGCACAAACTCTGTAGGTAGATGACAGAACAGTGCACAAACTCTGGAAGTAGATGACAGATCAGTCCACAAACTCTGTAAGTAGATGATAGAACAGTGCACAAACTCTGTAGGTAGATGACAGATCAGGGCACAAACTCTGTAAGTAGATGACAGAACAGTGCACAAACTCTGTAAGTAGATGACAGATCAGTGCACAAACTCTGTAGGTAGATGACAGAACAGTGCACAAACTCTGTAGGTAGATGACAGATCAGTGCACAAACTCTGTAATTAGATGACAAAACAGTGCACAAACTCAGTAACAAAGGCTAAGGTCACTAGAAAAATGTAGAAAACTGTCAACTACCATTTCATTGTTGCCATCAAATTTACTCGTTATTTATCTTCATCTTTTGACCTACTAACGAGGTAAATGTAACATTGCATTGTTGATGCATTGTTTTATTGTTTGTTTGCTGTGGTTGCTATTTCAGCGTCTTTTAGCTTTTACATCTCCGTGTTAAACGTTGCGAGCACGTCATTTTAAAAATAATTATCGAGATATCTTTTACGTGCTTAATTATACACGAGCTAAATTTTATCGTCCGTTTCCGATAAAACTAGACATTCTTTTTTTTTCTTCGTTCGCTAACTTTCACCTCTGACGAAGTCCTTGAGACTAGGAACTGAATTTTGCGTGCTAACCCATTTTTCTCTGGCAGCCGTGTGCACAGGGGTCACTCGCCGCACAGGCAGATAACTCCGACTTCGGAGGAACTCATATTTTTTCCGTCGATGAGTAATTGACGTTTCAAGCCGAGCCTCGCTGCTGAGACTAGGGGTGGTTGTCGCAGAGAGAAATCATAAATAAAAATCCCAACCGGTATAGCTGGGATTTGAACCCACAACACACTCCAACAACTTATTTAACTTTAGACCACGTGTCGCTGAAAAATAATTACCATGACTAGGTACTTTTTTAGGATGACGATTACATCGTAATCTCAACACTACAATGACCTTTTTCAGTTAAGACATCATCATCATCAATAGATGAACTAACAGAGATTTCAACTGTGAAAAGAGACATAAAAACAGCATGTTTGAAATTGTATTGTCTGAAAAACCAACAAAACTGTATGTTTGAACTTCCATTGTGTGAAAAGAAACAAGAGAAACGCTTGTTTGAACTTTTATTATCTAGAATGTCGAGAAAACCCCATGTTTGAGATCCGTTGTAATCAATATTCGACGCTGACGTGACTTGGTCTCCGTGCTTTTATTTCGGACCGGTCTTTCATTATATGCTTTCTCCTGTTATGTTCCTTTCCTCTTCCCAAACTCTATTTATATCGTGTGGACTCCATCCAATAAATACCGACATGCAAAAGCATAAATAATCATTTACGGCCGACAGCCCTTCTAAAGATCTGTCTAATTAAAACTTGTAATAACATAATAACTCATTTGGTGTATAATCCGTACATTATTTTGCTGTATCAGCTATCTGTTTGAGCTAACATTTATCATGAAATATTATTGATATCCGGTATTTAGGATTTGCAACCTTGACCGTAATAAATGTAACTTAATCAATACAGCAAACATATTTTGAAGGAAAATTGTTAGAGTGACCAGAAGAGACAAGCAAATAAACCAGCACTCACATCAAACACAATCATGACGGGAAAAAAAAAGATTAACAGATGTTAAAAAAAGTTTTAAAGTGATAAGCTGGGTTTCAAATGTTTAGGAGTGGGAAAGAAGGTTGGACATCAGCAACTGCAATGATCTCGATCACCAATTACAGAGATTCTAGCAGGTCATCATCTTTCACCTACAAATCAGACACTAGACTACAAAATTATGTACTTCATCTCACACTGTCCCACAAAAACGAGTGCCCAGGTGGAACTGATATCCAGGACCAAGAGCTTATCTCCCATATCTGGCTTGCCCACAAGGAACCACTGTGTCAAATCTGGCCATAGGGTTATGCAGAAACTATCTGGCAGTCGTCACAACCTGGAATTTCACCATGGAAACGGGACTGCAGATCTGACCTTAGGAACAAAGAATCAGATGTAAGACCTCTCCTACCACCAGGAGTGTTGCACCAAATAAATTAAAAAAACGCACCATATGTCCAACCACAGGACATGCCAAGCAAGTAAGAGGTGCATTCAAAGATCTATCCACAGGGAAGTAAAGCTTGGAAAACAAAACACTGCAGTCTAGTAGTTACCATTAGGTTAGGCTAAGGGTGAACACCCAGACAGAAACCACAGGCAGGGTGGGCCTAACAGCTCTGACTGTCATCCACCGCACGGAAAGGAAAACTCCTACATCGAACCAAAATACAGCCTGCCCAAGGCGGAGTGTGCCACGAAACAGGTATAAGGGGAAACAAATCAGGACACATACGCAAATAAAAGTACTGACCTTGCGACCAGGTCATCGTTTGTCATGATAAAGTCCTTACTGCTCCAGCATCAAACAGTACAATGATTCAGGCTCGAATGATCACAAGACTTAAACGCTGAATAAGAAAAAAAGATGTTTAGTAACATCTTGCTCCCAATATTATCAAATGGAGAAGGAAATAGACATCAGTTACAGTAAATTTAGGGAGCCTTAGTGCTTAGAGCTAAGTGCTTAGTGAACTGGACTACAAAGGACAAGGGGTAGGGTTCGATCCCAACCGACGGCTTCCGGGTTCACCCAGCCTTAAATGCGTACCGGATTTCTTTTTCTGGGAAAGTAAAGCGGCACGGGCGTAATACCGACCACATCACCCCAAAAGTATGTGCCAAATGTATGGTCACTAACACCATATTCCCTATACGCTGGCACTTGGCGTGACGGGGTACTTTACTTTTTTTTTACTGTAAGGTTAATTATGCTGGCGGAGTGGGTAATGCGCTGTCTGCTGAAAAAGGGGTTGCTGGTTAAATTTCAGTTGTAGCGATTTGTTAAACAGTCTAAGATTCACAGCGTTTGAAAAATAGTATAAGAGTGTATACAATATGGGAATATAGGGCGGTCTGGCGTGGTGCCGATCAAATAAAATAATAATTGTGTAAAAAATGATTAAAAATATGGGCACTTACACCTTGTTTGTAGGCGATGTAAGTCGAAAATGAAACTCATTTACATTACCTAAGAAAAGAAAAACAAATATTTAGACAGCAGCGGATACAAAACATATTTTGGGGCAGCAGGTTTATCACATACAAAGCAAACATTGGGGCAGCAAGTCTCTCACATAAAAAACAAACATTGGGGCAGCAAGTCTCTCACATACAAAACAAACATTGGGGCAGCAAGTCTCTCACATACAAAACAAACATTGGGGCAGCAAGTCTCTCACACAAAAAACAAACATTGGGGCAGCAAGTCTCTCACATACAAAGCAAACATTGGGCAGCAAGTCTCTCACACAAAAAACAAACATTGGGGCAGCAAGTCTCTCACATACAAAGCAAACATTGGGGCAGCAAGTCTCTCACATAAAAAACAAACATTGGGGCAGCAAGTCTCTCACACAAAAAACAAACATTGGGGCAGCAAGTCTCTCACATACAAAACAAACATTGGGGCAGCAAGTCTCTCACATAAAAAACAAACATTGGGGCAGCAAGTCTCTCACATAAAAAACAAACATTGGGGCAGCAAGTCTCTCACATACAAAACAAACATTGGGGCAGCAAGTCTCTCACATACAAAACAAACATTGGGGCAGCAAGTCTCTCACATACAAAACAAACATTGGGGCAGTAGGTCTATCACATACAAAACAAACATTGGGGCAGTAGGTCTATCACATACAAAACAAACATTGGGGCAGTAGGTCTATCACATACAAAACAAACATTGGGGCAGTAGGTCTATCACATACAAAACAAACATTGGGGCAGTAGGTCTATCACATACAAAACAAACATTGGGGCAGTAGGTCTATCACAGACAAAACAAACATTGGGGCTGTAGGTATATCACATACAGGAGAAATATTGGGTCAGCAGGTCTATCACATACAGGAGAAATATTGGGTCAGCAGGTCTATCACATACAGGAGAAATATTGGGTCAGCAGGTCTATCACATACAGGAGAAATATTGGGTCAGCAGGTCTATCACATACAGGAGAAATACTGGGTCAGCAGGTCTATCACATACAGGAGAAATATTGGGTCCGCAGGTCTATCACATACAGGAGAAATATTGGGTCCGCAGGTCTATCACATACAGGAGAAATATTGGGTCAGCAGGTCTATCACATACAGGAGAAATATTGGGTCAGCAGGTCTATCACATACAGGAGAAATATTGGGTCAGCAGGTCTATCACATACAGGAGAAATATTGGGTCCGCAGGTCTCTCACATACAAAACAAACTTTCGGGCAGCAGAGCTATCACATAAAAACAAATATTCGGGCAGCAGGTCTATCACATACAAAACAAACATTCTGGCAGCAGGCCTATCACATACATGACAAATATTCGAGCAGCAAGTCTATCACATGCAAAACAGACATTAGGTCAGTAGTTCTGTCACATACAAAACAAACAATGGGGCAGCATGTCCTTTACATACAAAACAAACAATAGGGCAGTAGGTCTCTCACATACAAAACAAACGTTGGGCAGCAGGTCTATCACATACAAAACAAACATTCGTGCAGCAGGCCTATCACATACAAAACAAACAATAGTGCAGCAGGTCTCTTACATACAAAACAAACATTCGTGCAGCAGGCCTATCACATACAAAACAAACAATAGTGCAGCAGGTCTCTTACATACAAAACAAACATTGGGCAGCATGTCTCTCACACACAAAACAAACATTGGGCAGCAGGTCTCTCACATACAAAACAAACATTGGGCAGCAGGTCTCTCACATACAAAACAAACATTGGGCAGCAGGTCTCTCACATACAAAACAAACGTTGGGCAGCAGGTCTCTTACATACAAAACAAACGTTGGGCAGCAGGTCTATCACATACAAAACAAACAATAGGGCAGCAGGTCTATCACATACAAAACAAACAATAGGGCAGCAGGTCTCTCACATACAAAACAAACAATAGGGCAGCAGGTCTCTCACATACAAAAGAAACTTTGGGGCAGCAGGTCTCTCACATACAAAACAAACAATAGGGCAGCAGGTCTCTCACATACAAAACAAACAATAGGGCAGCAGGTCTCTCACATACAAAACAAACATTGGGGCAGCAGGTCTCTCACATACAAAACAAACAATAGGGCAGCAGGTCTCTCACATACAAAACAAACAATAGGGCAGCAGGTCTATCACATACAAAACAAACAATATGGCAGCAGGTCTATCACATACAAAACAAACAATAGGGCAGCAGGTCTCTCACATACAAAACAAACAATAGGGCAGCAGGTCTCTCACATACAAAACAAACAATAGGGCAGCAGGTCTATCACATACAAAACAAACAATAGGGCAGCAGGTCTATCACATACAAAACAAACAATAGGGCAGCAGGTCTATCACATACAAAACAAACATTGGGGCAGCAGGTCTATCACATACAAAACAAACAATAGGGCAGCAGGTCTATCACATACAAAACAAACAATATGGCAGCAGGTCTATCACATACAAAACAAACATTGGGGCAGCAGGTCTATCACATACAAAACAAACAATAGGGCAGCAGGTCTATCACATACAAAACAAACAATAGGGCAGCAGGTCTATCACATACAAAACAAACATTCGGGCAGCAGGTCTCTCACATACAAAACAAACAATATGGCAGCAGGTCTATCACATACAAAACAAACAATAGGGCAGCAGGTCTATCACATACAAAACAAACATTCGGGCAGCAGGTCTATCACATACAAAACAAACAATATGGCAGCAGGTCTATCACATACAAAACAAACAATATGGCAGCAGGTCTATCACATACAAAACAAACATTGGGGCAGCAGGTCTATCACATACAAAACAAACAATATGGCAGCAGGTCTATCACATACAAAACAAACAATAGGACAGCAGGTCTCTCACATACAAAACAAACAATATGGCAGCAGGTCTATCACATACAAAACAAACATTGGGGCAGTAGGTCTATCACATACAAAACAAACATTGGGGCAGTAGGTCTATCACATACAAAACAAACATTGGGGCAGTAGGTCTATCACATACAAAACAAACATTGGGGCAGTAGGTCTATCACATACAAAACAAACATTGGGGCAGTAGGTCTATCACATACAAAACAAACATTGGGGCAGTAGGTCTATCACATACAAAACAAACATTGGGGCAGTAGGTCTATCACAGACAAAACAAACATTGGGGCTGTAGGTATATCACATACAGGAGAAATATTGGGTCAGCAGGTCTATCACATACAGGAGAAATATTGGGTCAGCAGGTCTATCACATACAGGAGAAATATTGGGTCAGCAGGTCTATCACATACAGGAGAAATATTGGGTCAGCAGGTCTATCACATACAGGAGAAATATTGGGTCAGCAGGTCTATCACATACAGGAGAAATATTGGGTCAGCAGGTCTATCACATACAGGAGAAATATTGGGTCCGCAGGTCTATCACATACAGGAGAAATATTGGGTCAGCAGGTCTATCACATACAGGAGAAATATTGGGTCAGCAGGTCTATCACATACAGGAGAAATATTGGGTCAGCAGGTCTATCACATACAGGAGAAATATTGGGTCCGCAGGTCTCTCACATACAAAACAAACTTTCGGGCAGCAGAGCTATCACATAAAAACAAATATTCGGGCAGCAGGTCTATCACATACAAAACAAACATTCTGGCAGCAGGCCTATCACATACATGACAAATATTCGAGCAGCAAGTCTATCACATGCAAAACAGACATTAGGTCAGTAGTTCTGTCACATACAAAGCAAACATTGGGGCAGCAGGTCTCTTACATACAAAACAAACAATGGGGCAGCATGTCCTTTACATACAAAACAAACAATAGGGCAGTAGGTCTCTCACATACAAAACAAACGTTGGGCAGCAGGTCTATCACATACAAAACAAACATTCGTGCAGCAGGCCTATCACATACAAAACAAACAATAGTGCAGCAGGTCTCTTACATACAAAACAAACATTCGTGCAGCAGGCCTATCACATACAAAACAAACAATAGTGCAGCAGGTCTCTTACATACAAAACAAACATTGGGCAGCAGGTCTCTCACACACAAAACAAACATTGGGCAGCAGGTCTCTCACATACAAAACAAACATTGGGCAGCAGGTCTCTCACATACAAAACAAACATTGGGCAGCAGGTCTCTCACATACAAAACAAACGTTGGGCAGCAGGTCTCTTACATACAAAACAAACGTTGGGCAGCAGGTCTATCACATACAAAACAAACAATAGGGCAGCAGGTCTATCACATACAAAACAAACAATAGGGCAGCAGGTCTCTCACATACAAAACAAACAATAGGGCAGCAGGTCTATCACATACAAAACAAACAATAGGGCAGCAGGTCTCTCACATACAAAACAAACAATAGGGCAGCAGGTCTCTCACATACAAAACAAACAATAGGGCAGCAGGTCTCTCACATACAAAACAAACATTGGGGCAGCAGGTCTCTCACATACAAAACAAACAATAGGGCAGCAGGTCTCTCACATACAAAACAAACAATAGGGCAGCAGGTCTATCACATACAAAACAAACAATAGGGCAGCAGGTCTATCACATACAAAACAAACAATAGGGCAGCAGGTCTCTCACATACAAAACAAACAATAATGCAGCAGGTCTCTCACATACAAAACAAACAATAGGGCAGCAGGTCTATCACATACAAAACAAACATAGGGCAGCAGGTCTATCACATACAAAACAAACAATAGGGCAGCAGGTCTATCACATACAAAACAAACATTGGGGCAGCAGGTCTATCACATACAAAACAAACAATAGGGCAGCAGGTCTATCACATACAAAACAAACAATATGGCAGCAGGTCTATCACATACAAAACAAACATTGGGGCAGCAGGTCTATCACATACAAAACAAACAATAGGGCAGCAGGTCTATCACATACAAAACAAACAATAGGGCAGCAGGTCTATCACATACAAAACAAACATTCGGGCAGCAGGTCTCTCACATACAAAACAAACAATATGGCAGCAGGTCTATCACATACAAAACAAACAATAGGGCAGCAGGTCTATCACATACAAAACAAACATTCGGGCAGCAGGTCTATCACATACAAAACAAACAATATGGCAGCAGGTCTATCACATACAAAACAAACAATATGGCAGCAGGTCTATCACATACAAAACAAACATTGGGGCAGCAGGTCTATCACATACAAAACAAACAATATGGCAGCAGGTCTATCACATACAAAACAAACAATAGGACAGCAGGTCTCTCACATACAAAACAAACAATATGGCAGCAGGTCTATCACATACAAAACAAACAATATGGCAGCAGGTCTCTCACATACAAAACAAACAATATGGCAGCAGGTCTCTCACATACAAAACAAACAATATGGCAGCAGGTCTATCACATACAAAACAAACAATATGGCAGCAGGTCTATCACATACAAAACAAACAATAGGGCAGCAGGTCTATCACATACAAAACAAACATTCGGGCAGCAGGTCTATCACATACAAAACAAACAATAGGGCAGCAGGTCTATCACATACAAAACAAACATTCGGGCAGCAGGTCTATCACATACAAAACAAACAATATGGCAGCAGGTCTATCACATACAAAACAAACATTCGGGCAGCAGGTCTATCACATACAAAACAAACAATAGGGCAGCAGGTCTATCACATACAAAACAAACATTCGGGCAGCAGGTCTATCACATACAAAACAAACAATATGGCAGCAGGTCTATCACATACAAAACAAACAATAGGGCAGCAGGTCTCACACATACAAAACAAACAATATGGCAGCAGGTCTATCACATACAAAACAAACAATAAGGCAGCAGGTCTATCACATACAAAACAAACAATATGGCAGCAGGTCTCTCACATACAAAACAAACAATATGGCAGCAGGTCTATCACATACAAAACAAACAATATGGCAGCAGGTCTATCACATACAAAACAAACAATAGGGCAGCAGGTCTATCACATACAAAACAAACAATATGGCAGCAGGTCTATCACATACAAAACAAACAATATGGCAGCAGGTCTATCACATACAAAACAAACAATATGGCAGCAGGTCTATCACATACAAAACAAACAATATGGCAGCAGGTCTATCACATACAAAACAAACAATATGGCAGCAGGTCTCTCACATACAAAACAAACAATATGGCAGCAGGTCTATCACATACAAAACAAACAATATGGCAGCAGGTCTATCACATACAAAACAAACAATAGGGCAGCAGGTCTATCACATACAAAACAAACAATATGGCAGCAGGTCTATCACATACAAAACAAACAATATGGCAGCAGGTCTATCACATACAAAACAAACAATATGGCAGCAGGTCTATCACATACAAAACAAACAATATGGCAGCAGGTCTCTCAGAAACAAAATAAACATTGGGGCAGCAGGTCTTTTACATACACAGCAAATATTGGGGCAGCAGGTCCCTCACATACAAAATATAATTTTGACAGCAGGTCCCTCATATAAAACCAAACATGGTGACAGCAAGTCCCTCACAAAAAAAGACATATATTAAACCAGTAGGTCCCTCAATTAAAAAAAAAAAAAACATTGAGACAGCAGGTCCATCCTCGTACTGCACAAAGCGGTGTGTGTCAGTATGAAGGGACATAATTCACTAAGCGCTTCTCGATTAATGTTACCAATGCTAAACGTCATCCATTGTCAGACAAGAAAGTCACCACAGAAGTGAAATGTTAAAAAAGTAACAGCAGGTTAGACCAGTTGAAGTAAAGTTATAAATTGTCCTTTCTCTTCTTTTCTCTTTCTTCATTTACTTCTTCTTAATTATCCTCATCTTCTGCTCTGTCAGCCTCTATTTCTTTTATTTCTCGTTTGCTTTCACCTTCTATTCTTCTTAAACTATTCTTTACATTTTTTGTTTTCATTCTTCTTATTCCTCTGTTCATTCTCAAAACAACGATTCTATGTAATATCGCAATTTACGTTTACATCTAAGCTACCGAACTATACGTCTTTTGTCCCGATATTCAAACTTTGAACAGAAGTAATATCAGAATAGGGTTCTTTGTCTTATTCGATCCAATCTCACTTAATTGACGGGCTTCGTGACTTGTTTCCGAGGCTGAACAGTTATTGGTCAGTTTTGGCAGACTGGGTCGAGTCACCAATGTGTCGGCGTCACTGATATAGTATCCATTTTTCTCAGCAACGTTTCAGTGTTAGTCACAAAAGATGTGGACTTTAAAGCCCGTACTTCTTCTACTAACGTGACTTATTATAAACACGGGACTAGTAGGTCCTTATCCGGACATTGTCCACCGCCTCTCTCGAGGAGCAGACGAATCTTGCCTACAGCTAAGTCGCATTTGATTACATTTTTAATTATAATTTCTCTAGTTATATACTTGTACTTCAATATTTTCATATCTCACCTATCCTCCAACATGTAGCACATATATCTCTCTCATTTCGTAATCTCATCTCTCATCCCTCCGAATTATCTGTCCCAATCATTCTAGTTGTAATAATAGTTATCTGTGCCTCTTCGTATGTTGACGTTGTTCTCGTTTTCTGAAGACGGCAGAGAGACCGAAACGTCAGTATTGTGTGGTGTTCCTTTTTTGTGAAGCTGTCACCATATCTTGTAGGAGTGTGCGTTACACCCAACCACTGACTCATTACTTCTGCACAAATTCGTATGGAATTAGAACACTACAGAAACCAACTCCTCACGACTGTTTGTCACGTATAGTTTAATTGATTTATTTATGCCATTTCAAGAAAGTAAAACGCTCAACCTTATTTAATTATACATTCAAAATGATTAGATAGTGCTGTACTTAAAAATGTTTAAATTTGTGTGGTTAAAAAGTGATTATTGTACCCCAGAACTATTAGAATTAAACAGCCACTTTTAGATCAGAACACACATATGAATGCTAAATTCTGATTGTCCAATTCCAGAAGTCTGCGACTACACTTGCTTCTATACGTCATGGTTCTTTGGATAGCTACGTTTAGCCTGCTCTTGTAAACCCTCAGGAGCCGCGATAGCTCAGTGGTTAGTGAACTGGACTACAAGGGGTAGGGTTCGATCCCAACCGACGGCTTCCGGGTTCACCCAGCCTTAAATGGGTACCGGATTTTTTTCTGGGAAAGTAAAGCAGTACGGGCGTAATACCGACCATATTACCCCAAAAATCATGTGCTAAAGGTTTGTAAAATATAGGGTCACTAAGACCATATTTCCCTATACGCCACTTGGCGTGACGGGGGAACTTTACTTTTTTTTTTTTTTTTTAATAAACCCTCAACTTTCAAAACTTCAACCACGAACTAAACTGGAACATGACCCAACTGTTAATTAAATCTCGTCAAAGTTGGGATAAAATAACTGATCGCTCCTCGTAGAATTGAACTCTGTGTACACATTAGTGTGAGGTGAGTATCACAAGGTCACGGTCACTTTAACAGGGCTCAGTAGTTCCAAATGGCCAAGTGCTGATTAATCCAATAGCTTCCTTTCAACAACACTCACATCGCCGCATTAGCAAATAGATACACTCAACAGCAAAACAGAAACTGATTAGTTGAAATTGTTTTTACCATAAAACAAAAATACAAAAATAAAAATTTTCAACTCCAATGTTAAGTCAGTCCTGTTATATGGCTGTGAAACATGGAGAACAACAAAATTGACAATCATGAAGATACAGACTTTCATTAATGGATGCTTACGCAGAACAAAAAGGATGGAAATGGCAGGACAAAATCACTAACATAGAATTATGGAAATGTACCAGCCAAAATACCAGTGGATAAAGAGATACAGCGAAGACGATGGCGCTGGATAGGACACACACTGCGGAAGCCAACTGAGAGTATTACACAACAGGCCCTATTTTTGGAATCCCCAGGTGAAAAGACAAAGAGGAAGACCAAAGAATTCTTGGAGAAGACAGATAGAAGCAGAGATGAAGATGATGGGGAAGACATAAAATGATCTTAAAAGAATGGCAAGAAACAGAACGACTTGGAAAGTGTTTGTTGTGGACCTATGCTCCACATGGAGCTGAAAGGTAGAAGAAGAAGAAGATAAAACAAAAATACATCAATAGAATTGAAATATATCAATAGATATTTAAAATGTTACGATGCCATAAACATAATAAAGAATTAGATTTATAGGTTACAAAATGTTTCCAAAATAAAATATAGAACACATTCGTCAATAGAACGAAATGAAACCTTAATGCAATGAATGTGCTTTTAAAACTACAGACGATGTACAAGAGGAATACAAGTTATCAACAAATGTATTATTGTTCTCAAGAAACGAGAATATTTTTAATCAGAAACAAACTTTCCTTCAAAGATCGAAATGCAAAAAAGACGAATGAAATTGTTTGCCACTTTCTTTTGCAGACGTTCCCAAACTGTAAGGTTTATTACTTAATTATGTCCCCTTGTGGCCTCGTCTACCCGTCTCCGAGTTAATCGGTTTAGGTAATTAAAAATAAGAAAAACAATTATCCTTACTTCAGTTTGTAGGATTAAGTTTGAATTTGAGTGGAACACTTTCCTGTATTCTTATTTTAACACGCTTTATGTTGAAAATATCTACACATAGATTGAATATTATATTATATATTGATACTGATACAGTAATATGTAAAAATGGCTTAAATTATCTTGTTTTTTAATTTTATTTTGTCATGTATTTGGTTCACATTTTACAAGTAATATATTTCGTTTGGAAAAACAGAAGCTATATCAAGAGGAATGGAATAAAAGTGGTCCTGGCAGTGGCTATACGTTATAATATTCTATTCTACCCCGTTCATGGAAACAGTTTCACTGTAAACAGAACATCCACCTATCTGCTCCACCACCCGTCTTAGTATCTCTTGAAGCGTATGGAGACTGATTGTTCCTCCTGTCAAGTGTTGATTGTAGATACATCTGCTTTTCCCACTAAGAACACCGGATCGACGGAGCCGCGATAGCTCAGTGGTTAGTGAACTGGACTACATAGGACAAGAGGTAGGGTTCGATCCCAACCGACGGCTTCCGGGTTCACCCAGCCTTTAATGGGTACTGGATTTTTTTCTGGGAAAGTAAAGCATCACGGGCGTAATATCGACCACATTACCCCAAAAATCATGTGCCGAAGGGCTGTAAAAATTTTGGTCACTAACACCATATTCCCTATACGCCACTTGGTGTGACGGGGGTACTTTTTTTTAACTCCGGATCGGCCATACCCTTTTCCATAAGATATCAATCTTGTAATATATACATCCTTGTCCCACCTAGCAGTCTCCTCTCATTATTATAATAACTCGAAGTGACTGAGGAATGAAAAGTAAGATTCAAGAGAAAGGTAGACAACATTGTCAGAGAACGGACATTGAGATACAGGATGTGGGTGAGAGAACGTGTTAAAGACAGGGATACACAATAGAAACAACGAGTGCGAAGAAATTGAATAAAATATTAAAAGTGAAGAATACTCATTTCTCATAGTTATTTGTCGCTGATAATTTAGTTTATTTGCTCATTTGTGTCTTTCCAGGAAGATAAAATACACATACTACTTCTATTAGGTATCCAAAGTGATTAGAATAATGTTTATTTTAAAAGTATTACCACATTTTTTGTAGTTAAAAATTGCTCATGGCATATTTTGAAACGCTCAGGTTTGTTTTTTTTTTATTTCTTACATTACGAGCATTAACAACTAAAATATGATTCATACTTAAATATTTATTTCAGGTTAAAGTGTTAATATTGAGTTTGATGTCACAAAATTAAACCACTTCTATAAAATATCTCTTTAAAAAAAGTGAGTGGAATGTACTAAACTCGGACATGCTTCTTCTATAGATAATGTCCAAGATTATAACTAAAATGTTTCTCTGGGATGCATCAATCGCTGTGTACTCTTTGTAGCTTATTGGGAATATCCTGTTGGCGACGATATTGTTTCCATGACAATCGTCAAAGTTATTTGTGAGGTAGGTGAACAGCATCACGTCAGGTCGTCCTACGTTGCTAAGAAGAACATCCAGTTCCCATATTTCGAGGCTGTTTGAACCTCAGAGTTGTTGAGCCGATACAACAAAAGCTCCCCATATTTGTGGAATTAACATTTTAAAGTCGTCAACATGTTGGTTCTCTTCCATTATAGTCAACACTTATTTATCAATGCAGAGAGCTCTTCTGAACTATAGTAACTTCATACCAAGAAAGGGAAATAGAAAAATGAAGATAAGAAATAAGAAACAAAATGTAACTAGAAAAAGAAAGAATGAAGTTTAGGGAAAACGATAAACAGAAGAAACTAAGAGAGTGATATAGAAAAATGTGTAAAATCGAAGAGTGGATATGACCTAAATAGCGGCGTTCTTTTATAGAGACAATAGTCAAATACATCTTGGGGTTGACACTCGCAGTTCCCCAACATTAGAGATGTAATTCTAAAGGTGTGTACAAAGCTGAAGTAACAATTAACACACAAGAAACACATAACATCAGCTACACCATAAACACAGCATGCGCAATAAACTGTGTCAGTACGATGTCGATGAATACATACTTTCTAGTAATTAGCGTAATTGGAATATGCGTGGTGTTCCATTGTGCTCCATTTACGCATTAGCAAGTATCTTTGAGCAATGTCAGAGCCTAATAAGCAAATAGCATTTTCTGTTATATTAAACGATGAATGAATGGAGGTGAGAGATTAGTTATAACAAGAAGGAGACCACCCATTCCTGTCAAAACATGAGCGGCTAGAATCAAACGTAATTGAGATTTGTTAGCTGCACTTATGGGTTATAATCTCCGCACGTGTTGATAGGATAGCGATAACCTGTAACACTACACTACAATAACGCGGAAGATCACTTCGCTAACTTTGCCAAGCCATGAGAATCGTATCAAGCAGGTTCCCGGAATTCAAGTGGTGGGGAACGATTTCCCACAGACTGTAGTCTCAAAAGGTAAGCTGAAGCTGGTTGATGAAGTGCTAGTCAGTAGTTAACCAACAGTTCTCATTCCTGGAACTAGTAAACAGCAAATATTAAATAGTGAATTACTTATTATCTATATGTAATCAATAAATAGTGAATTACTTATTATCTCTCTGTAATCAATAAATAGTGAATTACTTATTATCTCTCTGTAATCAATAAATAGTGAATTACTTATTACCTCTATGTAATCAATAAATAGTGAATTACTGATTATCTCTCTGTAATCAATAAATAGTGAATTACTTATTATCTCTCTGTAATCAATATCTAAACATCTCTCTTATATAAAGCGCTACACAATTCTTCGTCACTGATAATTTAGATGTTTTGTTCATTTGTATCTTTCCAGTACGGTAAAATGCACACGCTTATTTTATTGACATATTCAATGTGCTTAGAAGAAGTGCGGCCTTAAGATAGAACACCTTTTCTGGTTCAAAATTTGATTTTGTATCCTTGACTCTTCGGATAAGTCATTTATTTGATATTTGCAATACTAGCATTATCTACCAAATGTATCATTCATATATAATATAATGACGTGAGTTAGAAATGTAAAGTTTTGTGTCTGGTGTCACAAATTAACTACTGACATAAAGTATCTTTTTTTTTATGACATGAATGTACGAGAATCAAAACATTGCCATTTATAAAATAAATCTAGATGAGTAGAACTAAAATTCTACTTTGGAACAAAAACAAACCGCTGTGTACTAAGGTGGCGGACTATATGATATGTACTACAAACATTATTAGTATTGTTACCATAAGAAGCAAATGAGAAACCATCATCTTTAGTAATGTTACCATAAGAAGCAAATGAGAAACCATCATCATTAGTAATGTTACCATAAGAAGCAAATGAGAAACCATTATCTTTATTAATGTTACCATAAGAAGCAAATGAGAAACCATCATCTTTAGTAATGTTACCATAAGAAGCAAATGAGAAACCATCATCTTTAGTAATGTTACCATAAGAAGCAAATGAGAAACCATCATCTTTAGTAATGTTACCATAAGAAGCAAATGAGAAACCATCATCTTTAGTAATGTTACCATAAGAAGCAAATGAGAAACCATCATCATTAGTAATGTTACCATAAGAAGCAAATGAGAAAACATCATCATTAGTAATGTTACCATAAGGAGCAAATGAAAACCCATCATCATTAGTAATGTTACCATAAGGAGCAAATGAGAACCCATCATCATTAGTAATGTTACCATAAGAAGCAAATGAGAAACCATCATCATTAGTAATGTTACCATAAGAAGCAAATGAGAAACCGTCATCATTAGTAATGTTACCATACGAAGCAAATGAGAAACCATCATCATTATCAATTTTCACGCGGGCCACGTAGGGGACCATGTATCTCGACGACATTCTATCTTCACATTTCTAATGTGCCAAAGACAAATCATTGAATTTTAACTAATGATAATAGATAAACATGGCTGAAAGAAAAAACATAGTAAAATATGATCTTATAAAAATCACCAAAATTTGATTAATGCTGAAAAAGGCACGATGTTCTATACATAAAATAAAAGAAAGTGAAGTAGGAGCAGAAATATAGTAAAGAAACAAGCATTACAGTAGCATATTAATTATAAAAATTACAACGAAGAAAGAAGATTTATTTTGAAAAAGTTAACTTCCAAAACATAATGAAATATACACATCCTTGACATAAATAGTAAGTGGTAAAGAATAAATTAATATTAGGACACACACCAATTTTGTCTTCCCAATTATTACACAAATAGTTTTAATGAATTATAATTTATGTTCATACCATCATATCTCGACATACGTCATGATTCAGTACTCATGAATTCTTGATATTTTGCATTGACCTGGGACCCACATATTGCAAACTACACCATTCCTATATTTTGAATAGTTGTACTATTTTTTAATGATATATTCCTCTTCTTCTACCTCTTTCATTCCTTATTTGCTCAATCAGCGTCGAGTGGAGATATAATTTGCGGTCTTTTGCTCTTCTGTTCGCCTCTGTTGTTATGTTTCCTAGTGTTTCTAATATTCTGTCAATGCATCTTTTTCGTCGTCGGCCCTTGAGTCTGGTGTTCTCCCTACGTTAATTGAAGGCTTGTTGTGTTGTGTGTTATTCTTTCTGTATTTTCACTTGGCCAAACCATTTTATCTGTTGTTTTTTCTAGATATTCTGTGGTGGGGGCTATTTCTAGCCTTTTTTTATCAGTTCTTTATTTCTAATTTTATCTCTCAGGTTATTTCCTGTCATTCGTCTAACACATTTAATCTGAGCATAGGTTATTTTTCTAATTGTTCTTGCATTTAGTTTTCAGGCCTGGCATTGGTAGCACAACGTTGGGATGAAGATTGTATTATAGAGTGCCCGTTTTGCCACAAGAGTTATTTCCTTGTTAGACAATAGTGGTGATAGCTGTCCAATAATTTGACAAGCTTTGTTGCACCTTGAGTCTATTTCTGCTAGTTGTGAATTATCGTTTGTCATTACACTTCCTAGGTATTTAAGTTCCTGCACTTGTTTTAGTTGTATGCCGTCTATAGTTATGTTGATGTTCTGCTTCTCTTTTGCGAATGTTCATGACTGCTGTTTTTACTTGATGTTCATTTTCATGTTGTATTTTGTGCCTGCGCTGTTATGTCTATTTAAGTGTTCTTGTGGGTCTCTATTTTTCCACACATTACTTACTAATCGTCTGTAAATAGAAGCTCGTTAATCTCCCCTGTCTCTGATGTGTTGGCTAACTTTCACATATAGGCCATATATGTAATAAACAGTAGGTGAATGTGTAACCTGCTACTGTTCTGGTTGTTCAACAGATAGATTGATTTTTTAGAAATACCCAGAATCATTTCTATAATTGTTTGACCTGGTAAGCTCTGTCGTATTTCATCTCATGAAGGAATGAACATTTTGTTGGCGTGGCTATTACGCACCCAAATTATTCACATAAATATTAATTCTGTAAGACATTTCATTTGATCATTCCGTGCTGTCTCTGCGTCGAAGGTTGGTATCACTGAGCGTCATTCCCTTGTCTTTTGCTTTGATGTTGCAGATTGTCATTGGATGAATTGTTCGTTTTTTGATGGTACACGTCATCTTTAGTCATGGTCTGTCACTGCCTCTTTTACCTTGTATTTTCCTTTCCGAGATTACCATTTAGTAGGCTACTTTTTCTTTTAACATGACCCAAAAATTTAAATTCTATTGTTTGACTTGTGCTTAGTAGTTTTCTTTACAATTTTAGTTCTTTAAGACTTCATCGTTTGTTATCTTCTTTCCATCCAATTCTACTTATTCGTCTATAAATCCACATTTCAAAGGCTTCAATCTTCATTTCTGTTTTCTTTGGCTAATGTCCATTTTTTCTGCACCAGAAAAGAATGTTGAGAAGATATAAGATCTTTCTCTTCTAGTTTTAGCCCTGGTGTTATTTGTTTTGATGTTAGTATATTTTTCATGGCATTAAAATTATTTTTTGTCATTCCTATTCTTTTATTTATTGCAGTTTTACATTTTCCATCAATGGTTATAGTATGTCCAAGGTAGCTGTAACTCTGAACTGTCTCCAGGTCTATTACTTTAATTTTGATATCCACTTGTAGGTTTTCTCTCACTCTATATTAAACAGCATCTTCAGTGTTTTTACTAGAGTGTAAAGGCTGAGCTGTGCTCTGGGGGAGTTGCTAGGGAATGGATCTGAGCTCTATGGAGTTATCCGATGTGCAGTGAGATTGATCTGTCCATTAGACCAAACGAAATCATAGAGTATAATAATAATGAAATTAAAACGAAAATGAAAAAAATAAAAACAAATGAAATAATACACTTGAGAGATGTACATAACCTGCTGCATGGTTATGTGTCTATTGTGTTTTATGTGAGAGAAACAATTCTCCATATGTAGGTAGGTTTTTTGGTTTAGTCGATTATTCATCTTCAAAGTGCAGTGGACTTCTTGATTTTCAGCACGTTCTACAGCATGAAGCATGTCAGCCAGACACCGGCGAAAGCACTGGAGATGGATTCAACTCAGATGCACGAACGCTGTATAACCGATGAAGACCTTGACCCCAACTTTCTTAGTCGCTTCTTACGGCATGAGTGGCAAGCGCAGTAGCTCTATTCTTTCCTCTTCTCCCCTCTCTCTCTATATATATATAGAGAGAGAAAGAGAGAGGTGTATCTATACAATTAGGGACAGACGTGAAGTGAGAAAGAGCAAACGAGAGTGTGGGAGAAAAGCTATAAAAAAATAAAGGTCAAGCAGATTTATAACGTAAACGTAAATTATCGATGAGATGCTAAATAATAAACATAAGATAAACGATAAAATCTACAACAGAAAACACTTGTGGCACAGCTGAGCTAATTGCCAAGCCCAAGAGACCGCGCTCTACATATGCGTATCATTATCTGCATGCTGTTTACCACACGGACCATGACTGATATCCGTCAGTGAGCTGCTCAACAAGCATTTTTTCTTATGTTTCACAGTTTGTGCATATTTCTATGCATGTTCTTCGCGACTAATTTCTGTTACGACCATGTTTTCTGTAGTTGTTTCTTATTAACATCTTCTCTTTCCCCTTCTATTTATGTTTGAACTTTCTCTTCTTTTTTTACTTCTTTTTTTACTTCTTTTGTCTTAATTCATTCTCTTTTTTTCCTCCTTTTTTCTCTCTTCACTCTCATCTATCCCTTTTAAAAGTAGTAAGTAAAGGAAGCAATAATCCCTGTTACGTCTAGCGCCAATAGTTGGAAATATGTTGGCGTCCATAATTATCAATAACTATTGGCATATTTGGGAGCCGCGATAGCTCAGTGGTTAGTGAACTGGACTACAAAGGACAAGGGGTAGGGTTCGATCCCAACCGACGGTTTTCGAGTTCACCCAGCCTTAAATGGGTACCGGATTTTTTTCTGGGAAAGTAAAGCGGCGCGGGCGTAATACCGACCACATTACCCCGAAAATCATGTGCCGAAGATCTGTAACATTTATGGTCACTAACACCAGATTCCCTATACGCCACTTGGCGTGACGGGGGTACTTTACTTTTTTGTTTTTTTCCAAAGGAATTACAGGAATAGATATAAGAACAATTAAATCATCTTAGTATTATTCTTCCCAACTCCCTCCATCACAGAACGTTTTAAACAGAAACTCACTGTTTATTTGTCCTTGCACACCATTTATTTCTTTTTTTTTTATAATCGATAAGTGTATTTTCCAACTTCTTTATTCGCTCTTTTCTTGCTCTTCCTTTTCCAAACTAGTTTTGTGTTAAATTCTACTTTCTATTTCTATTCCTATGTTTTTCCTCTGCGTCTTCTCCTGTCAATTCCTTAAATCAGTGGTTCCCAAATTGAGCACCACCCATTGTAGTGTGCATCATATGTAGTTAAAAACCTTCAAATCACAACACCCACAATGGATTAATATTTTTCATTACATGAGTTTCTACAGGATGTGCTAATTCTGAGTCATTTACCATATTCAGTATATCCTCACAGGGAATGAGAATTTACCAAACTTGTACGATCGTAACTGCTAGGAGCAGGCCGCTGGTAGATCAGCAGGGAAAGGGAGCCTCGAGCGTTAAAAGTGGGAGAACCACTGATTAAAAATATTTGTACTTTTCTTATCCTCATTCATCCAAACCAATCCGCCCTGCTTATTTTCTCACTTTATTCTTCCTTGAATTTATTCCTCCCTTTGTATGGTAAATATGCTAGAGTAGAACATTAATACTCCCATTAAGAACAGAAAATGAATACAAGAAGAATTTATTATAACATTTATCGAGTGAGAACAACTTAGGGATAAATGTCCTCATTGAGGGATATTAACAGTGACATTAGAAAATAAGGCGAAAGGCACTCAGACACGACAATGAGAAACTTGGGATATAATTGTTGTATATCTGAATATATAACTACGTTTCTTTATCGTAGCTGCCCAAATGTAAACTGTCAGTGTTTTATCTCAAGGTCCATTTTATTACACTGTCTAGTCATGATATATATATACTATCTCTCTCTCTCTCTCTATCTCTCTCTCTCTCTCTCTCTCTCTCTCACTCTTTCTCTCCCTCACAAAAAATAGTAATGTTATTATTTGTATACATTGTACATCATTCTTCACATTCTGTATTTATTTTTTATTTAAAAATTCAAAAGTATATATACTGCAAACCAACGCAGACACGTCCACTTAACGTCCTTTTAAGGACGGATGACAAAGAGGTGTACTCCTTTAGTCATCAGGCGAACGCAAACAACTAAGGTAAAGGTAAAGTACGAGACTTGAACCAGCGTCTTAGCACGCGAGTTTCCACCCATATGTGCTCGACCGCCTATCCAGAAATGTTCGGAAATTTCTAGATAGTGTCACTTCAAGCATCGAACCTCAGATGCGAGGTGACATTCCTCACCTTCCCAGGGTAATACCCTGGTACCCATTTTTGCCAACGGCTGGGTCGACCGCGTTTTTTTCCAACCACGAGTACAACTCACACTGCTCCCAACGGGAATCGAACACGGGTTACCGAACGTTGGTAGTCCAGTCGGGTGGTTTTCCCAACTAGGCTACCGAGGCCCCCAAACAATACAAACAAAGGTATATATTTGTATATGTCCGTTCAAATAAATAATACACTTGCACTTGTATAAAAACATTGTTCATCTCGTAGCTAGATCCACGTTTTGTAAAAATCTCGCTTTAAGATTAACAGGCGTATAGAGACAAAGTGTGATAGGGCCATAAGCGAGGGTGGTTAAATAATCTCTTCAGTGAGCATTATTTGATTCAGCTCATGAAATTTCCAGAGAGAATGAGAGAGAGAGAGAGAAAGAGAGAGAGAGAGAGAGAGAGAAAGTTGCGCTTCTTCAGTCTCAATCTTTTCAGTAGAAGTTCATTGTCTCCTTCTACTTCATTTTCTACTTCATCTTCTACTTCTTATTCTCCTTATTCCCTGTGTGTTTCCAGCCTATGACAACCTGCACCATCAAAGCAAGAGAAGAGTGGAATGGCGCTCCATGTTAGCCAAACTTCGATGCGGAGACGACACTCGATGATGATGATGACACTAGAAGTCTAGTTCTCAGAATAGAAGAGCTTTCAAAACCACTTAGTGTTGGTCTCTGTGGGTCAATGTTCAGTCTTGTATAGCCCAGACATGTAGAAATCATACAATATATAATTGACAACTATATTATCATTTCCCCTACACACATGGATGATGAGACTATCCTCTAGCCAATACAAGTGATTATGTCCCTTTTTAAGTGGAAACTGGATCATTTCTTCTGACTGCTCAACATAATAGTGTCTTTTGGTTGCTGCGTCTTTCTACCAACCTTGATAATGGTCTTCTTTTCATATAGTGTTTTGGTTTGTTTCATTTGTTCATGCATTGTCTCCTCTTTTACTAGTCTATAGTCTCTCATTTATAGGTGTGTACAGTTTGATGGTATACACCGGAAATCTTCCTTAGACATTCCTTTTATACCAGGTCTTTTAGCATGGGCTACTGGTTTTATTGCACTGTGCACACTGTGAGCTGCGTTTATCATCCGGATAGCGTTTCAATATCCCGAATGCTTACGACGAATGATGAGATCGTATGACGCAGGACTGATCAGTTGCGTTCACTGTCGGTGCTGCTTGGCCTGATGTATTTTTTTGCGTGTGCTGTACCTGCTACGATGGGGAGTGCGGCTGGCTTTTTTTCTTGTGATCCTTCAGTGAGATTAATGTTAATTCGGATTATTCTACTGGCACAGGCGGTTGAGCATTTATGGATTTTAATTCGTTTGCAGTGATACCGGGGGCTTCTACTAACCATAACTAAGTCTTTTAGCTCTAATAGTGTATCATTATTGATGACTCACAGTGCGTGAGTAAAGAATACGACATGGTGATATTAACTTTAAAACAGGGCATTGACAACAAGAATGATTTGGTACAGTGGATGGCTTTAGCTTCCTACTCAACTCGTCGTGCTCTTTATACTCCAGGGCTAGATAGTTTGCTAGAAGTTGATTTTCATTTATTTTGCCGGGTTTTTTTCCAGCCCTTCTGCCAACTAAATCGTGCATTTCGTGCACGGATTGGCAAAAATCTATTTCAAGAATGTTTAAATAGCATCGGTTCATTATCATATTGTGCTATCCAATTAACAATGTCAAAATCTCAACAATATTATAATTGGAGGTGAGGTGCTAATTTACCCTTTAGATAAAGGTAAAATTTGATGGCAGTAATTAAGATAATATGAAAGGGCTTATTTTTAGATGTAGTGCCAATGACATATTTAATGTTACCACAGTTGACGTTGACAGTAAAGAATTGCCAACATCATCATCACGTTGCTGTGTAAGAACAATGTCTTCCTACAATCTATACAGCACTTGCATTAATGGCCGCATGGGTGCAACATTTTCTCTCCATTGTCACATATAACAGTATGATTTATTTCTATTAAAGTTAGAAATAATTTATATGTGTATGTGTCACACTTTTATTATCAGCCCGAAGGAGGATCGAACTCGTACTCTTTGGCATAACGCCCTATCACGAGAGACTATGTATTACGGCACACTGCCAACTAAACAACCTACAAATGTTGCTTTCATTGGTGATGTCTTTCACGCATGTGTACTCATAACTGCAACATATGGTTACATTATTATTATTATTTTGTTGTGTTCCTTTTCTGTGAAGCTGTTACCATACCTTGTTGGAGTGCACGCTACACCCCACTACTAGCTCCTGCTACCAGCTTTATCGCAGCTGTGCAATTAACTGCCTGTCCTACCCCCCACCCCCCTCTTTTTTAGTATTATTAACAAGGGTGAAGACATATACTTAGTGGAACATTATTTTCTTATATGCATTATTGATTTATTAATTCTTATCTCTCTAATGGTTTCCGTATGCAACATCATCATCATGTGCCATACCGGTTGACGTAGGCGATCATGTCCTTCCACAATCTTCTATCTACAGTGCACCATATCAGTTCTTTTGTTGACTGTTTTCCATGCCATGACACCAAGCCATCCAGTATTTTCTAACTTTGTCGTCCACGATCTCTCTTTCCTTCCATTTTGCCTGTTGTACCCAAGTATTCCAACTTTCCTCTTCCCAAAATGTGCCCAAAAAATGTTGATTGTTTCTTTCTGATGTTTTTTAATGAGCCTTTTGTGTTGGCCTCCTTGAGAACTTTCTCATTGGTCTTTTTAGCTGTCCAGGGAACTTCCAACATTCTTCTGAGAAATCCCATCTCTGTGACCTCTAATCGTCTTTTCATTTGTTTGTCCACTGTCCATGATTCGCTTCCATAGGTCAGAATTGGTTCTATATAGCACCGATGAACTCTCTTTCTCATTTCTATTGACATAGATTTGTTGCATAAGATATTTTTCATTTTCTGAAATGCTATTTTGACCTGAGCAATTCTGCTTTTTTTCTGTGTTGCATTCTCCATCTGATGTTATTATTGTGCTCAATTTTTTGACGCGTTGTACTTGTTTCAGATTTATCCTGATTATTGTTATGCTGCATGATGGTGATGATTGTTTCTTTGATATGACCATTACTTCTGTTTTCTTACTATTAAGACTGAGACCTTTTTTTGTTGCTTTCTTTTACTATTATGTCTCTCATTTTGTTTTAGTTCATTCTCTGTCTCCTTGTTTTATAAGTTGGAATTGTCCTGTTTGGTTGCTAATTCGTATAGCTGCTGTTTGCTGCCAGGACATGTTTTTTTATGATTCGCAGATCCTTGCCATTAATGTTTAATTTCTTCAGCATATTGATTATTTTCACATGCTTTACTTTGTCAAATGCTTTTGTGTAGTCTATAAGGCACATATACAGATCTTTCTTTACCTCTGTAGCTCTTTCTGACAATGTTCTTAAGATGTTCTTTAGAAATTCAAATTATTGGTGCCCTTTCTTTCCACAAATCCACATTGTTCCTCACTTATTTCTAGTTTTATTTTGTTTCTTACACGTCTCACGATAATTCTTAGTAATATTTTCGTCATATGGTTCATGAGACTAATAGTGCGATGGTCTTCACAATCAGTGGTGGCACTTGACTTCTTCGGTATGGCTACAAAGATAGATTTTAGTAGATCTTCGGGTATGTGTCCAGTGTTATATAAGTCATTGTCCCTTTTATGTTTCTAATTATTATTTTATATAGCTTCCTCAATATTGTTTTTGCTAATTGTATGTAATTTTTTCTTGTTGTTGGTTTTCAGTGGATAGCCTTCTATTTCACTTCCATTGACCAATATTATGAGGGTCATCATCATCATCATCATCATCAAGTACCGGGCCTAGTGGCGTAGGTGATCATGTCTCTCCACAACTTTCGATCTCGGCAGCTATTTATAATTTCTGTTGTTGACCTTCTGCCAAGCCATTCTCTTAGCTGTCTGTTATTTTTTTCTCTTTGCTTCCCTCTATCTCTTCGTCCCTCAATTTTTCCAGTTGTTACAATATATTCAAGTTGTTCTCTTCTCATTACATGGCCAAAAAATGATGATTGTCTCTTCCTAACATTGGAAATTAGCTCTGTCTTTGCTTTGACCTCTCTCAGAATCTCTTCATTTCTCTTCTTAGCAGTCCATGGTACTCTCAACATTCTTATGTAAAACCACATTTCTACAGACTCCAGTGATCTTCTTGTCTGTTGTCCTATTGTCCATGACTCGCATCCGAGGGTACATCAGTGAAAGTACAGTGTTCAGCCACCCCATCTTCCAAAGTCAATTTTTGTCGCAATCTTTTCGGAGACTGGAAGAAGTCAGAAACTCCATAAATCGGGAAAAGAATATATTGCCCGGGCCCGAAACAGATCCCAAACCATCTGGTCTCCAGACGGGTGACTGTAAAAAGCATAGGTTATATTTCCCATTAATTCTTCACTGATGTTTTTGCGTGTGTGAAATTCCTTGTTATGATTGGTAACTGTAAAGTTCCTTGTTATGATTGATAACTATAAAGTTCCTTGTTATGATTGATAACTGTAAAGTTCCTTGTTATGTTTGGTAACTGTAAAGTTCCTTGTTATGATTGGTAACTGTAAAGTCCCTTGTTATGTTTGGTAACTGTAAGGTTCCTTGTTATGTTTGGTAACTGTAAAGTTCCTTGTTATGTTTGGTAACTGTAAAGTCCCTTGTTATGTTTGGTAACAGTAAACTTCCTTGTTATGTTTGTTAACTATCTCAGTCTTCACAAGACCAGTGACAAACCTTTTTTTAAAATTGTAGCATGAAGCTTACTTAATTAGAAATAATTCCGTCAGCATAATCAGAAAATAACCAAATTAAACAGCATATTTATATACGTCTTGGTAGAACAGTGGGATATATAGTCATTAAATAGTGGAGTATAGTAGTTACAGTTTTAAAGTGTTACATTTTCGATCTGAGTTGGAGCTTTAGAGCAAATAGAACAAGCAGATAGTTTGACGTTTTGTAATGAGGGGAATTTCTGAACCATGTTTAGGATTACTGTGTTTATCAACTGAACTGAACATTATATTATATTACATTCTGCAACACAGAGCCAACAGCCCCAATCTGTCTCTATTTGATTTTCATTTGTTCTGACCCTTAATAAAATATATAAACGGACAATGTTTGGACTTCGATGCAGAGTTCATGGTCTCGGTGACTAAATGAGCAACCATAGTAATTTATCCCGGACGGTATTCGTCTACCCAAGCTGTGGGATGCGTGTCTAAATGCCCATGACGATTTTTATTTCTAAAAAAACCCTTATGAGTAATTGCTTGGTAACAATTGAAGAAAGAAAATAAACATAAAATGGTTTTGAGCAGCTTGACTAACATAATGACAAGACAAACTACAACTTTTCGGCAAAAAGCCTTTTATCAGGTATAACAAACTATCATCATCATGTTCCATACCGGTTGGCGTAGGTGATCATGTCCCTCCACAATCTTCTATCTACAGTGCAGCGTATAAGTTCTGTTGTTGACTGTTTTCCATGCCATGACACCAAGCTATCCAGTATTTTCTCTCTTTGTCGTCCGCGATCTCTCTTTCCTTTTATTTTGCCAGTTGTAACCAAGTATTCCAACTGTCCTCTTCTCATGATGTGCCCGAAAACTGTTGATTGCTTCTTATAACAAACTATACATATTTAAATTGTCTGGTTTTGTATATGATACATTTTATATTTTTGTTACATTGTATAGTTTGTTATACCAGATGAAAGGTTTTGTCAAAACTTTGTAGTTTGTCTTGTCTTTCGGTTGTTCTAGCTGCTCAATACCATTTTATGTTATATTTTTTTCTGCAGCTATACACGCGGCCCTACATAGTATTTAATATTTGTTGGTTTTGATATCTGTGCTTATCTCCTTGATATATTTGCTTTATTTAATTCTGCCTACTGATGCATGTTAAATATGTAGATAGATAGACAGACAGACAGATAGACAGACAGACAGACAGATAGATAGGCAGGCAGGCAGGCAGGCAGGCAGGCATGCGGGTAGGTGGGTGGGTGGATGTGTCGGTGGATGGATGGATGGATGGATTTACTTAGAGAGGGAATGTTTGACTGAAACACACACATGAGAAAAGAGAGAAAATAGAACAATAGGGGGAAAATATCGTGACTGAGAGTGCGCAAGAGAAAGAAAAATTAACATTTGAGAATACGAAATAAAATAAAGTGAGAAAGAGGACAAACAGAAAGGTGGTGAAGACAAATGGAGAGAAATAAATACTGACAGAGTGTGCCTATCTCCCTTTTATGCTCTACGATCAAGCGCACAAATTTGCCTGTTTACCCTTGCCATGAAATCCCCCAAGGATTTACCAGCTATTTGCATCTGAAGATAATAACACAAACATCTGGCTGCAAAAATCTGGACTTTTACAGCAAAAAATACCCCAGCTCCCACTGGTAACATCCGCTGTCTTGCTCCGTTAGTCTTCCTTTCAACCGAGATATGCAAAGCTTCAGCACTCAGTGATTATAATCTCAACGCTCGTGTTGTTCCAGATCAGAGTTGTCCGTTGTTGGTCTCCAAAACTAATCCACCGGACCAGTAATTGTAGCAATGGTACTCAGGGAAGCACGAAAGTGTACAAGATCACGAAGGTGCATTACATTGCTGTAATTTGGAATTATAATGTTTGTTATTCTTCGATTTCATTCCTCATTTGCCTTTTAGCGTCGAGGGGAATTATATATAATTTGCGGTCTTTTGCTTTTCTGCTGGCCACTGTGTTTCCTAGTGTTACTAACATTCCATTAACTCATATTTTTTCGCGGTCGACCCTAGGTTCTGGTGTTCTAGTAATGTTTTTTAAACACTCTTTGTGTTGTGTTTTGGTCTTTGTCATACACGTGACCAAACAATTGTATTTGTTGTTTCTATATTTATTCTATGGCGGGAGTTATTCCTTGCTTTTTTCTCAGCTCGTTACTTCCGATCTTATCTCTCAGGTTATTTCCTGTCATTTTTAAAACTTATTAACTATTACAAGTACATTTATGTTTGCATTGTGATGTAAAATATATAGTTTGCTGCGTGAAAGGTTCTGCATACATATGGCGGGCTGGAAGTTACAATTAATTGCAAAACATGATAAAAAAGAAAGAGCAATTTGAGGTTTTGTTGCACTGAGAGTTAAGTGTATGTGTAGATAGATTGTACAGCAAGTGAAGATCTTGAATATATATATATATATGTGTGTGTGTTTGTATGGAGGTGGGTATTTTTCTAAAAATCAAAATGGTTAATCTAACTCACAGTTCTCGTCGTGCAAGAAAGATACCGACAGAACACAACTAATCTAAAGATATATATTGCTTGATGAGTAAGTGCTTGATGAATTATTAAGAACATTAGCTTTAATGTTCTTAATAATCCACCAAGCACTTACTTTTAATGTTAAGGTACACTGATAACAACAAGGGGAAGCACTCCTATACCTTCAATGTTGTGACCTCGAACGGAGTCATTTCTGATCTCACTACCCTGCAACAGCGTATGTTACAACTGTTAACACCTGACATACATATCCGAAAGCGATCAGCTATTAAGCGGAACTAGGCGGGTGCTAGAGACCTCCTGGGAGCGCCCATTATATTTTTACACACCCATGCCTTTATTTTATTTTCTCACTATCCCGAACTGGAGACGAATACTTCCATCTCTATGTTTCTGTGTTACTTGATACTGCTTTGTTTCTTGTGAGGACTAAGCTTGTATCATTTTACACCCCGACCTCACGTGCAAACATCAAATATAGACGTAGTACACTCCAGAGTATATTACACTTGCGTATCCCCACCGTGTCTCTATTACTTTTTTCGGTTATCTCACCCTTAATTGTGTTTATAGAGACTTGAAAACTACATTGTATCACTGGACAACCCTTTTAATGTTAACAACAAAAAAGTGGCCAGTAAGAAACTTACGTTGCACATACAAATATTGTTATTTATAAAACAAAAAATTAAAAAAATATTCTCTTCATGGATTTGCAGCTGTCGCTAAAAACATTCACTTTTGAAAAGTTGTGTTATCTTCTTATTCTTTCCTTCCTCATTTGCCTTTCAGCGTCGAGGGGAGATATAATTTACAGTCTTTTGCTCTTCCGTTCGCCTCTGCTGCTGTTATGTTTCTAGTGCTTCTAGTATTCCGTCGATCCATATCTTTTGTGGTCAACCCTTGGGTCTGGTATTCTCGCAACGTTTATGGAGGGCTCGTTGTGTTGTGTTTTGATATTTCTGCCTTATCACGTAGCCAAACCATTTTTGTGTGTTGTTTCTTTATATATTCTTTGGCGGGGGCTATTCCTAGCTTTTTTTTCTCAGTTCTTCATTTCTGATCTTATCTCTCAGACTGTTTCCTGTCATTCGTCTGACACATTTCATCTCAGTAGAGGTTATTTAGAAAGAAGCAATCAACATTTTTCGGGCACATCATGAGAAGAGGACAGTTGGAATACTAGGTTACAACTGGCAGAATAAAAGGAAAGAGAGATCGCGGACGACAAAGAGAGATATACTGGATAGCTTGGTGTCATGGCATGGAAAACAGTCAACAACAGAACTGATACGATGCACTGTAGATAGAAGATTGTGGAGGGACATGATCACCTACGCCAACCGGTATGGCACATGATGATGAGAGGTTATTTAAGAGGTTGTGTTATCGATTCTTTTATTATTTCCTTATTTAGCATTTCACATTAAACATATAAATTGTGTTTGCTGATTGGTTAGCTATGTGGTAAACGATGTGGACTTAGTGTAAATAAATAATGTCTCCTTTTGTTAATTCCATCATTACTTTTGTTAATTCCATCATTACTTTTGTTAATTAGTGTTTCATTAATGATAGGATCGAGACAGGCCGAGGCGTTTGGATTCCTTGCAATTGTTCATGCAAACACCAAGTTGAGTACTCTGTGAAGAGTTGCGGGCGATCTTTTGCAGCCGCGGAACAATGGCACGTGCCAAATTGCAGCAAGGGTTGCTTTTAATTATGTATCAGGGATTGATTCTGTCAATGATTGATTGAGGGCTCAGTGTCTTTGCGCTGGCCCTGTCGTGATGTGTGCTGTTTGAGCACATTAATAGCGGACGGAAGTGGTTGCGGGGTGAGTGGGATTATCATGGGTGATGCCGAGTTTCCGGAAAAATAATTTGTTCTGTGTTTATTGTCAATAACTTGAGTTGTTCATCTGCTCAGGCCAGGACTACTTGAGAATCATCGATGTTAAGCAACATCTAATGCAAAAAAAAAAAAAAAAATGCTGTCGTTGATTTAAAAGGTAAACTGGATCAGACGTTGAACTGTATTGATGTCACAGCACGAAATCTCTAAAGAATAGAATACATGTGTTAGTATAACGCTCAGCAGGTGAAAATGCTCACACCCTAAAAAAAAGTGGAAAACTAAACAGTTGACATTTACTCTGTATGCGGTGTCTGTATTCCAAGATAAGTTTTAGGGGATGGAGTTCCTCGACTGAAATCAAAAGCAGTATCACTGCAACGTAAAGTGACGCTTACACTGTGACATCTAAATCGAGGTAGGAATTTGGATGCAATTGTCTTCAAGCTGGTTTTAAAGAGTCACATATATCTATATTGACTAAAGTTATTTGAAGCCCGAACCTGTCAATTCCTTTCTCTAATGACACTTCATGTCTTCACATATTAATGACCACTCATCTACTGCTATCTTTTCCTCCAATTTTTCCTCATATTTCATGAACCCCTTTATCTGTTTATGGAACTATTCTTCATAGCTTCTTATGCTAACAGACTTCGTCTTTTTATTTTGTGTGTGTGTGTTCCTGCAGTATTACTTACTCCCGCACCACGACAGCTATTTAGACATTTCTTGTAAGGAAATCTGGTTTGTTTGTGTCTGTCTGCAATGATGGCATTTGGAGTCAAAATGCCGATTTGTATAGTTGTATTTTATCCTCGCTTAGCTGAAACATTCTGCTTCTAATTAGTGTCTCGAGTATAAAAGACACAAATGAGTGATTCAACTCTTGTTACATTGTCTCCGCATAGCCATCTACAAATTTCCAAAGGCCCACGGTCAGAAAATAAAATCAGAAACAAACCCCCAACTATGTGACGTATTCAGCTCTGCGAGCAGGGACAATTGTGGATAGATTGACGTCAGCCGTCTATAGTTCCTATAGTCGAAAACGTCACGCTAGTGCCAGAGTTTTCCGATTATATTTTCTGTCGGCAGGCTTTTTAAAACCTGTAGGACTGTGGTCTCAGTAGCTAATGTCCGCAGTGTGAGTCATTGATACAAAACATCCAGTCTTGAACAGCTCGTATGAATTCATTTCGGGGGTTACACTGGGGTTTCGTGGAAAAATGAGTAACAGGATTCGGTTCTCCTGTGGTTGATGACGTTAGTAAGCACGCACAATTAAGGATACACTGTCTTGAAGGCCCTCTTTAAGTGTTTCTTGTATGTCAATACTTCTAGCGGACGGGATATAGTCTTGTGGCAGCACCGCTTTCAACATTCAACTTCGAGGTGATGAAAATGATAGTCTGTGAGACGTGCTGCCTAATTGATTGGTCGATTTACCCGAATCCCAACGGTATGTCTACACTCCGACATATTCATTTACCACATCCCAAAGGTATGCCTACACTCCGACATATTCATTTACCACATCCCAACGGTATGCCTACACTCCGACATATTCATTTTCCGCATCCCAACGGTAGCCTACACTCCGACATATTCATTTTTCGCATCCCAACGGTATGCCTACACTCCGACATATTCATTTTGCGCATCTCAACGGTATGCCTACACTTCGACATATCATTTACCGCATCCCAACGGTATGTCTACACTCCGACATAGATATTTTCCGCATCCCAAACAGTATGTCTACACTCCGACATATTCATTTACCGCATCCCAACGGTAGGCCTACACTCCGACATATTCATTTACCGCATCCCAACAGTATGTCTACACTCCGACATAGATATTTTCCGCATCCCAACGGTAGGCCTACACTCCGACATATTCATTTACCGCATCCCAACAGTATGTCTACACTCCGACATATTCATTTACCGTATCCCAACGGTAGGCCTACACTCCGACATATTCATTTACCGTATCCCAACGGTAGGCCTACACTCCGACATATTCATTTACCGCATCCCAACGGTAGGCCTACACTCCGACATATTCATTTACCGCATACCAACGGTAGGCCTACACTCCGACATATTCATTTACCGTATCCCAACGGTAGGCCTACACTCCGACATATTCATTTACCGTATCCCAACGGTAGGCCTACACTCCGACATATTCATTTACCGCATCCCAACGGTAGGCCTACACTCCGACATATTCATTTACCGCATACCAACGGTAGGCCTACACTCCGACATATTCATTTACCGCATACCAACGGTAGGCCTACACTCCGACATATTCATTTACCGCATCCCAACGGTAGGCCTACACTCCGACATATTCATTTACCGCATCCCAACGGTAGGCCTACACTCCGACATATTCTGAAAACGACAGAGCACCGCTGGGATTGTCCCGAGTGATGTGACATTAGTTCTTAAAATAATTCGCAGTTCTTTTTATTTTGGACCATTGAGGGAGGTCTCCGCATTTCGAATGTTGACTACCATGGAGCGCCATTACATTATGTCTCTTGCTTTAATAGTGCAAACTGTCATAGGTTGACTTGTTCATCTTTTGATGTTACTCTTCCATGTTAGTCGTGGTCTACCTTTGCTTCTTTTACTTTGTATTTTCCTTTCCAATATTACTTTTATTAGGCTGTTGTGTCTATTAACATGCCCCAATTTCATTTGTCTTGTTCTGATTGAGTTTAGTAGTTCTCCTTTCATGTTTAGTTGTTTTAAGAATTCTTCGTTTGTTTTCTTTTCTTTTCATCCAATTCATCCTATTCTTCTATAAATCCACATTTCAAAGGCTCAATTATCTCTTCTGTTTTCTCTAAAGTCTGTGACGGTAGATGGGACGAAGGAATCAGAAATGATCAACGGCTCAGAAACCTAAAACAGCAAAGTATGTGGTACACAAGAGATATATCCAGGGCACAAAAGCTAAAAATACCTGACCACCATGAAAGAGATTGGAACCTCATCACATATGGTGTTTCTAAAGAAAGCCATGGAAAGAAATTTTGGAACTAATATAATTTAACCATGTATATTTCCTAAATGGTATTTCATTGTTCAAATTATAGTTGTTTGATTTCAGTGTGACCTTGTTCGTGTTTTTTTAGAATTTCGTCGACTGGTTCTTCTCCCACCTCTTATCAGTGTTTTAAAAAATGTGTTCTTTCATCCAATAGTTTTTTTAAATGTATTTTCGTATATATATATATATAGCTTGAGTTTTAATTCCTATACATAAAGACATTGTTCAATATATTTAGAAATCATATATGTTATTAAAGGGTAACATTATTCTAAATGAATAACTTTAATACTTTTGACAATTTAGAAGAGGTAATGATTGTTCTCATTACAAAGTAGATAGTAATCGTTTACTATAGAGTACCAAAGAAATGGTTTATTACAGAAAGGAAATACACGTTTCAATACCAAATGCAGCACAAGGCCTTTATCGCATGACCTAAACATATCAGCATTTATTGCTTTGCCTAAGAAGACAGACCAGGTGAAATGCCGAAATGTTAGATCAATATGTCTGGAGCGAATAGAAAATATCTTGTTTAACTTTGGACAGGGAAGAATTAAGAAAAAATCAACGTGGAATAAACAGCAATTACGGATTTGGGAAAAATAGTGGCCACAAGAAAATGCAACATTTCATGCACGTTTACTTTAATAGAAAAATAGACAGAAGCAAGGAAACCAATGTATAAATGCTTCATAGAATGCACCACCTCTATTGACATAGTATAACATAAACAATTTATAGAATATCTGAAATATGTACATCTTGATGGTGAAGACATAAAACAAACATATAACTTTTGCTGGGAACAAACAACGTTGACAAGATGCAATTGAGAGCAAAGTGCACCAAAGCACGGAAGTTAGAGCGGTGTTCTGTCTCCATATTTGTTCAATCTGTGCACTGAAACTGTCTCTAAAGACGTCTTTGAGATAAAAGAGTTAAACATCAATGAAGACGTAACAAACAATTTAAGATACGTCAATGACAGTGACTTGCACAAGAAAATCTAGAGCTACAACAACTAGATCAATAAATAGAAAAAGCAACGAACATGCTTATATTTATTTAAAAAGACTAATTCTATAGTTATAAACAAGTGATAATTAACAGAACCTATAAATCAATATAAATAAATATAACTATGTAAAATATTAAGTATATACTATTTAGAAAAGTTAAAAAGTGTTAATTAATGTAAAAATAATACAACATTATTAACTGTATAATAATTGTAAAGATAGTTTCCAATAAAGAGTATAAAGAATTACAGATAAAGTAGAAAAGGTGGAAATCGTACAGGAAATTGGGAGCCGCGATAGCTCAGTGGTTAGTGAACTGGACTAGAAAGGACAAAAGGTAGGGTTCGATCCCAACCGACGGCTCTCGGGTTCACCCAGCCTCAAATGGGTACTGGATTTGTTTTTTGGGAAAGTAACGCGGCACGGGCGTAATACCGACCACATTATCCCAAAAATCATATGCTGAAGGTCTGTAAAATTTATGGTCACTAACACCATATTCCCTATACACCATATATATATATATATATATAGAGAGAGAGAGAGAGATATATATATATATATAGATAGATACGACACTTGGCGGGACGGGGCTCTTTACTTTTTTTTTACATACAGGAAATTGAAAGGTTCAAGTAATCGTATTTAGAAGTCTTAAAAATATAGAAAATGTAATAAATCCTTATCATTGAAAGACATACGTGATTGTCATTATAGGAATGGAAAAGGCTGAGAGTCTGTCGTTATACAAGTTGAGAAAGCAGAGGTGAATCTCATTATATGAGTGGAAAAGACTACAAGTCTCGTTATACAAGTAGAAAAAGCACAGGTGAATCTCATTGTAGAAAAGACAAGAAGTAATTATTAGTTAGGTAGCAATCATTCTCAAATTAAAGAAACGGTGAACATTATCAAATATTAGATGAAAAAGGAACTATTGACCTTATAGCCCACAGAGAAGGTATTTATTTTTTAGAAGAAGAAAGTATAAATGACTGCCATTACTGACATTAAGTGCAAGTAACAATAAAATGTAATTAGTTTACTTCTCATGTTTCACAAATATTTTCTTTGCAGGCGTGAGAAGAAGTTGAAGACGCAACAATCCTGATATCCCTGCACGGTTCTTAAGTCACATCTCGTGTGGACCATTTCAACCTGCACAAAGTGCCAGCAAGACTGCACTCTGCCACCGAGTATTTTCCAAGTTGTTTCTATTTCACAAGAATCCGCAGTAATTCAGTTGCCTGATCTCATTTTCGTTGAGAGTAAAGGTCTGACCCTCAAACGCCAATTGTAACAGCTGGATGTTAGCGTCTACGTTGAATGCAACACATTCGTTGTCTTGCAGCAGAAACGTCAGGATTTTGATAATACATTATTTGTGAGTGTGAATATAAATAAATAGTTTTTTTTCTATTTTAGATATAGTATCACATGAAATTCGTTGTATATTAGGATCCTCTATTTAAATAATACATGTAAAATTATCGTCTCATAAATAAGAAAAGGCAATAGAAAAAAGGCAACTGTACCAATAATTCGTATGTGAATTCTTGTGGCATATATGGAGTTTCGTTTTAGATATATACTTTTTTATATTTAAACCAATTAATTTTGAAAATCGTAACCAACACAACGCTAGACCGTCTTTCATTCACTGTAACCTTTCGAGCCGTAACCGGCCCATAGGGCGTAGACCAAGATACACCTTCTCCTATATGAATTTTTGTTCTAGCAGTTTTCTTTTAAAGATATTTTATCAAATCTCGCCATCTGTCTCTGTTCTGTGCAAGCAGTTCTATCTCATTGAGGGAGCCGATTCCTGCTGCTCTTGCCTCTCTCATCAATGTTCTTCTCAGTGTCTCCCTGGGTCTTCCTCTTTTTATTTTACCTGTTGTTTCCCATATGAGGGCTTGCTTTGCTATTCGATTATTATCTCTTCTCACCACATGTCCAACGTATGACCATCGTCTTTTCTTTATTACTGAAGATATTAGTGGTTGATTGGCGATTTCTCTAATTGCTCTAATGAAACGTCTTTCATTACTAGGATACAAATATATTATACCTTTTAAAGGTACTATGAACCCAGAATATGTTCATCTTATCTCATCAGAAGACCAGTTCAGTAACCGCTGCTATACCGCGTTTCTTTCTAATAATTAATACAAGAAACATCGGTTTTTATTTTACAGATAAACGGCGATCGTGTGTGCAGTACATTCACAGCATTAACAGAAGTTTAGAGGGTAATCATATTAGCTGTAACTGCATGACCTCAAATAGCAAACGGTTGCTCCTATCAGATATCATCGAGTCAATTCTTCAGAAATAGGGACTGAATTACTAAGTTAAAATTAAAGAGCATCCAGGACTTCTCCCTTCCAAACGCTACTAATTAGTCACGTGAGAATAAAACGTTTCACGTTGCTGTGTTATGCTATTAATTCCCTGTATAACACGAGCAAAAACTGTATTTGTTGAAGCTAAATATATATGAATAATTATGAATCATCGGTTTACTCAATTAACTGCAGAAATATATAAACTTTTTAAAATGAGAAGTATATATATATATATATATATATATATATATATATATATATATATATATACGGTTTTTTTGCCTTTAAGATGTTGGTACGTAAGTACATCAAAATTTCAGTGATGGAAATTTAAGGTTAACATTTACCAGATTTTGGGTATTCGCTTCAGCACGGCAGTGTAGTTTACATGAATCGATTTTAACTGATTCTCGAGGTTGCGAAATAAAGTTAGTTAATTACATCGCACATTGCATAACTTATAAATAATTATATGCGTATATATAAGATCGTTATTGTTGATTTCAAAAGTTAAAGGCTTACATTTCATGAACAAATCAGGGTTTGAATTACGTCCTTCATTCGATTCTGATGAATAAAAATATAAATTGACACCTGACCAATCTTTTAATGGAAGGTGAGCCACAATAAGGGATAAAAAAAAACATTTTTAAGAAGCTCGACTTTCTTCTGTCCAGACAAGCCAGACACCATCAGACAACACAAACTAAACAGAGAACTCACATAAATAGAGTAAACCACATACCTCTGAGTGACACTAGACAGAAGACTGGCATGGAATCCACGTTTGGAATATACTGGAAGCTTTCAGTAAACTTGTGGTCACGAAAAGGCTGGCTGGCACCACCTGGGAAGGCAACATCCGCTAAACAGGTCACGGCATCATATGGCCTACACTTGAATATGGGTTGACAGACTGGATCACTGTTTCTAAATCAATCACAGCACGCCTGCAAAAGTACAATACGCATGACTTAGGCTGGTAACTGTAGAGATGAAAGGTGCACCAATTCAAGAGTTGGAAATACTCACTTAAATACAAACCTGGATGATGGGCGCGAAGGATAAGAAAAAAAACGGTAATGCATTTAAAAACAGTGTCAATGAAAACCTATGCTATGCACTAAAGAATCTCCAAGATAAAAACTATCAAATCAGTTTCAGTTATTTGTCCAGAAAACTACAACATCTGGTCAAATACCTCCTTTCCAGTGATGTAGGAGAAATTGAACCCCTTCACCCTACAAGGCGCGCTGATCCAGTGTCGAGAGAACATCTCCATCGTTACAGAAATACCGAGCATACATTTAAAATACCACCAGAGTACACGCGAGATGAATATACTTATATTGGATAGCCTATCTCAAATGACCCACGTTTACTCTGACCGGTCCGCAGAAGAAGTTGTTAAACGGAAGAAGGGGGAATTTACAAAGTACAATTATGGAAGAAGTACCAAACAGAACTTTGCAAGAAGCAACAAAAAAAATAAGTAAAACAGAGCTGAATCAGTAGCACTACTTGAAACCAACAAAACACTCAAAAGGAAATGTACAAAATCCCCCCTAAAACATTCTTCACATGATTGCTAGTTACAATAAATGAAGCGAAAACAATAGACACAGTGTTCTCCCTCTCCAACAAACCACGTGGCTCCAAACTTATTCTAAATAGTAATCAACTTTATGTCAAGTTGCACAAAATTCAAAATATTTAGGCAGGAATATTGAGTATCGTTTGCCATGGAAAAGGAAATCACAAACTTGCAGTCAATGGAAAACCGTAGAGACAGCAAAGCTCAACAACAAGTTGAAACGTAGAGACAACAAGGCTCAGCAACAAGCTGAAACGTAGAGACAACAAGGCTCAGCAACAAGCTGAAACGTTCAGGAGTTCGACTGTCTCATACACCAGAAACGAAATACTTTTGAAAAAGGTAGACTAAAGCGGAAAATCTTTGTGGAATCAACAAAAGCTTTGCAGAAAGTAGACCCAAAAAAAAAAAAAAACAATATGACGACAGCTAGACCATATAATAATACATTTGATGCAAAAGAATGTGATCTATTACACCAGCCAGATACAAATACACTTTATAAGTAATCAAATATAAAGTTTTTCAGGAACAAAAACATGAACGAATGGAATACAAAACACCAGGGCTACAAGAAAAACGATGCCTACAACCAGCTGAAAAGAAGAAAAAAAAGTAACAAAGATTCTATACTCGAACAAACACAACATATTGAAGTACTATCTGTACAAGACCCTAAAGGTAATAACCTGTGATGAGTGTGACTGTGGAATTGGCAGAAGGACTTCTAAGCATCCGCTACCATCATACCCAAAATATGATGAAAATGTTCTTATGGTCTTGACATATACCATACCAGGACAAGCTGTATAGGGTTGTTACCAGCCTTGCGCTGACAAATGCTTTCATCAAACTCATTGTCTAAAAGTCTCTCCAGAAGAAGTAGAAGGAGAAACATCATTCTTCTCAGACTACAAGTCATTTCTGGATTTCACAACAGCTTCAAAACATCCTTGAACCATCACACAAGACGTTACAGAACAAATTGAGTTGACACGGTTGACAAATGTGGTCTTGCAAAGAATATTCTTCCACTACGGTTTTGTCGGCAATTAAGCACATGATACCCTCTCCAAAATCGGCTGCAGAAAAGCCCAATGTTCCGATCCAGATAGGTCACTACTATTAAATTAAACAAATGTAGAAAAAAACTGAAAGCAAATCTAAAAAAAAAAATTCGTAAAAATATACATCTGTTATCAAAGGACGCTCAGACAATCATTTACCGTCTCAGAATAGGACACATCCTTAGCGACCTTTACTGCTTAGGCAGTACTCACACAGTAGAATGTCGATGTGAATGAGTGGTCCAACTCCGGAACATATTTTTCAGCAGCGCAACAATCATAATGAACTTCGACACCTAACCTCCCACAACGACACAGAAACACAACAAATGTGGGGACACTACGAAGATTGGACAGCTTCTACACCTAACCTCCCACAACGACACAGAAACACAACAAATGTGGGGACACTACGAAGATTGGACAGCTTCTACACCTAACCTTCCACAACGACACAGAAACACAACAACAAATGTGGGGACACTACGAAGATTGGACAGCTTCGACACCTAACCTTCCACAACGACACAGAAACACAACAACAAATGTGGGGACACTACGAAGATTGGACAGCTTCGACACCTAACCTTCCACAACGACACAGAAACACAACAACAAATGTGGGGACACTACGAAGATTGGACAGTTTCGACAAATAACCAGACCCCTACCCCCACCCACCACCCCAACGCCACAGAAACACAACAACAAATGTGGGGACACTACAAAGATTGGACAGGTTCGATACCTAAAAATCCCCAACGACAGAGAAACACAACAAATGTGGGGACACTACGAAGATTGGACAGCTTCGACATCTAACCTCCCACAACGACACAGAAACACAACAAATGTGGGGACACTACGAAGATTGGACAGCTTCGACACCTAACCTCCCACAACGCCACAGAAACACAACAAATGTGGGGACACTACGAAGATTGGACAGGACTGCGAACTTCGTCCTGGAGTTACGAGAAATGACAAAGTATGACCAAAAACTACTTGGTCGCAGATAGATTGCTTGATTGCTTGCTTTCGCCCTATGACTAAAGAAATATACCTCTGTCATCTGCCCTTAAAAGGACTTTAAGTGGGCGTGTCTGCGTTGTGTTGTGGTTTGCAGAATAACTGTGATATTTGCGCCTTTCGGCCCAACACATCCGACTTCAGCATGACATTTTTGAGTACCGGGTTGTCTTTCCACTTTGTACCCTTCTCACTTGGCCAGACTAGATAATTTAGTCTGTTACTAGAGGCTCCACGGAGAGATGGAGCAGGGTCTGGATGGTTTTGGTTCACCGATCCTGGCGCAAGCCATCAGCTGTCGGTCGCTGAGAACTTTCAGCTCTGGTGCTGTGAGGGGCGCCTTCGTCTCCGGACGCAGATAGATAGACAGATAGAAAGATAGAAAGATAGACAGAAGGCACTCCGTTGCATTCCCACATATGATGTGAACACAAATGCTTTACATTTCTCTTTTTGAACAGCAACAATCTGAAAGGATACCTCTCCATGACCGCGTCTTTCTTGGTAGATCATTGTTTCGTTGTGACCAAGTTATATACTTCGCTCATTTAGCAACTTATCTTGCCAGTGTAAATTGTTCGGACTGATAACTATCTCGCGCCAACATGTTTATTGTTTCATTCTGATTAATTTATCCACTTCGCGTGTTTAGCTATTTCTTATCTTTTCGTGATTCATTGTTCAGATTGTGTACTGCACGTACCTGGTACATCTGAAATAATAACTGCGTCGCTCCAACATAAATTGATTTTTTCATCGTGACCATTTTATCCACCTCAAGCATGTAGTTATCTTTTTTCTTTACGTGACGAATTGTTAAAATTATTTACTGCACGTGCCTTGTACCTCTGAAATAATAACTATCTCGCGCCAACATAAATTTATTGTTTCATCGTGGCTATGTTATCCACTTCGCGCGTATAATCTCTTTTCTTTCCGTGATGAATTATTTCGATGATTTACTGCACGTGCTTCGTACCTCCAATATAATAACTACTTCACGCCAACATAGTCTTTTAGCTAAGTTTTTCAACGTGACCACGCTTTCTGTATTAAGGGATTAATCAATTACCCTTTTACTTTACAGCATATTTACATAGGTAGATACGACACACCTTCTAAATAATAAATACCACTCGCTCACTTTCTTTTGTAGATAATGGTTTCGATGTGATCATTTTTTTACTGCGCTAAGCATTTAATAAAATCTCACCGTGTTAATAGAACACATTTTAGTAGTGGTACTACAATTATATACTACAGGTTTATGAAAGTCAAACTGTTGCATTCTCAAGTGGTCCAGCAAACGTTTACTTCAACATGGCCATGGTATTTGCATTGATCAACTAGCAATATCTACCAAGGAACACGTAACATAAGTTTCAGGATACCACAATGTAAGTTTCCCACAGACTCAGCGGATAAACACTGCAATGTGGCAATGAAGCGTTGCAAATGTTCTTTTTTCTGGCGTCACCGAAGGCGGTCGTTTTTTGGAACAAGTCCACGAACATTCCTGTTGTGCGAGTCACGTACTCTGCTGACGCATCAGCTGTTTTGGCTAGTCTGCATATGCCTTATGTTGCTGCCTGCAGCTTTTGGTAAGTGTTAGCACGTTTCATCTGCGATGTTTCATTTGTTATCTCGCGGTAAAACACTTCATTTGTCAACAGTAAATCATGGCGACAGTACTGTGGTATCGCTGTGATATGTTAACATTCACATAAATTATACATTTACTTTAAATAAATTAGCATGTTATTTCTTCAGAATAAATACATCATTTCATTTATTAAATATAACATCTAATGTATTAAATATAACATCTAATTTATTAAATATAACATCTAATTTATTAAATATTGCAATGTATATATATATAAAAAACATTTCATGCAGAGGAGAAAATATTTTTTTTAATTTTCACATAAATGTATATCCTTCATAGCAAATAACGTGTGTTCTTAGAACACGTTCACATTTATATTCACAGGAGAGTAAAGGGCACTCATCCACGCCTCGTGGTGTAAGAGAGATATTGTGTAAATGCCAAATATTTATCATTTACAATCAGCACAACTATGAATGGTGCGATTAATATCCTTTACGTGACCAGAGATAATGTTCGGTACCTGTTTTTAAACAATAGGTGAACCCCTTGAGTCGATGGGTAAAAGAGAATGCCTCAGTTGAAATCAATTAATAATTTTGTCAGCGCTGCTTCTATCACAAGATGTTGCATATCTCATTTGCCTGAAATAATACATGTTCTTATATAAGCTACGCGCTATTTATATACGTCAGCAGATTCCATTCACGAGATGTATTACATTGATTCAGTGTGATCTGCAACATTACATTAAGAGAAGAAAGGAAATTCACGTTATGCAGCTACACTTTTGGATTCAAAGCATTCTGATATTAATTACTTTTCTGTATCTTCTTAATTTTAATTGAAAAATAATAATATTACATCGCTGTTATTACATTGTTATCAATCCAGACATCCATCTAATCTAAATATCAAGAAAGGTCACAAAATGTGATGTGATATGCTGAAAGAAAGAAGTCATAGCAGCGTATGATATAAAAGTCATAATGAGTAATGATGACATCAGGAGAATGAATGGATTGCATAGTAAAAACACATAGAAAGATAAGAATTAAATTCTCCGACCATCTCATGAGAGTGGAACCTAATCAGGAACCATTAAGCGCCTACAAAAGCCCGCGACCTTGCTTCAGGGCCTGAGGAAAGTCAGCATTCATATAAACTGACATTATTAAACAAAACTCCGTGGGCGCTTGCAGACAAATGCTAGTATGATATACAGGTGCCCATTACAGAAAATTGAAGCTCAATACAACGTTAATTTCATTTTAAGTAATTTGTTTCAGATATTTGCAAGTCGCTGTGTAGTTTTGCTTTATTCACTTACATATCTGTGCTTTTGAGCTGTCCATTGTTACAGCTGAAGCCCTATTAGCAGCAACGTCTTTTTGATTTTATGTTGTTCCTAATCCTCGTAACCAAACACTTTCTCCTCTTTTTTAAAAGTGTCATTTCTACAACGTTTCACATCACACACGGCTGGGATATGAAGATGGGCGAAACGACAAAACGATATCCACTTGTTCGCACGGCAATTATTATTATATCATAATCTTCGTTAAGTCTGTAAGGTTCTGGACATAAAGTAATCTTTTCATTATTAAGGGAATCTTTTAGTCATAACTAAGTACAGTTACAATTTGTCCCAATAGAACTAAATGACATAAAAACAAATTAACATATATGGTGTAGCTGTTTGTCTAAACATAAAGCTGTTTGTCCCAATAGAACTAAATGACATAAAAACAAATTAACATATATCATGTAGCTGTTTGTCTAAACATAAAGCTGTTTGTCCCAATAGAACTAAATGACATAAAAACAAATTAACATATATCATGTAGCTGTTTGTCTAAACATAAAGCTGTTTGTCCCAATAGAACTAAATGACATAAAAACAAATTAACATATATCATGTAGCTGTTTGTCTAAACATGAAGCTGTTTGTCCCAATAGAACTAAATGACATAAAAACAAATTAACATATATCATGTAGCTGTTTGTCTAAGCATAAAGCTGTTTGTCCCAATAGAACTATTCATTATTAAGGACATATGTTAGCCATAAAACTAAGTACAGTTCAAACATATAAGACTACAGCTGTATGTCCCAACATAAGTAAGTTCACTGAAAACAAATAACACTATAACTGTTTGTCCCAGTCGAACCAAGTACAGTGAAGACAAATAACACTGTAGCTGTTTGTCCCAACAGAACCAAGTACAGTGAATACAAATATTCCTATAGCTGTTTATCCCAACAGAACCAAGTACAGTGAATACAAATAACCATATAGCTGTTTGTCCCAGTCGAACCAAGTACAGTGAATACAAATAATCATATAGCTGTTTGTCCCAACATAACCAAGTACAGTGAATACAAATAATCATATAGCTGTTTGTCCCAACAGAACCAAGTACAGTGAATACAAATAACACTGTAGCTGTTTGTCCCAACAGAAGCAAGTACAGTGAATACAAAATAATGTATAAAAATGCAGATGAAACAAGCAGAAACTGCCCAAAAAATTAATGTAAAAAGCCCTAATGCCGTTATCCATCAACATGGAGGAAACAACACGTTAACACAGATTAAGAAAGTACAGTCTGCGTAAGCTCCTAGACAATTATTGTAAAACACATACCAACAAATATGGGGAATGAGAGAAGTGCGTTGTTGCGGACATGTTTTGTGGTCGTTGAAAGGTTTCGAATTCTTTACTGCGCCTTGGTCAGCGACAGATGACGACAGAGTCCATTACTAGTTAACATATTTTGTGATGGTCAAAGGCGAGGCGATTCTATACGTCTGACAGCCGTAACTGCACGACACTGAATCTGTGGTTTTCATAGAGTTAGTTACCATTTAAAATAAATTATGTACATCATTTATGTACATGGATGTGAATCATGGGCAATAGGACAACAAACAAGAAAATCACTGAAGTCTAAGAAATGTAGTTTTACAGAAGAATATAGAGAATACCATGGACAGCTAAAAAGAGTAATGAAAACGTTCTGAAAGAGACCAAAGCAAAATGAGAGCTAATTTCCAATATTAGGAAGAAACAATCATAATTTTTTGGCCATGTAATGAGAAGGGAACAGCTGGAATATATTGTAACAACTGGTAAAATTGAGGGACGAAGAGATAGAGGAAAGCAAAGAGAAAAAAAAATACAAGACAGCTTAAGAGAATGGCTTGGCAGAAGGTCAACAACAGAAATAAAAATAACTGTCGAGATCGAAAATTGTGGAGAGACATGATCACATACACCAGCAGGCCCGGTACATGATTATGTACATCAACGTTATACAACCATGATTTAATGTATGAGATTTTTTATTTTTGTTGGGAAAGTTATGGGAACCCTAGAATTGTTGTTGTTGTTGTTAATTGGAACGCAACACAGTCTAATTTAAAGCACAGAATAGTCTAATTGGATTGAAGATCAATAATTGTTAGCAATGTAATAACATGGTACAAGCTGCGGATGATTATAATACATCATTCTATTTTTGTTGCTATCAATTATTATGAGCATCATTATAACCGCTTCAACACACATAAAACTAACTTTACATCTGTGCTTCTATAATTGTAAATATATTTGCATTACATCGTAGCTCAGTATAATTGATCCTCTTTATGAGCATGTTAAGGAGCCGCGATAGCTCAGTGGTTAGTGAACTGGACTACAAAAGACAAGAGGTAGGGTTCGATCCCAACCAACGGCTTCCGGGTTCACCCAGCCTTTAATGGGTACCTGATTTTTTTCAGGGAAACTGAAGCGGCACGGGCGTAATACCGACCACATTATCCCATAAATCATATGCTGAAGGTCTGTAAAATATATGGTCACTAACACCATAATCCCTATACGCCACTTGGCGTGACTTTACTTGGCGTACTTTACTTTTTTCTTAAAAGCATGTTGCTATATCTGTTCATTGTTTTAAAATCGTTCCTAATTTCCTTTTTTTTTTGTTCTTAATATGATGTCAAGAATCCTCTGAATATTTCCCTCTCTTTATTTTATATTGCAAATCTCATGGTCGTTGGAGCCACATTGGCCACTATAAACATGTTCCCCATTCTCTAGTTGCAGTCATAATGTAAGTGTTTTCGACAAGCATTCGCCCGTATAAGCCTAACTCTATTTTGGACAATTAGTCATCATTGTCATAACGTAACCGATTATCTCCTCTATGACTGTTCACCGTGGCACGATACCAGGGTATAGATCATCTTCTCTCTATGTTGTCCACGATCTCTCTTTCCCTGTATTTTGATAGTTTTAACCAAGAATTCCAACTTTCCTCTTCTCTTGATGTGCCAGAAAAAATGTTGATTGTTTCTTTCTTAGCATTCTTATTATGATCTCTTTTTGCATTGTTCTTGTGATTTCTTCATTGCTCTTTTTAGCTGTCCATGGAGCTCTCAACATTCTTCCGAGATATTTCATCTCTGATGCCTCTAATCGTCTTTTCATTTGTTTGTCTACTGTGGACTTGATTATTCTCATCAATAGCAGAGGTAGCTTTCTCCAATCCTGGCATCCTTTGTAGTGACTATACTAGTTGGTTCTAGTTGGAGATCACAGCAATTGTCCCTCTATTGGGGATCCTCTTCCTGTCATCATAAAGTGGCGACCATAACCAGCATGTCGGCTGCTCCCACCACACCATCGACAACCTGCTCCCACAACACCATCCACTACCTGCTCCCACCACACCATCGACAACCTGCTCCCACAACACAATCCACTACCTGCTCCCACAACACCATCGACAGCCTGCTCCCACAACATCATCCACTACCTGCTCCCACAACACCATCTAATACCTGCTTCAACAACACCATCCACTACCTGCTACCACAACACCATCTAATACCTGCTTCAACAACACCATCCACTACCTGCTCCAACAACACCATCTAATACCTGCTTCAAAAACACCATCCACTACCTGCTCCCGCAACACCATCTAATACCTGCTTCAACAAAACCACCCACTACCTGCTTCAGCAACACCATCCACTACCTGCTTCAACAAAACCACCCACTACCTGCTCCGACAACACCATCTAATAGCTGCTTCAACAAAACCACCCACTACCTGCTCCCACAACACTATTTAATACCTGCTTCAACAAAACCACCCACTACCAGCTCCAACAACACAACTCTACCTGCTTCAACAAAACCATCCACTACCAGCTCCAACAACACCATCCACTACCTGCTCCAACAAAACCATCCACTACCAGCTCCAACAACACAACCCACCACCTGCTCCAACAACACCATCCACTACCTGCTCCAACAACACCATCCACTACCTGCTCCCACAATACCATCTAATACCTGCTTCAACAAAACCACCCACTACCTGCTTCAGCAACACCATCCACTACCTGCTCCCACAACACCATCTAATACCTGCTTCAACAAAACCAACCACTACCTGCTCCAACAACACAACCCACTACCTGCTTCAACAAAACCATTCACTACCAGCTCCAACAACACAATCCACTACCTGCTCCAACAAAACCATCCACTACCAGCTCCAACAACACAACCCACAACCTGCTCCAACAACACCATCCACTACCAACTCCAAAAACACCATCCACTACCTGCACCAACAACGCCATCCACTACCTGCTCCAACAACACCATCCACTACCTGCTCCAACAACACCATCCACTACCTCCTCCCACAACACCATCTAATACCTGCTTCAACAAAACCACCCACTACCTGCTCCAACAACACAACCCACTACCTGCTTCAACAAAACCATTCACTACCAGCTCCAACAACACCATCCACTACCTGCTCCAACAAAACCATCCACTACCAGCTCCAACAACACAACCCACTACCTGCTCCAACAACATCATCCACTACCTGCTCCAACAACACCATCTACTACCAGCTCCAAAAACACCATCTACTACCTGCACCAACAACACCATCCACTACCTGCTCCAACAACACCATCCACTACCTGCTCCAACAACAACATCCACTACCAGCTCCAACAACACCATCCACTACCTGCTCCAACAACACCATCCACTAACTTCTCCCACAACACCATCTACTACCTGCATCTACAACACCACCCACTACCTGCACCTACAACACCAACTACTACGTCCTCCAACCATCCACTACATGCACCTACAACACCATCCACTACCTGTTCCAACCATCCACTACCGCACCTACAACACCAACTACTGCCTGCTCCAACCACCCACTACCTGCACCTACAACACCACACACTACCTGCACATACAACACCATCCACTACCTGCCACTACAACACCATCCACTACCTGCCCCTACAACACCAACTACTACCTGCTCCAACAACACCACCCATTACCTGCACCTACAACACCAACTACTAACTGCTCCGTTTCGTTCGTTCGCTTTCGTCAGCTTTGACCTCTGACGAAGTCCCACCCACTCTATTTTGTGGGACTGAATTTTGCGTGTAAAGTCTGTTTTATCCCATTACAGGTTGCCCCTCGCCATGCAGGCAGATTTACTCCGACTTCAGAGGTACTAATTTTTAGGGAATTAGTCAAACCCAGGTGTCCTCGCCTGGGTACGAACCCCGGCTGTTGCCGTGGTAAGCCAACCGCCTATCGATTGCGCTAACCGGACACCCACTAACTGCTCCAACCATCCACTACCTGCCCCTACAACACCATCCACTACCTGCTCCAACAACACCTGCAACTACCTGCACCTACAACACCACCCACTACTTGCTCCAACAACACCACCCACTACCTGCTCCAACAACACCACCCACTACCTGCTCCAGCTACACCACCCATTACCTGTTCCAACAACACCACCCACTACCTGCTCCAACAACACCACCCACTACCTGCACCTACAACACCACACACTACCTGCACCTACAACACCATCCACTACCTGCCCCTACAACACCAACTACTACCTGCTCCAACAACACCACCCATTACCTGCACCTACAACACCAACTACTAACTGCTCCAACCATCCACTACCTGCCCCTACAACACCATCCACTACCTGCTCCAACAACACCTGCAACTACCTGCACCTACAACACCACCCACTACCTGCTCCAACAACACCACCCACTACCTGCTCCAACAACACCACCCACTACCTGCTCCAGCTACACCACCCACTACCTGTTCCAACAACACCACCCACTACCTGCTCCAACAATACCACCCACTACCTGCTCCAACAACACCAACCACTACCTGTTCCAACAACACCACCCACTACCTGCTCCAACAACACCACCCACTACCTGCTCCTATGTTATCACGTGACCCTGAAAGGTGGACTAAACGGGTCCACCTGTCCCAACAAGGGACAGACAGATGGAAGGAAACCTCTTACTCATTCTTTAGAAACGAACACCCCATCCCCCCTGACCTAATAATAGTTAATTATCATCATCAGGTGGCATGTCCTGCGCAGAATGAATTCTCCACATACCATCTGAAAGAATCTCTGTCTCTACTACCTTCTTCTTGGTTTACCTCTGCAGCGTTGTCCAGGAACAGTGGCTTCCATTATTGTTATTTCCAGGCCGCTGTTTCTTTTAACGTTGCTATAATGTCCTCTTTATGTTTATAAGCCAGTTCTTTGCAATGTTTAATTTTTGAAATATGTTTTATTGCTCTTTTTCTATTATCACATGTGTCTTTAACAATGTTATTTTAATAATAGTTAACAGCGACGTTAAAACATAATTTTAATAATTAAATCTATCTTTCTATCTATTGTCTTTTCGAGCCGAAGACGGCACATAGGGCAGAACCACAATCTCAAAAACAGAAACCTTGCGTGGTAAAATGGCACATATTGCAGAGATCACTGCTTCTAAAATCTATGGCGCTGTTTCCACAACAATACTTTTTACAATGACAGCTTGTCAAGCCATCGATCTACCTCCTTAGTCGCCTCATACGACATGCCTGGAAGATCACAGTGTCACTATTCTTTACCTCCCTCATAATGAGGCCCCGGTAACACACAGGATAATAATTAAATAACTCCTACCAATTTGACAGAAAAAAAAGAACAATAAAATATAGCCTGAACAAAAAATACTGAATGCTACGAGTACTGTCTTGTCTTGTCTATCTCATGACAGCCTTTCGGACATCATCAAAAATAAGAAAAAAGAGCTTAATCACATCCATGACGTTTAAGGAACACTGTATTATATGCCCTTATTATATGAATCAAGTAAAGCACGAGGAAATAATAAATATGCTGGAGAAATTAAACATTGATGGCAAGGATCTGCGAATCATAAAAAAACATGTACTGGCAACAAACAGTAGCTATACGAATTAACAACCAAACAGGGCAATTTCAATACATAAAACTAAGGAGTCAGACAAGGCTGTGTTCTGTCGCCGAATTTGTTTTCACTTTACAGCGAACATATTATGAGATCAATAGTAGACAACAAAGGAATTGAAGTCAACGGTCACAACATAAATAATTTGCGATATGCGGATGACACAGTCTTAATAGCGCAGAGACAGAGAATGAGCTACAAGAAATGATAGATATAATAGTAAAAGAAAGCAACAAGAAAGGTCTCAGTCTGAATAGTAAGAAAACAGAAGTAATGGTTATATCGAAGAAACAATCATCACCATCATGCAGCATAAAAATAAACAAGACAAATCTGAAACAAGTGCAACGTTTGAAATTCTTGGGCACAGTGATAACATCAGATACAACACAGAAATAAAAAGCAGAATAGCTCAGGCCAAAATAGCATTTCAGAAAATGAAAAATGTCTTATGCAACAAATCTATGTCAATAGGAATGAGAAATAGGGTCCATCGATGCTATATAGAACCAATTCTGACCTATGGAAGCGAATCATGGACAATAGACAAACAAATGAAAAGACTATTAGAGGCCACAGAGATGGGATTTCTCAGAAGAATGTTGAAAGTTCCCTGGACAGCTAAAAAGACCAATGAGAAAGTTCTCAAAGAGGCCAACACAAATAGGGAGCTCTTAAAAAACATCAGAATGAAACAATCAACATTTTATGGGCACATCATGAGAAGAGGAAAGTTGGAATACTTGGTTACAACTGGCAAAATAAAAGGAAAAAGAGATCGCGGACGACAAAGAGAGAAAATACTGGATAGCTTGGTGTCATTGCATGGAAAACAGTCAACAACAGAACTCATACGATGCACTGTGGATAGAAGATTGTGGAGGGACATGATCGCCAACGCCAACCGTTACGGCTCATGATGATGATGATTATATGAACCATTGAGACTTGTTAGTTTTGCTGTCAGCATTACGCCAATTCACCCACCTGACCCAAATGAAATCTTCTGTGTCAATTTTAGGCATGAATATGGAAGCCATAGGCCGTGTCAAATCTAAGCGCTTGTCCTCAGTCGAACAGTTAACAAATCTATAGTCTTCTGTTGATTTTGGCCTCACCATGTGACGCAGCTTTTCTCCTCCAGTTTTCTCTATAACCCGTCAGTTGCTAGATACTATTTCACTTCCGCCCATTTCCTGTATGGTCTCAGGAGAGGCAAAGGCTAGAGAGGTAAATTCCCCACAGAAAATCTAAAACAGATACCAGAGTGATTATTAATCTTCAGCAGATTCTTTTCTGCATCTCTTACAGTCAAATTGTAACCAAAAGCAGCCTAAGTGTGATTCTTTGGAATGAATCCAAGAGACCGAGTCATCTCAGCACGCTTGAGGTCGTATTTGAATGACCTATTGGAACAATGGATGTACCCCGGAGACAGAAAGTCTACTGTTATCATTTTTATTATTACTTTTTGTCTACATTACATGTTAGTGTCCCATCAGAGTCAAATTAATTACCTTTCTTCCCGACATCAATTTTCGTTTCTTCAGTGCTGAAGACTATTATTGTGTCATTTTTCATTCTTCATGATTTTCCCTTAAAACACGTCATTATTCTATCCAACTTGTTTCCATGTAAGTTCCTCTGTTAAGGTCAACACTTCACAGTTAGGTGGTGGACGGAATAATACAGCGAATCAGTTTGAAATCGTTTCCCTTTCACGTCACTGCAGTTCCGTCATTCCCAAATCTGCTATGTTGCTCATTCCAACATCCAGCGCAAGCGGTTCACATCGATCGACTCGAACTAAATCCGACCGGCCAGCAGACTGACTGTGTCCTTAGCGAAGGGCACGGTATATTTGGGGTAGATTTATAATTAGCTGGCGATTTTTCCCCGCTGGCTGTTTGTCGATTTAATTGCCGAGGTGTCCTGATGGTGCAAAGAGTGCACACAGTATCTCCTGTTTCTTCGCTTCTCCTTTAGAACCAGACATAGGATCTCACTACCCAGCACCAATTTTGTTTTAGATATATTCGTGGTGTTTTTATCTCTCCAGATCGGCTTTAATTGTCCGTTTCTTTCGTCTGCGTTTATTCTCCATGTATATTATGCTGGTTAGAATGCTGGCTAGGGTGGTATATAAATGTCGATTCATTTCCAATCTGACCCTTTCCAGGCCACCTTACTAAACAAATGAGTACTTGACTCACCACAAAAGTGAAAGTTATAGCTCCAAGGGAGAGTACTGGCTCTATAAGCTTCAAAAATTGAGGCCATAAACGGTGAAATGTAATTATTTATGTGTTGTATATACTATGTTGCATCCTTTATTAATGTTTGCAGTAATTAAAATGTTTCTAGTTACTTCATTTGAATAAAGTGTGTTCTTATAAATTAGGAACTAGTGTAGGATATTTTTTTATATCATCTCTTTTATGATGTGTGAGATTGCGTTGGGAATATCGCAATTTCAACAGTAAGAATAAATAACTTACTTCTCGGCATCTCTACATATACGATAGATTTTGCCATATGCTGAAGATTCACGATAGATCACGATCTCCATAGCTCTATCGCGACAATTAAATAACAAAAGATGAAGTAACCGAGTATGAATTAGAACTATGCACAACATAAAAGTAACCTTGAATTGTCAACGCACTCTTTGTGTTGTATGTTGCAAATAAGTGAGCATTTAATTGTCCTAATAAATACTACTCCTTTGATTCATTAAATATGTGACCCGTTCAATTCCTGCATTTATTTTTGAAATCTCTGCCCCATTCTTTGTTACAAACATTTTCCAGTAAATTGTGGTACAAAAAGTATTGTAACTGGGATAATCATCTACGACACACTAACCTTTATATTCAACTTCCCTTAGTAAATTTCTGTTTAGTTGCCTTATTTACCTCAGCCAAATAGTTTTTCTAATTTTTGATCATACTTTATCATTTCTGCCGTGATACTAACCACATTACCTAGAGACGTACTTTTGGTCAAGCAGAAATATGGAAACTAACACCATATTCCCCATGGACATAAATATGGAAACTAACACCATATTCCCCATGGACATAAGTGGTGACGGGTGCTTTCTCCTTCTCACATTAAATTTATCGTAAAATAACTTTCCGAAATACCCAGCGGAAATCATTGTTAAGATGTAGCCCATGACATTCACTCACAATATCGTAAAAGACGGGTTTTAAATGTTGATATGTTGAAACGTAAGACTTCCGTCCAGCCCATGGAAGTAAAAGTTGTCAGCGACTTCTAGTAAATTGTCTTCCTCAAGTTCATAGCACTAGAATTCTTAGAGATCGTACACAATCGATGAGATGTAGACCAATAACAAAGACTACAAACTATTCTGGTCAACGAAATAGGGGTCGTTGAGGATGGCAGATACAGTAACAAACTATTGATGCATATGTTGTACCATTAAACAAGCGTTGCTCGTTGTAAACTATAGCACAACGCAACGGCACCCATTTAAAGCAATTTAAAGCGCAAAAAATAACAAAGACTAATAAAAAATAGTCGAACGAGCGCAGAAGAAGAATAAATGACTTCTTTATAAATCCAAATAAAATATGTACTTAAATGGTATACCTCCTTCTAAAAAAAAACAAATACTGAGAAATCAAACCTGTTTCACAGCGAGCACGAGATTTTTTAAAAGATGGAACGAAGAGTGAAATAAGAATAAATCCAGCCTTAGCAGAAAATTACGTTCGATTCTCCAGAGAACGACCGTCTCAGACAATTAAAGTTACCAAGTCTGGATTAAACGATCTGACGTTCTGCTGACATGCCATCTTAGTTGACCAGACCCAATCTCAAATGCAGTCCTCCGGAGTCCAACCAGATTACCCTCTGAAGACAGTGGGCTCTTTTTAAAAAAAAATCACAAGTAATTACCAGATAGCACGCGTGAGATTGCCTTCTTTTCCAGTCAGCAGAGATAAGTTAATGTACGGGTTACAAAGTCGGAGTCGGTCGGACGGAATCGGAGGCAATTTTATTTACTGTGAGTGTGCACTTTGCTTGGTTTCGTGAGTGTAATGTGTTGTGTGTGTAAGTGCATTTGCGTGCGTGTTTGTACAGTTGTACGTATGTTTTCGTGTTGAAAACAAATCAGTAGAAACTTACATGAATTTGTAGCCATAGTTATAGAAACTGAGTTTAGTACTATTTAGCCATGGGTATATTTGAACCATTAAAACGATGTTTGTTGCAAGTGCGTTTAATTTATGGAAACGAAGCTTATCTAAACAGAGAAATAAAAATGCTGCAGTGTGTCAGTGAAAGAAAAATAGAGAAGTGAGTGGAATAAAAGACAAATAGAGAGTGGGCAATAGAGAAGTGAGTGGAATAAAAGACAAATAGAGAGTGGGCAATAGAGAAGTGAGTGGAATAAAAGACAAATAGAGAGTGGGCAATAGAGAAGTGAATTGGTAGTAAAAAAAAAATAGAAAAGTGAATGAAGTAATAGAAAAGTAGAGAAGTGAGTTGGTAATAATAAAAATAGAATACTGAGTCGAAAATAGACAAAATAGAGCAGTGAGTCGGTCATAGAAAAATAGAGCAGGTAACCAAAAAAAGACAGTGTCACTATTAAGATAGAAACACGATGATTTGATGCGAATTGAGTGATTTAAGTGTTGGTATTGAATAATTTCGTGTGTCGATGCTTAGATGACGTATTGTGGGATTTGCGATGACAAAAAAACGTTCATTTTTGGAAACTTCTAGATGTTAAAAAAGACGACGAGATGAACTGAAATGAAAACAGCTTATCAGCTTTCAAGAATAACAAACACCTCATAAAATCCAATCTGAAGCTTTTGAAGTTATAAACGGAACAAACATATCTTCAAAATAATAACATTGGTGATTCATTAGCCAAACATAATTTTGAAATGTTTTCGCTGTTTTAGATATTTTATTACACTTGAACAAGTTTACATAACACTATGAGAATAATAATAGGCTTCACAGAGAATATTTCGGAATGATATAATAGATGACCATTTACACTGTCTTTCCTATTTTAAAAAAAAACGATTAGGAGTTTAAGCATTTGAACAGCTTACACAGTTCATTAAATAAAACACTTCTTTTTGATCGGCAGAAAACTACCATATGTTTTTGTTATAGTATGTAGAACCATAATTATTGTATGTAGAACCATCATTATTGCTTGTAAAGCCATAAATTGTATGGGAAATTATCATTATTGTGTGTGGAACGATCATTATTGTATGTGAAACTATTATTATTGTATGTAGAACCATCATTATTGTATGTAGAACCATTATTATTGTGTGTAGAACCATCATTATTGCATGTAGAACCATTATTATTGTATGCAGAACCATCATTATTGTATGTAGAACCATTATTATTGTATGTAGAACCATTACTATTGTATGTAGAACCATCATTATTGTATGTAGAACCATCTTTATTGTATGTAAAACCATTATTATTGTATGTAGAACCATCATTATTGTATGTAGAACCATCTTTATTGTATGTAGAACCATCATTATTGTATGTAGAAACATCTTTATTATATGTACAACCATCATTATTGTATGTAGAACCATCATTATTGTATGTAAAATTACCATTATTGTATGTAGAACCATTATTATTGTATGTAGAACCATATTTATTGTATGTAGAACCATCATTATTGTATGTATAGCCATCATTATTGTATGTAGAAACATTTTTATTATATGTACAACCATCATTATTGTATGTAGAACCATCATTATTGTATGTAGAACCATCATTATTGTATGTAGAATTACCATTATTGTATGTGAAACTATTACTACTTTATTGTTATAACTTTTCTTTGTGTGATGGTTGTTATATTCATTTATTGTGTGACGAGTGTTATATGAGCTGTCATTGTAAAAAAGTATTGTTATGGAAACAGCGCCATAGATTTTAGAAGCAGTGATGTCTGCAATATGTGCCATTTTGGCACGCAAGGTTTCTGTTTTTCAGATTGTGGTTCTGCCCTATGTGCCGTCTTCGGTTCGAAAGGACAATAGATAGATAGAGTGTTATAATCGTTCATTGTGTGATTGCTGTTATAATCTTTCATTGTGTGATGAGTGCTATAATCTTTCTTTGTATGATGGGCTGTTATAATCATTCATTGTGTGATGAGTGTTATAATCTTTCACTGTGTGATGGCTGTTATAATCATTCATTGTGTGATGAGTGTTATAATCTTTCACTGTGTGATGGCTGTTATAATATTTCATTGTGTGCTGAGTGTTATAATATTTCATTGTGTGAAGGGTGTTATAATCTTTCATTGTGTGATGAGTGTTGCAATCTTTCATTGTGTGATGGGTGTTATAATCTGTTATTGTGTGATGAGTGTTATAATCTTTCTTTATGTGATGGCTGTTATAATCTTTTTTTGTGTGGTGAGTGTTATAATCTTTCTTTTTGTGGTGAGTGTTATAATCTTTCTATGTGTGATTGGAGTTATAATGTTTCTTTGTGTGTTGGATTCAACAAAAATGGTTTAATTTTTTGTGAGCCCGTTTAAGGATTTCTCAAGCGTTATTAGCAACTTTATCTATTCCGCGTCTTTTATTTGTTTACCTATTTTCCATACTTCACTATCGTATATTATTAATACATATAAAACAAAATTACATTGATATAAAATTACTGATCTCACAGCGTGTATAGTATAATAGCCATTTAATCGCAGATTACTAACAACACGACACTAATTCGTGCTTTTGAATAATTATCTGTACACCTACTTCAGAGATTGTGTGTTACGAAAGAATAACCACATTAGCAACTTCATCAAATGGTTGTTATGGTTTGTTTGATAGTGACAAGAGCGTCATTAACGTAGTGGTAATGCGCTGGTTTGGCGATCACGTCAACGCAGGTTCGATTCCAACTTGACACTTTTCAAACTACGCTGCTGAAGAATTCATGGGTTCCTAGTTCACTGAACCCATCACCTAGAATGTCTTGTCCAAGAACGGGAGTGTTATACTTAACCCACCTGCGACATTATAATACGTTACGGGGAATCTTGTTATACTCACTGTGACATAGTAATATCTATAGCGTAATTTTTTTCTTCTTACTAACACACTAATAACATCACATACCTCAACAATACCACATATATAACGTGACACAAGTCAATTATTTATAGCTTTTCAAACTAACGACTGAGACTGAGAAAAAAAATGTGCCGTTGAAGAAACACATCACCTGATTGTTAAAACAGCAAAGTAACATGTGACGACATAACGACCAACCTATCCCTAATAACTGCATTTCATGCGAGTACTCTTGGACAGAACATCATTTCTAACATATTCTGTTGCAGAAATAAAACGAATTAACACACATTTAACAGATAAAAGATAGATAAACGCACGTCTTCTATTTAACAGACAGCTCATTGTATATCTATCTCCTTTATAAGAGAGACATTATCACATACTTGTAATGTTAGTAATATTTTAAAATGCAAGCAATTTTAAGAGAATTTCTGCAAACTTGACTGATTTTTAAACAAAAACCGTATGAGAATGACATTATGAAGAAACGCGAACTTGATATTCTTATGTTCTTTGCTCATGGATCAAGATCACCGAAGGGCTGACAATCCTCAAGGGTGGTAAAAGTAAAGGTAGTTCCATAGTGTTTGCCAGGGGTAATGAAACGTTTGTGGCTTTTAGTGTACTCAGCTTCAGGAGGTGGGGTGGCTAGACCATCTTTCTAGGTGCCTTTTCTTCCCGCAAAATATTTCTGATACCATTTAAATAGGCTGGAAGAATCACTGTTAGGTCGAAAAAAATGTTGCCTCGTCTGGCATTTGAATGTCCAAGTTTCAGATTTGTGGGCGAGTACATTAACTACTCAGCACTGAGTGTCTATAAGTCAACAATTTAAGATATCCACTTGACACTGCTCACGACAATCTTATGAAAGGTTCCTCTAGTCTGGTCCATACTATTATTTCTTCATTATCTGTTCGCCACTATTGATCCTTAGACTGACTCACATGAACCTGCACGTGAACTGTAAGACATTCTTGCAATGATTTTTAGATTTCTTCTGGGCATTGGAAGTAAGTTACAAAGTAATGACATGTCCCACTATTTTCGTTCTACTTTACATCTCATGTACGTAGATGAATGTTCTGTAGCATCTCACAACTGCTTGTTTTAAATTTAATAAGACATTTTAGTTGTAATTCTACTCGTAGAATTGTTTCAATATTTATAAGTGCAGATGCTCTGAAACTAATTCATTCCGTTTACTCCAAAAATTGATATTTAATTAAAGTTGGTACACTTTGTAACATTAAACAAAAACTGAAATAATTTCTTGCTTAATTAATTCTTTTATTATTGTTATTTTAGTTGGTTAGTTTATAAAAAGAAGCTATCAAAGATTAACACTTTTGACACTTTTATGAGTGAAATAATCCATTAATTAAACTCGTAACAGTTATTAACATAACCTGGTTATTACCAATTAACGAAAAAAATACATAAACAATTTTCAGCCTATCAAGAAGCACATTCTCTGCAAACCTTAAGATAAAAGATCATACACTTCCTGTTGACCAAAACCCAACATATTTTGGCGTCACCATGAATCACAGAATGACTTGGAAAAATCAGAGAGACAGAGCAAGCAAAAAAGCCAGAAAACGAACCAACATTATGAAGAAATTGGCAGGAACGGACTGGGGAGCAGACAGCAATATCTTGAAACGACTATAAGTAGGAAGAGTCAGACCAGTCCTAAAGTATGGAGTCACAGCCTGTGCTATGGCTTCCAAATCACACCTTAGCAAAATTAACAGAACACAGAATCAAGCTGCCTATATCATCACTGGTGCTATGAAATCCACACCTATCAAGACGCCAGAAACAGTAACAGGTTTACAACCCTTAGATGACAGAGGGGTCACTAAAGTATTGCAACAAGCGGAGAAATATAGAAGGCTCCTTAGCCACCCCATGCACCAGAGAATAACTGGTCCTCTGAATAGTACGACTAAAGAGGGGCAACTTCGTTACAATCTCCAATTAATTAACTACTAAACACCCAGTACTTTCCCAAACAATACCGAAACCCTTGGACCCATCTGATATGTCTCCTCATGGGAAACACAAAATACCAGAACTTAAGGAAAATATAACAGGAATGATGAAAAAAAGGCACCCAATCAGACACAGAAAGAAAACACGGAGCAGAAAAACACATAAACGATACCTACCCACAGGACTCTTGGTCCCACATATACACAGATGGCTCTGCTACAAATGCCACAAGAAATGGAGGGGTAGGTTTGTTCTTGACGCTGAATAATCAGGACGAGATCACCAAATCAATAGCTACTGGAAAATTCTCAAACAACTTTAAAGCTGAAACTGAGGCCATCAGACGTGCTGCAACACTGGCTATTGAACACAAAAATAACATGCACAATAAATTATTGATTCTGACTGATGCACTGTCAGTATTATCAGCTCTAAAAAAGTCCCAAGAACAATGAACTAGTTGACTTGAGAATAACCTTAGACAACCTTATGCAATAACCTCCAGAGAGTAGTCATTCATTGGATACCATCACACTGTAATAAACACGGGAACGAACGCGCAGACAAATTAGCTAAAGATTGAGGAAGTTTCCACAAGAGAACCATCCGCTCAGTTATGATGAAGCAAAATCCATCCTCATAGGACAGTATCATGAAAAATGGAAACGAGAACACCCAAAGCATAACGAGAGTGACGGATACCACCAACTATCAAGGAGGGATCAAGTCATCATACTTCGCCTACGCACTGGCCACAATAGAATGAGAAATCACATGTTCACAGAATTCAAAATAGGTACAACTAGTCTATGCCACTGTACACTGGACAATGTGACTACAAAACATGTTCTACAGGATTTCCCCCAGTACACACAGTTGAGAAGAGCAATGTGGTCCACACCCACCTCCCTGGAAGAGGAACTATATGGGGAAATCGATTCACTTAAACAGACAGCTGACTTCATGAGAGAGTCTGGAATCCTACTCTGATTGAGTCTTGATCGCAGAGAGAGAGAGAGAGATAGAGAGAGAGACATTAACATTTCAGCTACAATTTAATTTCATGTAAACTATCATTTGTAATTAAAGCTGCAACTTCAATTAATGTAAGTTGTCTCTGGATAAGCTTGAGGGTAATATGTAACTGGATAAGCTTGAGGGTAATATTATTATTATTATTATTATTATTATTGGTTATGGAAGGCCTCGGTATCACAGCAAACGAATTAAAATCCATAATTGCTCAACCGCCCGTGCCAGTGGAATCATCCGAATTACTAATTCATCTCCCAAACAAAGAAAGGTAACTGTAGTCCCCATCGTAGCAGTCTCAGCACACGCCAAAAGACATAAGGCGAAACCGCGCAGAAAGTGAACACAGCCAAATGTTCCCTGTCATGCGATATCATCATTCATCGTAAACAAGCGGGATATCGAAGCAGGATCAAAACGGATGAGACACACAGCTCACGGTGTGCACAGAGCACTTAACTCAGTAGCTCCTGCAACAAGCCGGACTTGGAATATGAGGAAACTGCTAGAAGGAACACTTTTCAGACATAGCCTTCAATGGTTCCTGCCGCCTATCCACCATATACCATGGGAGTTCACGTCCTCCCGAAAATAATGATCGTCATAGCACTTGATGATGTTAGGCCGTCATTGATGACTCCAATTCCAAACATATAGACACACAGTGGTGGTAAGTTATCATTTCCAATCCAACAGAAGCCACATGACCTGCAGTTAGTAAATCCACAGAGAGAATATGATTTTGTGACCTTCACTGATTCACTCTTAGATGTGAATGTGTAGTTTACACAAGAGGAGAAGTTTTCAACTACAGTGATCCCATTTAAGGCAATTCTGGGATAGCAAGGCAAGTCTCCTTTATAGTAGCAGAACTTGATGTTCTCCGCTCCCTTCTTGTAGCTGCCGCCACACGATTCTGATGTCTCATTAACTTGGACATCATTCAAGAACAATGTCAGATTAACATTCCATAGATCTGGCTCTGCTGATGAAGTGCTTGGTGCAACAGTTGTATCAATCATACTGGAGGCTCCTGGTCTGTGGTCATTAATATCACAGACGGCACATGATGTTGTTATATTCAGTATTTATTTCTGGGGTGTAAATATGTGGCACACACATGGAGAGTGGTTTGTGGTCACAGTAATCCCATTAAAGGCAATTCTAGGATAGCATTGCATTGCTGTTTCAGAACAGCACAATCCTATATGTGATATTACACCTTCAACAATATTACAATTGAGGGTAATATGTATCTGGATAAACTTGAGGGTAATATGTATTTGGATAAACTTGAGGGTAATATGTATTTGGATAAACTTGAGGACAGTATTTATTTTGATAAGCGTCAGTACTATAGGTATCCTGGTAAAAATGGTGTCAACAAGTTGATAGGAAAAAGCAGATGTTACAGTCTGTTTCGCGATCATTAAGTTCTGACTAATGTTACTAATGTTATAATGACATTCAGTTTAGTTCTTAGTTCATCATTCCAATACTTAGGTTCTTTTTCCGATGTTGAATTACTCGGGCACCTATAAGGTGACTTCCACAGAATAGTGCTGAAGTGGTTACCATCACACATAGCAATATAAATGCAGCTTACAAAGTATTTAGACATCGATGAAGCAGGGAAATTACCACTAAAAGACTATCTGGTTTAGCTAGAAGAGGCAAAGAGTATAAACAAATGGCATTGTGGATAAAAGACCAAGTTCAACTGATGTTGAGGATGAATATACAATGTGTTTTCACTGGAAAACCAGAATTTTTTTTTTACGAAGTACTTTTTGCAAACACTGAAATGATTACATTATCTCTGTTCAACATTAATCCTCTATATTTCAAGGTACTTACACCAACGATTGACAAGTACGTAGATACAGTGGGACAATAAGTCTCTAGTATGGGAGCGCAGTCACACATGCACTACCAACCGAACCTCGTTTTTGCCACGAAACGTAACTCCATATAGCACATCCTCCTGTGGACCAGCAACGTGGAAAGTCCACTTCGGATAAACACGGAGGTTATTGGATGTCCTCAAACCTTAGCTCCACCTCAGCTTAAACTGTTCATGTAGCATATGTGGCCTCGCGTTGTTGTTGATGACACACACACTTATGCCGTCAACAATACGCTCTATTTTGTCGAATAAAAAAAAAGTAAAGAGACCCGTCCCGCCAAGTGGTTTTAGGGAATATGGTGTTAGTGACCATACATTTTACAGACCTTCAACACATGATTTTTGGGGTAATGTGGTCGGTAATACGCCAGTGCGGCTTTACTTTCCCATAAAAAAAATCCGGTACCCATTTAAGGCTGGGTGAACCCGGAAGCCGTCGTTTGGGATCGAACGCTACCTCTTGTCCATTGTAGTGCAGTTCACTAGCCACTGAGCTATCGCGGCTCATTTTGTCGAACAGCTGGCTTTAATTTTTCATCAGGTTTAAGTAGGTATCACAGATCACAGTGGATGCTCTGGTCATGTTGTGCTCTAAGGACAAACGTGAGCCCAGATGGAAGTTACTATGACTTTGCTTAAGCATTGCTACACCCACTTCTATCTTATTCGGTGCTGATGACTCCCCCCCCCCCGCCCGCCCGCGCCGTGCTTTGCTCCGGTTCGTATAAATGTGCACAGCTCTCATCAACCATGACGGTACGATGCGAACATCAAAATTAGCCATCAAAAGTTCATGGCAAGCATCGACATCTCTCACTTTAACTGTAGGTGTCAACCCTTTTAGTTCTCCTGTTGCACACATTTTCGGAACTTCAGCTTGCCATGAACATTATGTTGGACTGAGCCAAAATTAATGCCTAATAATAATGCCACCTTTTTAACTGTCAGCGTTTTCTTACAGACTAAATTATTTGTTTCCATGACTCTCCCACCCCCAGGAGCGAGGAGAGTCCACTACATTAGAGACGCCGTTCTTGACCTCCTCAACTTATTCACTAACTTGTGCTATCTACATACACATGTTATCCTACTGCGTTCTCATACAAAGATGCATATTTATAGGTCCACGTCCTTATGAACAAACATCGCACAGCACTTTGATGCTCTTGCGTGGTGCACTGTTGAAGGGCGTTGCCACCTTGTTGAAGTTCTGACCACCTTGTTTTTCTCTAGTTCCTTCGAGTGTCGCCGGCTTGCCAACGCCGTCTATTTGTATCTCAAGGTCACCGCCTTCGCACACTAAGACACACCATGATATCGGTCGCAAACGCGATTAAAAAAAAAAAACGTATCCCTTTTTCCACTGAACGACACCCGTACTAACTGCTCACAACTAAAACATCGCATTAACTTATGCACTCGAAAATAAAGAAGAAAGAACGCTGTCACGCGTAGTAAAGAAAAGTAAAGAGCCCCCGGTCACGTTAAGTGGCGTATGGGAAAACCGGTGTTAGTGACCATACATTTTACAGACATTCGGCACATGATTTTTGGGGTATTGTGGTCGGTATTACGCCCGTGCCGCTTTACTTTCCCAGAAAAAAATCCGGTACCCATCTAAGGCTGGGTGAACCTGGAAGCCGTCGATTGGGATCGAACCCTACCTCTTGTCCCTTGTAGTCCGGTTCACTAACCACTGAGGTATCGCGGCTATGTCACACGTAGAGTGTTGGATATATAGGAAACATGGTGTTGATATTAATATCTTTCGATCATCTCCACATTTTTGGGTAATACGGCCAGCACTTAGTCAGTAACGTTTTTTTTCTTCTAATTTCTAAGTGCAAATCTTGGGTACTCACTTAAAACTAGAAGAACACAAAAGCCGTCAATCAAGACCCCAAATCCTTTCCTCAGCAGATCAATTCACTAACCACAGCTGCGTCCGTCATTTTATTTTTTTCAAAATGAGGCACTGTTTGTATTCCAGGTCAGGGTAACCACCAGCAGCCTTTGTTATTGCTGCCAGTAGTTATATGAGGAAACGTGTTGGCAAAGCTGTCTCCATCATGCGGAGTTTTTTGTTGTTTTTTTTGCGATGGGTACGAGGCAGTCATCATAGATGTAGAACTGATCACCTGTCGGCCGAAAGTGTGGGAATATAACAATCACTAGGAACATAGCTCCTTACATTCAATGAGAGATGGTGATATTAAAATACTTTAAACAGTACAGCGTATTTTGTTATTATTTATATATTTTGTCATTGTAAATGTTTGTTGTATTTGTACTGGCAAACAAACAGCAGCTATACGAATTAGCAACCAAACAAGACAATTCCAATATATAAGACAATTCCAAAATAGTAATCAGACAAGGCTGTGTTCTGTCGCCGGATTTGTTTTCACTTTACAGCGAACATATTATGAGATCAATAGTAGACAAAAAATGAATTGAAGTCAACGGTCACAACAAATAATTTGCGATATACGGATGGCACAGTCTTAATAGCAGAGACAGAGAATGAACTACCAGTATGCGCAGGCGCAATATCGACCACATTACCCCTAAAAATCATATGTTGAAGAACGGTAAAAATGATGGTCACTAGCACCATAATCCATATACCCCAGGTGGCGTAACGTGACTCTTTATATATATATATATATATATATATATATATATATATATATATATATATATATATATATATATATACACGCACACACACAAATGAAAAGTCAACTTGAGGCACACAATTGTAATTTCTCTGAAGAATTTTGAGAGTTTCTAGAATAGCTAACAAAACCATCGAGGGAATCTCATAGAGTTAAACTCAAATTGATGGCTCAGAATGAAACAATCGATATTTTTCGAGTACATCACGAGAGCTTGGAAAGTTTGAATACTTTGTTACACTAAGCAAAATACATAAAAAAAAAAAGAGAGATCGCAGGAAACAGAGAGAGAAGATACTAGATAGCTTAGTGTCTTGGCACAGTAAGCAGTCACCAACAGAACTGATGTGTCGCACTGAGTGCAGAAAATTGTGGCAGGGCATGATCGATAAACTCAACTGGAATAGCACATGATAATGTTGATTTTGGTGTATTCAAAGATTCAAAGAGCATGAGCATCCAGGTCAAACCTTTGGTCCATAGATTTGTGAGAGTATATTCCCTACATAACTCAACAATGTTTCAGGAAGAATTGATTTAATGAACATGGGCATTAGGTGTTTACTATGAAACCATTGATGTTTTGAAATTAATCACGAGTTTGACTGACTGACTATAATAATGAGGTAAAGTCATGTTTCAATTATTTTTCCGTTTTCTGACATTACCCACAATTAATATCTGTATCGATGAAATTAGAGTACGTAAACTGTGTAGCGAAGTGCGGATGTAATACTAGCAGAACGTATCATCTCTCTCCCTCTATTTCTCTCACTCTCTCTCTCTCTCTCTCTCTTTCTATCTATCTGCGATCAAGTCTCAATCAGAGTAGGATTCCAGACTCTCTTATGAAGTCAACTGTCAGTTTAAGTGATTCGATTGCTCCATATAGTTTCTCTTCCAGGGAGGTGGGTGTGGACCACATTGTCCTTATCAGGCCTATGTACTGGGGGCAATCCTGTACAATCAATGAGCGCCTTCATGACGTCGACCATGAGCATGCTGTTCATTTCTACCTCTCACCCTGCATTCAGTCTATTAGTTTCTTCTTTGCTTTTAACGCTCATGTAACCTGGCCAGTACATCAAAACGGGTTTTACAAGGTTGGAAGTGTTATCTACGCTAATAAATACCATAATATGAATTCAAATTACTTATATCCATAGAAGAAAGAGTAATCTTAATATATTTTTAAAGCATTATCTCATTATGCACAAACAATGGAAGTGGCAGACCATGTTAACAACCAATCGAAACCACTTTTCGCGGCGAAGACGTCACCTGATACGACATTAATGGAGTATTAACTACAGAATTACAGCAACAGCGCAGCAACTGCACAACGGCTGGTAATAATGCATTCACAGGAAGCCACTAATTTCTAGCGCTCAGAAGTGCCGCTAAATGTCACAACGAGATATATTGAATAGAATATCAAGTGCGTATTTAATAGTGCAGACGTAGAAAGCTCTTGATTTCTAATACGTTGGCTTAAGATGAAAGGAGACACCTGTTGGAAAATGTATCTGCTGCTGCAACCACTTCTGTTGTCTCGTTTTGACACGTGTACCACTTTTAGAAGCTCATTTCCTGTCGAGCTAAACTTAGCAGACAAATTCATGGAGCTTTTCAATGAGACTCTGAAGGGTTCGTGGTAGTAGTTGGGCGGCGATAAGAAAGCAGGTCACAGATGTGGGTGGAAATAAACAAAAGATATAAATATCACGTTCAGGAATCAGTGACTGTTAAGCTGTACCAAAGAGATGTGTTTTAAGAGAGGTTAAAATGAAAAAAAAAAATCACGTGATGTAAACGAGCAGTGATTAATCAATTAGCTCACAGAGAACAAGAGGTAAGAAACAATTTCAGTGTTTACACAACCTTAGGTAGTTAACATAGATTGCTTGCGTGCTTTTATTTTGTCTTTTCGGGAATAACATTTTTTAAAGCCTGAACACTCCGTGGCGACTGCAAATTTGCACTCTACCATTATTCTCTAGCTCAATAGAAAATCCCCTGCACACCTCGGAATTGTGAAAACTCAGATCTTGACAGAGACGGTGATGCTATAATGTTGAACACTATTGGGTGTTATAATGTTGAACACTATTGGGTGTTATAATGTTGAACACTATTAGGTGTTATAATGTTGAACACTATTGGGTGTTATAATGTTGAACACTATTGGGTGTTATAATGTTGAAAACTATTGGGTGTTATAATGTTGAACACTATTGGGTGTTATAATGTTGAAAACTATTGGGTGTTATAATGTTGAACACTATTGGGTGTTATAATGTTGAACACTATTGGGTGTTATAATGTTGAAAACTATTGGGTGTTATAATGTTGAACACTATTGGGTGTTATAATGTTGAAAACTATTGGGTGTTATAATGTTGAACACTATTGAGTGATATAATGTTGAAAACTATTGGGTGTTATAATGTTGAACACTATTGAGTGATATAATGTTGAACACTATTGGGTGTTATAATGTTGAAAACTATTGGATGTTATAATGTTGAACACTATTAGGTGTTATAATGTTGAACACTATTGAGTGTTATAATGTTGAACACTATTGGGTGTTATAATGTTGAACACTAATGGGTGTTATAATGTTGAACACTATTGGGTGTTATAATGTTGAACACTATTAGGTGTTATAATGTTGAACACTATTGGGTGCTATAATGTTGAACACTATTGGATGTTATAATGTTGAACACTATTGGGTGTTATAATGTTGAACACTATTGGGTGTTATAATGTTGAACACTATTGGGTGTTATAATGTTGAACACTATTGGGTGTTATAATGTTGAACACTATTGGGTGTTATAATGTTGAACACTATTGGGTGTTATAATGTTGAACACTATTGGGTGTTATAATGTTGAAAACTATTGGGTGTTATAATGTTGAACACTATTGAGTGATATAATGTTGAACACTAATGGGTGTTATAATGTTGAAAACTATTGGATGTTATAATGTTGAACACTATTAGGTGTTATAATGTTGAACACTATTGAGTGTTATAATGTTGAACACTATTGGGTTTTATAATGTTGAACACTAATGGGTGTTATAATGTTGAACACTATTGGGTGTTATAATGTTGAACACTATTAGGTGTTATAATGTTGAACACTAATGGGTGTTATAATGTTGAACACTATTAGGTGTTATAATGTTGAACACTAATGGATGTTATAATGTTGAACACTAATGGGTGTTATAATGTTGAACACTATTGGTTGTTATAATGTTCAACACTAATGGGTGTTATAATGTTGAACACTATTGGGTGTTATAATGTTGAACACTAATGGGTGTTATAATGTTGAACACTATTGGTTGTTATAATGTTGAACACTAATAGGTGTTATAATGTTGAACACTATTGGGTAATATGGCCATGCTAGATCTACGTCACACTCGCTGTGACAGTGTTCTTTCCTCTTTATCTGTATAGTGTAAATGGTCAGTGAAGTATATAACTTATTAACTCACATCATTTAAATGTGCCAGAGACCAGATTTCTGCCTCACTGTAATATAACAAGATACTAAGAACATAGCAAACGCAGTTGGCCTTTCACAGAGACAATATGGAATAAAAATTCAATAATTATAGAGACTATGTTTGATATTAAGCTTATGCACTGACTTACTGCCTACTTTATCTGATGTTCAACTGGCAATGACTATATAATGCACTTATTGTAATTATTCCTTCTTTTAACTATGTTGACTAAGCGCATAGAGATTGCAGATGGAGAACGATCAGTTAACAGAAATGGATATTTTGAAAACGGATGTGCCGAAGCGCAGATATTTTTTTTAGCGAAAAATATATTATGTATGTTAGCGAAACAGCGCAACAACGCCCACCTAGTGTCCTTTTAAGTTCAGACAATGATAACAAGTGCTCGTTCGATGAACACTGAAAAACGATAGACTGTGTTTTTTTTAATTTTGAACTTTAGCGCCACTAAGAATATTGTAGTTGGAACATTGGCCTGTCCCTTCAATACTCCACTGCATCGATTCATCGTGTTCGTGGGTGTTCATTTAATCTGTAGCTCTCGTAGCATTTGATAATGAAACTTTCTCATATTACGGTTCTTTCTATCTTATTACGTTGCCAGATCATTTTATTTGTTGTGTCTTTCTTTATTAAATAGCGGACATTATTCTCAGCTGTAGAATTAATTCTTCACTTATGATCTTATCTTTCAGGCTCTTTCATCTCTTGCATTTAGCACACGTAATTTCGGTGCTGGTTTTATTCCTATTGTATTTTATTAGTTTAGTCGAATAATGCCGAGTTTTCGAGAACTGCCTGACACGCCTTACTGAAGCAAACGTCTGTATAAGCTGTTGCGCTTATAAAGAAAAGAATGAATCAAATAAAAGAAAAGAGAGAAACATAAACAATTACCAAATAGTTAATTTAGACATCAAGCCATTAGGACATACAACTTTCGATTAGTCACTGAACGTAGAACGTTTCTCCGACGTTAAAAGGCAGAAACGGAGAGTCTGTGCTTTATCCTCCTTATCCAACAGATAATGGTTGGAATCTCACGTACCTAGAGGACGACGTATCGAGGAGATAGGACCCCATTGCTGAATATGGATATAAAACTGGGCACTTGTAAATATGGAATAATAGAACAAAGAAGTATGTGTTAGCACTCGGAAAAATTGACAGACAAACAACAATAGAAAAAAACGAAGAACAATATATGGTCCGAAGTGGGATCGAACCCGTACTCAGTGGCACCGCGCCTTGCCACGAGAAGCCGAACGCTTGGCACACTACCACGCAGCCAACTAAAAAATTGGCTATTGCAGTAGTGTCTTACACGATGACGTTCTCAATGACTATAGCATAGGGTAACGATCACAGACCGGAAATAAATTGTATATTTGTACTTTCCTATTAATGCAAGTATCTCCCAGTAGGGCTGAATACTTGTGTTGTAGACAAACATTTATAGGACGAAACAGCACGAATAGTAGTTCCCAGTGATTATATACTGGGTACAAATAATAATACATAAATATTATTATATGGGGAACTTCCGAGGCGATAATAGGGAATAATAGAACAAAGAAGTATGTGTTAGCACTCGGAAAAATTGACAGACAAACAACAAGGCGCGGTGCCACTGAGTACGGGTTCGATCCCACTTCGGACCATATATTGTTCTTCGTTTTTTTCTATTGTTGTTTGTCTGTCAATTTTTCCGAGTGCTAACACATACTTCTTTGTTCTATTATTCCCTATTATCGCCTCGGAAGTTCCCCATATAATAATATTTATGTATTATTATTTGTACCCACTTGTAAATATGGTTGGCTTTACCTTGTCTACTTTTATTTTACTTTGAATGTAAACATGTATAAATATGCAAACACTTCTCATTGAATGTAACATGTATAAATATGCAAACACTTCTCATTGAATGTAAACTTGTATATATTTGCAAACACTTCTCATTGAATGTAAACTTGTATAAATATGCAAACACTTCTCATTGAATGTAAACTTGTATAAATATGCAAAAACTTCTTGATCTTTGAATGTAAACATGTATAAATATGTAAACACTTCTCTTTTAGTGTATACATATATAAATATGCAAACACTTCTCTTCAAAATCATTTAAGCTCTTGACAAAGATGAATTATCTAGCGAGTCTGCCCATAGAGTTGCTGAAGTATATGATGTATGTGTGTGTGTGTGTGCGCGCGCGCGTGCGCTATAATCCTGTCCAACATATCTCGCATATATCACTATTATGATTGTGACGTCATGTTAGATGAGTTACATTGTTTTCGCACTGGCTTTTCCAAAAATATGACCGGAGCTGCATAGATAAACAAACAGGTTTAGAGATAAGGAATACGAAACAAAAATGTATTGACAGAAAAATGATAAATTGAGTAAGTAAACAGAATCGACCTCCTTGCACTTAAACATACAGATCGACGCTTAATGTTCTTCTAATGAAGAGAGTCATGAAGATTAAGTGTGTGTGTACATTGTCAGCTCCTGAATCATGCCACTATAACACACTCCTTATCTGATCATGAACTTTTAAAATCCAGAATGATGTTTCTAGCATGTGAAAATATTACAAGTATGTCCAATTATTTAATTCCACTGTTAACATTATTTTTATGTTATGCAGTATATATTTCTTTAACATTCTTTATGAAATGTATATATTAACAATCGTTAGACATAGGTTAGACGTTGATATCAGGTTATTCTCAATAAGAGGCCACTTACTTATGTCGTAACTTACTAAATGATTCTGTTAGAAAGTCAATTATAGTTCCAAACTTTGTATAATTTTTTTCCCTCCTCAGTAATTAGAAAGAGAGGAAAGAAGAACTCTTCTAAGTTCTGTGGCGCATAGAAAAGATGGTATTAACCCCTAGATTTGTTTAACCAACGTCATATATTTGGGTCATAAGATCGAACTTGGGCGAGTGGTTTTCAGTATTAGTTTCTCTGGAGTCAAAGACGGCACATAGGGAAGAAATTTGACTCTCCACGACTGGCGATTTGCAGCTTCTTTACTTCCGGTGTCGTCAGACTGCACTCAACTCTCCACGTCTCAGTTCTAAAGGAACCTCTCGTCTCAGTATTGGAGCCTAAGCTCACTGTCGGTGCTACTTTTTTGTGTTCTTTTTAGTATTTCTCAATGTTTTTTTTTTTTAATAACATGGCTAACATATACCACCTTCTTTTATTGATTATAGATAAGACTAATGGACACGGTCATTTTCCTTACAGCTTAACAAATAATGAATTCATTCAATAGCAATGTATTTTTTTTCCAAGACGTGTTTTTAATGTTTCTAATTTTAAAAAAAGAATTCTACTGTTTCCAGCTTTCACAAGCGTAAAGGAGGAGAATACATCTGATTTGAATATCACAGGCTATATTTTTATTATGAGGATTTTTAATTTTCATATTTCCTCGTGAATTTTTTTAAAGTCATTAACACATTTGCTATCTCTGTCTTCACTTCTTCTTGTACTTTACTTTACCTTTGTACCCATTCGGTTTTATTGCAATGGGTAGACTCATTATAGAAGTCAAAAATACGTACGGTCACATTTGTCTACGTCACAGAACATGCGGGATTAGCGGGAAATGAAAGAGCGGACAGGTTGGCTAGCTGCGCTATTGTTGAGGACGGTCAACCAATGGATCGGGCGGACATCATCAATGCCCTCCGGGAAGTTGAAAGGACACAGGACTTCGATAACCATGAGTCAATGTCACTCCTTCGGATGAAAGAGATGGGAGTTGAGATGGGCACAGCCAGAAACGAGAAACTTAGTGGGCGTGTAAGAAGACTTATCAACCAACACAGAACTGAAGTCGTCAGTCGCTGGGCACTGCGGGACTTGCTGAGGAGGGGATTTGAGCACCTATGGACATGTTCGGAGTGCAATGATGATGACCGGCTAACAGCTCAATAACCCATTCTGTTGTTGAGGGAGATATCAAATTCTGGTGCTCACCCTTTTGGCGGATTCGGTCGTTACCAATTCATGTTGTGGTATTTCTTTGAAGTTGTTTGTCCCCCTTAGTCTAGATCTGCTTCTTTTATCTTCTTATATTTTAATATATGCTTTGTCTGATAAGGAATCGCACGGTAATCTTTCTGGATGGTCAAACCATTTTATTTGTTGATTCTGAATGTAACTTAGGATTGGTTCAATGCTTACTCTTTCTCTAAAAGTATCAATTCTGATTCTGTACTTTCTGTACACTCCAAGCGCTTTTCTCAGACATCTCATCTCTGATGTGACATGTTTTCTTTGCTGTACTGATTATAATTTATTTCTTTGTGTTTCCTTCTTGATCTACGTCACTTCCGGGATACACCAAGTGATCTCATTCTTCTGCTGATCTGTCATGAATAATCTTTCTTATTGGCTAATATGATTTTTTACTACCCTCGTCTTATCTAGTTTATATCAAGTGATGTTCCACCAGCGTCAGGGTGCAAGACATTTATTTGTTCCTTTTATCGTGCTTCCATTGTTGCTAATAAAAATTATATTGTCTGAAAAATCAAGGCACTCTATCACAGATCTACGTATTTCCTCAATGTCTTTGCTATTATACAACATTTTTCTTCTAAGACCCACGTATTTCCTCATTGTCTTTGCTATTATACAACATTCATCAAGATCCAAGTTTTCCCTCAATGCCTTTGCCGTTATACAACATTCCTCTACGACCAAAGTATTCCCTGAATGTCTTTGCTATTATACAACATTCTTCTAAGACCCACGTATTTCCTCAACGTCTTTGCTATTATACAACATTCTTCTAAGACCCACGTATTTCCTCAATGTCTTTGCTATTATACAACATTCTTATAAAAGCCACGTATTTCCTCAATGTCTTTGCTATTATACAAAATTCTTCTAAGACCCACGTATTTCCTCAATATCTTTGCTATTATACAACATTCTTCTAAGACCCACGAATCCCCTCAATGTCTTTGCTATTATACAACATTCTTATAAAAGCCACGTATTTCCTCAATGTCTTTGCTATTATACAACATTCTTATAAAAGTCACGTATTTCCTCAATGTCTTTGCTATTATACAAAATTCTTCTAAGACCCATGAATCCCCTCAATGTCTTTGCTATTATACGTCATTCTTCTAAGACCCACGTATTTCCTCAAAGTCTTTGCTATTATACAACATTCTTCTAAGACCCACGAATCCCCTCAATGTCTTTGCTATTATACAACATTCTTCTAAGACCCACGTATTTCCTCAATGTCTTTGCTATTATACAACATTCTTCTAAGACCCACGAATCCCCTCAATGTCCTTGCTATTATACATTTCCGCATTATGAAGTTGATGACAATTTTAAAATAATAAGAGAGATCAACTGATCCTTTTTTCACTCCTGTTGCAACCTGAAACCATTCATGCAGTCTGTCCTTCCCTGTACGAATAGCACAGGTGCAGCAGCCATTCAACATTTTGATGACGTCGCTATTTTTTTTTTTTTTGCAGTATTCAGTATTGTCTCATAATATTCCGAAACGAACTTCAACGTTCGCTAATTGCTGAAAGCCTTTTTTGAAGTCAATGAAGTTTAGAACAAGGGCGCCCTTTTTTTTGGTTTAATATGTTCCTCCAGAAAGTAATTACCGTTAATAATTATTGCCACATCAATGGTACCCTCCAGGCTAGGTTATCGGATATTTCAAACAGAAAGACAAGTAATAAAACATCAACACGGACACATTCGGGTAATGAGGAGAAACTTTCAATTAAATTGGAATAAGAATGTCAATGGGGTATAACTCAACGAGTATTTACAGATGTAAAAACATTCTTCAAGACAGAATGTCAATTTAAAAAAAAAAAAGAAAGACCTCGATTAACAAAAATAGAAGGTGAGACGAAAGCAAAAACCGAACTACGTGATGTGTGAGCTTAACACCCAAATCTATAAATTATGTGTACGCATGCGCCGTGTGTAATTGTTCATTTACTTATTCCAAATATATCCCATTTCAGACTTTATTTTTCTATATTCTGATCCATTTCTTTTATGTTGAAAGTTCATTTATTAATTGCTTGAAAAAAATATGTTTTGTTAAAAATTGAGTAGGGTTTGGGTTTGCCATAATAATAGAGAAATATACTAATTGGTTTTAGCTGAGAAAAGAAAGTAAAGTGAAGTGAAGTAAAATGTGAAGTAAGGTAAAGCACATGGTGTCTATCACATCTTATTGTGATAGAATAATATATCAAATATACAATATGGAATAGTGATACTTCTATTTTGATCCTGATCTTACGATAATAAATCTGGTCATTACTAAATATTGATCTTGGATAATCTAGCAGTGTTATTTTAAAAACACATCTTATTAAGAGACATTAATGACTTATGACTGGTATTCACACGTGACCACTCGCCCGTCAATTTGATCGTTATTCAATGAGATTGTGGTAACCTTCTGTGTCTCTGAGAACTGAGAAGTATCTATCAGTAATATCTAGTATTAGTACCCCTCAAATGTTTTGTGTTTGCAATACCCTCTTTGGTCGTCCGTTCAACGGTATCAGAATAGAAGCACTTGTAATGTGGTCAGTGTTAGGATGGTTGGATGAGCATCACTTTCACAAGTCTCATAACTCGAGGACATTGATATGCAATTTTTGAGGGTGACACCTTCACGACAACTTGACCATACATTTTCAAGTCCACTTTGAGAAGAAAATAAGGGTATTCATTGATATAAATAGCTTTTGTTCAGACTTCAACTTCTCAAGTGGTGTTGTAGCAGTCAATGAGAGTCAATAACAAAAACATCATTCTCTCTCTCTCCCAATATGACATCATCATCATGATGTGCTATACAGCATGGCGTAGGCAATCATGTCCTTCCACAATCTTCTATCTACTGTGCACTGTATCAATTCTGCTGTTGACTGTTTACCATGCCATGATACCAAGCTGTCCAGTATACTTTTCTCCATATCTATGTATATATATATATATCTTTCCCTTTTCTCTCTTTGTCGTCCACGATCTCTCTTTCCTTTTATTTTGCCAGTTGTAATCAACTATTCCAACTTTCCTCTGCTCAAGATGTGCCCGTAAAATGTTAATTGTTTCTTTCTGATGTTTTTTAGGAGCTCCCTTTTTGTGTTTGCCTCTGAAAATTTCCTGTTTGGTCCTTTTATCTGTCCTGGGAACTTTCAACATTCTTCTCAGAAATTCCATCTCCGTGGCGTCTAATCGTCTTTTCATTTGTTTGTCTACTGTCCATGATTCCCTTCCATAGATCAGAATTGACTCTATATAGCACCGATGAACTCTCTCTTTATCACTTCCATTGACATAGATTTGTTGCATAAGCCGTTTTTCATTTTCTGATATACCATTTTGGCAATATGACAGATGATTCCAAATGAATTAATGTTCGTCATGCATATCTGGCTTTTGATAGTTTAAACAGAGGGATGCTTTGGAAGTTGCTGAGTCATTACGGAATCCACATAAAGTTTGTTAAACTGATAAGAACAATGTATGAAGGAATGAAATGTAATGAGGTGTATTGTGGCAGCTTACAGAAGCATTTGAAATAAGAATAGGAGTAAGGAAGGGATGCCTTCTATCTCTATTTTTCTTTCTACTGGCCATAGATTAGATTATGAAAATAACTCAAAGCAACAGAAATGGAATCCAGTGGTCACTAACCAGGCAACTTGATGATTTAGACTTTGCTGATGACATAGCTCTCCTATCACACAACCATCAACATATACAGGATAAAATGAGCATACTTGATGAGAGATCACAACAAATGGGACTGACAATAAATAGAGATAAGATCAAAATTATGAGAATTAATGCAGTTGACAATCATCATCATCATTGAGTGCCGTCTCCGTATCGAAGGTTTGCTACCATGGAGCGCCATTCTACTCTGTCTCTTGCTTTGATGGTGCAGATTGTCATAGGTTGACTTGTCCATCTTTTGATGTTACTCGTCCATGTTAGTCTTGGTCTGCCTCTGTCTCTTTTACCTTCATTAAAATTACTTTTTGCCATACCTATTCTTTTGTTTATTTCAGATGTACATTTTCCATCACTGGTTATAGTATGTCCCAGGTAGTTGTAGTTCTGAACTGTCTCCAGATGTATTCCTTCAACTTTGATATTTATTTGTAGGTCTTGAGACTTCTTTTTTATGATCCTAGTTTTAGTCTTTTTGACATTTTTGACAAGTTGGCAATAAACCAATAAAAATAGGAGAAATACCTCTGCTAGACGTGCAATGTTACATATATCTGGGCAGTAATATAGACAAATAGGGAGGAACAGAAAATGATACCAAAATAAGGATATCAAAAGCAAGTGGGGCTTTTGTTGCACTGGAAACATATGGAAGTCCAAAGAAATTAGGTTAAAGACTAAAATATAATGGTAAGCTCCAATGTTAAGTAATTATTATTATATGGCTGTGAAACATGGAGAACAATTAAAATGACAATCATGAAGATACAGAATTTAATTAATGGATGCTTACGCAGAATAAAAGGATAGAAATGGCAGGACAAAATTACTAACATAGAATTATGGAAATGTACCAGTCAAATACCAGTTGATAAAGAGATACAGGGAAGACGATTGCGCTGTATTAGACACACACTGGGAAGCCAACTGAGAGTATTGCACAACAGGCCCTTTTTTGGAATCCGCAGGGAAAAAAGCAAAGAGGAAGACCAAAGAATTCTTGGAGAAGACAGATAGAAGTAGAGATGAAGATGATGGAGAAGACATGGAACGATCTTAAAAGAATGGCAAAAAACAGACCGGCTTGGAAAGTGTTTGTTGAAGACCTATGCTCTACAGGGAGCTGAAAGGTAGAAGAAGAATGAATACTTGACATTATCAAGTCAATACAATCTTCTAACAAGTCAATTTTACCACCTGTTTATGATTGAAGAGCATAACACATTATTCTACACTGAATAATTCAAATAAGGCGTCTTCATTTCGTTAACTTTAAGTGTCAATTTTCTATTTGTGAACCAATGTCTTCAACCAAATTGATCCACTGACACGTCCATTAATCATTGTTCTCGAAGCTCTATTCGTGTCTAACATTATCTTGATTATTGTCCTAGTAAACTATCTGACAAGAAAACAGAACAGAGAATTGAAGCCTTTGAAATGTGGATAAATAGAAGAGTAGGCAGAATTGGATGGAAAGAAAAGAAAACAAACGATGAAGTCTTAAAACAACTAAAAATGAAAAGAGAACTACTAAGCACAATTCAAACAAGACAAATGCGATTTTTGGGCCATGTTAAAAGACACAACAGCCTACTAAAAGTAAATTAAGTGGGAAAAATGAAAGGTAAAAGGCAGAGGCAGACCAAGACTAACATGGACAAGTAACATCAAAAGATGGACAAATCAGCCTTGTGACAACCTGCGCCATCAAAGCAAGAGACAGAGCAAAATGGCGCATTATGGTAGCCAACCTTCGATGCGGAGATGGCACTCGATGATGATGATGGTGAATATATCTACTCCACAGTTCAAGCTACAGTATGCCTGGCTCTCTTTTCTATAGTGGTCTGGTTACACGATACGCTTTATGAATTCCGGTAACCGGTCTCATTGAGCTACTTTTTTTTATTATAACTATTTTTAGCATATTTTTATCCTGGACCTGACAATTCTTTCTTTTTTATTATTATTGTCCAACTTCTATTTTTTTTAAATACTTCTATCTATTATACCTTCGAGCCGAAGACGGCACATAGGGCAGAACCACAATCTCAAAAAAAACAGAAACCTTGCGTGCCAAAATGACACATATTGCAGACATCACTGCTTCCATAACTTACGGCTCTGTTTCCATAACAATACTTTTTACAATAATCAACTATATGGAAAATTAGTGTTAATGGCAAAAGTCTCGGACTTTTATAGGTGACGTAATCAATATTATACGAGTCAATATTAAATAAAGTGTACCAATTTTTATAAGCTAATTGAATTCAATACTCGCGGCGATCCCAAGTATGCCGTGATAAAACCCAGACTAGATGGTCAGCATTTTAGAGCAGGCAAAAAAACACATAATCATACATGTCAAAGCTGGCGTAGACACTTGGTGTATCTTCTTCCTCTTCTCTTCTTTTCTCTTTCACTGATACCTAAAAGGTGTCGTGGTTTATATCATTTGTCGTTCTTGTGCTGCTCGAATTGTCTGAATTAGTGATTTTCCTTTGTTGTTACATGTTTCTGTCACTGCATCTATCCATCTTCTTCTGGGTCTTCCTCTAGGTCTTTTTCCATGCATTCTCGAGAAGAACGCCCTTGATGGTGATTGGTGAGGATTCATTCTGACCAGGTGGCCGAACCATTTAAGTTGTTGTTGTTCTATATATTTTTGGCAGGGTTTTGTTCCTACCATTTTTCTTATGGTTTCATTTGGTATTCTATCTCTTCTTGTGTTGTTTGTTACTTTTCTCAAGCATCGCATCTCACATGTATTGATCTTTCTTAAATGTGATTTAGAAAGGGTACTTGGTAAAGGGTACTTGGGGTATAAGAGCTAGTAATTGTTTGTTACTGCTTCGTGGATATTTAACAGGACTGGGTAAGCAAACGTCTCAACATAAATGGTTGTCAATGGAGAATAATAAAGAGTGAAATTATTACAAATAATATCACCATCATCAAGTGTCATACTATTTGACGTAGGCTATCATGTCTTTCAACAATTTTCTGTCCACAGTGCATCGTATTAGTTCGATTGTTGACTGTTTTCCATGCCACAACACCAACCCATCTAGTATCTTCTTTTTTTGTCGTTCGCGATCTCACTTTCCCTGTATTTTGCTAGTTGTAACCAAGCATTCCAACTTTCTTCTTCTCATGACGAAAAAGGTCGATTGTGTCTTTCTGTTTTTATGAAATCTCTTTATGTGTTAGCTTGTTTGTGAATTCCCTTGCTGTCTTTTTTGTTGTCAAAGGAATTCTCAACAGTTCCTGAATGCAGAGTAGAAAATGTGAGTTTGTAGAGTTTTATAGTAGAAAAGAATGTGAGTTTGTAGAGTTATATAGTAGGAAAAAAGTTGAGTTTGTAGAGTTATATAGTACAAAAAAAGTTGAGTTTGTAGAGTTATATAGTACAAAAAAGGTTGAGTTTGTAGAGTTATATAGTAGAAAAACAATTTGAGTTTGTAGAGTTATATAATAGGAAAAAAGTTGAGTTTGTAGAGTTAAATAGTAGAAAAAAATGTGAGTTTGTAGAGTTATATAGTAGAAAAAAAGTTGAGTTTGTAGAGTTATATAGTAGAAAAAAATGTGAGTTTGTAGAGTTATATAGTAGAAAAAATGTGAGTTTGTAGAGTTATATAGTAGAAAAAATATGAGTTTGTAGATTTATATGGTAGAAAGAAAGGTGAGTTTGTAGAGTTATATAGTAGAAAGAAATGTGAGTTTGTAGAGTTATATAGTAGAAAGAAATGTGAGTTTGTAGAGTTATATAGTTTTTAAAAAATGTGAGTTTGTAGAGTTATACAGTAGAAATACAAATGTGAGTTTTTAGAGTTATATAGTAGAAAAAAATGTGAATTTGTAGAGTTATATAGTAGAAAAAAAACGTGGAAATCAGATTAATGGTCTGAGTGTAGTCGAAACATAGATAATAAAAGTACCGAAGCTATGCATTAGAAATCAATGTTGAATGTTGCCGCGGCTTAAGTTAGAGTCGAGCTTTGAAAATTCCAGGAAGCAGTTTAAAGGATTAGCATAATGGATCTACAGCAAGGGGTGGAATTTGCTGAACTGTCTGGCGTACGTGTTTAATGATCAGCTCGATCACATCGTCCTACACGAGACAAACAGCTAAAACAGACATGGTGAACTTGTTTCTGTGTGAGATAATACTGCCCTCGTAACGTACTAATAAAAAAACACAAGATATACACAGTAAACGTAAATCCACATTTAGATATATATTGTGGCGTTGTGTGGCCAGAGTCAAAGCTTAATTGTGCAAATTGTTAATGTGGGATCGTTTTCCCGCTTCTTATTTGGATTAATTTTACTTTCAGCTAAACGATGATAAGACGTACTAATCAATGTTCTTTGTTATTTTGTATTTGATCCAGCAGTTTACGAGACATTGAATTCTTAATGGCTTAATGCCATACATTGAATGACTGGGAAGACTGGATATTTTGCCAACTCAATTTTCCTCACCCAAAACATGAGTGAATGTGGTTACTGTTTAATTTATGATGATTAATTTATGGTGATTATTATGATGATTCATTTATGATGATTTATTTATGATGATTGATTTAGGATGATTGATTTATAATTTGTTATCGGTATTCTTGTTCCTTTTAAATGTGTACCTGACAACGACAGCAACAGTTGTTCAACGCAAACGACATCCTTATAATGTAGTGGTGGCCAAATGGCGGCCCGCGGGCCAGATCTGGCAGTCTGTTTAACTTGGACTTTGGAGCGTCCACAGAAACTCCTACATGAAATATCTATAAATATAAACCTAAGTTCCAGTAAGTTTAAAAAAAAATAAACTTTTGAAGCTGGCAATATTCAAAGCTTTTCTTTATAGCTGGCTTTGGATAATTACTTTTCTGTCAGTGTCACGTGACAGGTGCAAGCATTATTCATCATCATCATCAAGTACGGGGCCTACTGGCGTATGTGATCATGTCTCTCCACAACCTTCGATCTCGGCAGCTATTTATCATTTCTGTTGTTGACCTTCTACCAAGCCATTCTCTCAAGCTGTCTGTTATTTTTTTTCTCTTTTCTTCCCTCTATCTCTTCTTCCCTCAATTTTTACAGTTGTCACAATATATTCCAGTTGTTCTCTTCTCATTACATGGCCAAAATATGATGATTTTTCTTCCTAATATTGGAAATTAGTTCTCTTTTTGCTTTGACCTCTCTCAGAACCTTTTCATTACTCTTCTTAGCTGTCCATGGTATTTTCAACATTCTTCTGTAAAACCACATTTCTACAGACTCCAGTGATTTTCTTGTCTGTTGTCCTATTGTCCATGACTCGCATCCGTATGTTAAGACTGGCTCTACGTAACATTTAAGAACTCTTTTTCTTGTTTCTATTGTCAAAAACGGATTGCATAGTATTTTCCTCATTTTTTGGAAAGCTGCTTTTGCCTGAGCCATTCTGCATCTCACCTCTTTTGTACATCTTCAGTCTGAGGTTAACAAAGTTCCCAAATATTTAAATTCATTTACCTGTTTTAATATTAAGCATTGATATTTATTACTAAATCACATATTATAATTTTCGAAGATACTTTAAGTTTGGCTCACTGGTCCTAGCCTTGAACTGGTCCTTTGTCAACTTTAAGTTGGCCCAACTTATATAAAGTGTTTACAGTTGGGACATTAACATTTATTTAATACAGAAACACCCTACCCTAACTCTTGGTAGAGAAGGAAACACCATGATTATTTATAGAGACAGTAACACTGTGACTCTTGGTAAAGAGGGGAATACCAAGACTCTAGGTAAAGTGGGAACATCGTAACTCTAGTTTCAGAGGGGGATACCGTTATTTACGTAATGACTCTAGGTAAAGTAGGAACGTCGGTGACTAAGTAGAGAGGGAAACACCATGACTCTAGATAAAATGGAAACATCAGTGACATGGTAAAAAGAGAAACATCATGACTCTAGGCAAAGTTAGAAAATCGTGACTCTAGGTAAAGAGGGAAACACCATGACTCTAGGTAAAGTAGAAACATCGGTGATATGGTAAAAAGAGAAAAACCATGACTGTAGGCAAAGTTAGAAAATCGTGACTCTAGGTAAAGAGGGAAACACCATGACTCTAGGTCAAGTTAGAACGTCCTGACTCTAGACAAAGTGAAAACATTGTGATCCTAAGTAAAGAGGGTAACATTATTTCTCTGGATAAAACTAGGACGGCGTACAACGGCTTGGACAAAGACAAAAATATTGTGACCTTTGGTAATGAGGGAAGCATTTGCCTTTGAGTAATGACAGGAACATTGAGTTTTTTAGCTAAAAAGGTAGCGAAGAGTTTTTTTTAATTTAAAACAGCATCGCCGAGTCTTCTATGAAAACATTGACAAAATTGTTGTATCAGGAACAACGTGTGTCTAAATAAAGACCGAGAAATGTAAATCTTAAAGTGTTTTGGAGCTATTAATATGTTCTTATTATTGGCTTAGATCATTTGTTTTGGTGGTGATAACAATAACAAGATATTATCAGTCTGACCAGCCAACGGAATAATCGAACCAGAAACACCGTGATCTTAAATAATATAAGTTGGATAACAGAAAACGTAATGAGGTTACACTGTCTGGAGTGAGACAGCTGCCCTTTAAACACATTATGAAATTAAATTACAACAGACATGAGGGGAAAGAGAAGATGTCCCAACAAATGCCGATTCCGTGTAAAGGATTAAGTTTTATACAATTTCTGCGTGGACAACAAGATAAGAATCTCTACATTTGTTGTTTCCTAGCAGATAATAAAATACTATGCTACCTGTGGTTTCCTTGGCTTTAGATAAAGATAACATGTAATTTATATGCTTTATATTAAAACAGGTAAATGAATTTAAATATTTGGGAACTTTGTTAACCTCAGACGAAAGATGTATAAAAAAGGTGAGATGCAGAATTGCGCAGGCAAAAGCAGCTTTCCAAAAAAATTAGGAAGATACTATGCAATCCATTTTTGATAATCTGAACAAGAAAAAGAGTTCTTAAATGTTATGTAAAGACAGTCTTATCATATGGATGTGAATCATGGACAATAGGACAGCAAACAAGAAAATGACTGGAGTCTGTAGAAATGTAGTTTTACAGATGAATGTTGAGAATACCATGGACAGCTAAGAAGAGTAATGAAACGTTCTGAAAGAGGCCAAAGCAAAAAGAGAGCTAATGTCCAATATTAGGAAGAAACAATCATCATATAAGGATGAAAACCTGCTACAACAGCATTTAACATCTCTAGATATAAGCTGCACAAACTACAGTATGAAAATTAACACAGCAAAAACAGATGCTATACGAATAAGCAAATTAAGACACCCATTAAACATTAAGATCAAAGATAAAGAAAAAAAAAGTAGAGGAATTCAAGTATTTAGGCACAATGTTCACAGAAGATGGAAAGCTAGACAGAGAAATTGACATGAGAATACAAAAAGCAAATGATGTCACATACCAGCTTTCACCATTGCTAAGACATCCAAACATTTCTATGCCAGCTAAACAACAAATAGCATTTTCATACCAACTTTGCGCTATGAAAGTCAAACATGGACTCTTTCTAAATCCCATTTAAGAAGGATCAATACATGTGAGATGCGATGCTTTAGAAAAGTAACACACAACACAAGGAGAGATAGAATAGCATATGAAACCATAAGAAAAATGGTAGGAACTAAACCCTGCCAAAAATATATATAACAACAACAACTTAAATGATTTGGCCACCTGGTCAGAATGAATCCTCACCAATCACCCTCAAGGGCGTTCTTCTCGAGAATGCATGGTAAAAGACCAAGAAGAATACCCAGAGAAGATGGCTAGATGCAGTGACAAAGACATGTAACAACAAAGAAAAATCACTAATTCAGACAGTTCGAGCAGCTCAAGAACGACAAATGATATAAACCACGACACCTTTTAAGTATCAGTGAAAAGAGAAAAGAAGAAGAAGCATTTTTTGGTCATGTAATGAGAATAGAACAACTGGCATATATTGTAACAACTGGGAAAATTGAGGGACGAAGAGACTGAGGAAAGCAAAGGGGAAAAATACCAGACAGCTTAAGAGAATGGCTTGGCAGAGGGTGAACAACAGAAATGATAAATAACTGTCGTGATCGAAAATTGTGGAGAGACATGATCACTTACGCCAGCAGGCCCGGCACTTGAGGATATAGTTTATATATGTTCGCTACTGTTGTATGTACCTTCTGATCTCTGAACTGTTAAACCACGGAATGTTGGCAGTGAGGAACTTTGCAAGCGTTACATTAAACATCGTTTGTAGCTAATTGCATGATTCTCCTTGACTTATCAACATTATCATTATTCTACAAACAAAGTTAGCATTATCTCCATGTTGTCATTATTTCCATACCCGTACTCCTCTACATCATTAACGTTATTATTTTTATTCCCGTGTATTTTCCTTATTTCGTTTCATCTTTATCCCACGTATCCTTTTGATTCTCATCTTTAACAGCCTGTTTATGATCGTCCTGTATATTAATCCATTACTTGTCATACAACGTTGCTTGATCATCGTCATAATGCATTGTTCTTCTACTATACATCACCACTTCATCATCATCATCGAGTGCCTTCTCCGCAAGGAAGGTTGGCTACCATGGAGCGCCATTCTGCTCTGTCTCTTGCTTTGATGGTGCAGGTTGTCATAGGCTGATTTGTCCATCTTTTGATGTTAATCGCACATGTTAGTCTTGGTTTGCCTCTGCCTCTTTTACCTTGTGTTTTTCCCCTCTAGGATTACTTTTAGTAGGCTGTTGTGTCTTTTAACACGGCCCAAAAATCTCATTTGTTTTGTTTGAATTGTGCTTAGTAGTTCTCTTTTCATTTTTAGTTGTTTTAAGACTTCATTATTTGTTTTCTTTTCCTTCCATCCAATTCTACCTATTCTTATATATATATATCCACATTTCAAAGGCTTCAATTCTATGTTCTATTTTCTGGTCTAATGTCCATGTTTCTGCAACATATATGAATATTGAGAAGATGTAACATTTTGCTATTCTTAGTTTTAGCTCTGGTGTTATTTGCTTTGATGTTAGTACGTATTTAGTATGTTCTTCATGACATTAAAATTACTTTTTGCCATTCCTATTCTTTTGTTTGTTTCACTTATACATTTTCCATTACCGGTTAAAGTGTGTCCAAGGTAGTTGTAGTTCTGAACTGTTTCCAGGTCTATTCCTTCTATTTTGATATCCACTTGTGGGTTTTGAGTACTTTCTTTGTTTATGATCAAAGTTTTAGTCTTTTTGATATTCATATCTAGTCCATATTTTTTGCTTGTCATGTTTATTTCATTAAGTAATTGTTGTAGATCTTTAGGATTTTCTGCTAGTAGTACAGTATCGTCACCATTTGCAAATTGATTTTTATGAAGCCAGCAACAGAGCTGGACGCTGTCAGCGGCTCTTGACTTGGGCCAGAATCGGTGAACCAGAGCTATCCAGACCCTATTCCACCTCTTCGCAGTGCCTATAGAAACAGACTAACCAGTCTAGTTTAGCCAAGTGAATAGGGATCGATTGTGTAATGCAAACCGGTACTCAAAAATGCTACGTGTGCTGAAGTCGGATGTCTTGGATCGAAAGGCGTGTATATCACAGCACTACTGCAAGCTTAAACACAAGACATCAACGACTTGTTAATGATGAATGCCGAAATTGACTTCAATTCCTTCAAAAGTCGCCTGTTTAACGCCAAAAAAGAGAAAGAAAGAGAGATTCTCAGCGCGCTCTTAACTCATAGACATTATCAATCACCATCATCGCAGTTTCAACCTCAACCACATCCTCGTTGTTATTTTAAACTTTCAACCTCAACTGTTTCATCATCTTCGTGGTTGCTCGGCATGTCACTGCGTTTGTGATTATCAACATCGGTAGCATTACCATCATTATCATCATTACCATCATTATCATTGTCATCATTATCCTACTATTAATGATCTCCTTCTTCCTCATTACCATCTAACTCGTGATTAATGTGATAGTTTCACAATTCATTGTAATCATCATCCTTATCCATTATCTGGCTGCACCTTATCGCTATCACAATTATAAATTATCGTCGCTAACATTATCTCCATCATCATTACCTACTCATCTCACCATTGATGTGGCATACAGATTGTTTGCCGACAGTTCTTGTGCTAGATAAGAAATGTGCCTCAACAGAATCTGGCATTTCATTAATAATTCTAACACCAAGTATGATAATGCAACACATCTAAACAGCGATATGTTTCTTGTGCGACAGATGTGTCTGTAGTGTTTGTGTGTTTTTGTGCGTTTGTGGATGTACGTTTGTGTGTGTGTGTGTATGTGTGTGTTTGTGGGTATGTGTGTCTTTGTGTGTGTGATTGTAGGTGTGTGTGTTTGTGAGTGTGCGTGTGTTTGTGTTTGTATGTATGCATTTTGTGTGCGTGCGTGTGTGTGTGGGTGTATGTTTGTGTGACGCCCAATTGTGGCGACACGATGGATTGTTCCACGTGATTCTGTCTATTGACATAGGGTATCTACACAACAAGATTTGTGTTCGTTGAGTATTAGCGTACGTTTATGTTCATACAAGATAGTTGGGAAATGGGTGGCGTACTCTGGAGAAGGTAATTATTCGCAGTAAAACAGTAAAATAAGTTCCAGGTCCCGTAACGAGTGAGACATCCTGTGTTATTTTCATGCAGATAATTAGGTCACATACCAAAAGATATACTTTATGGTCAACTAGCAGATGGCAAGAGAACTAATGGGTGCCCTAAACTCTGATTTATAGATGTGTGTAGACGTGATATGAAGACTCCGAACTTCCCTGCAGCCTGTGAAGAAATAGCTGCAGACCGCACTCTTTGGAAACACACTCTAAAGCTCCAACTAAAGCAAGAAGCCGTCAGATTCATAACTATCTTTCGACACAAAGTACCATTGCTGGTGTATGTCGGGGGGGGGGGGGCAACGATAGAACCCGAGGGATAAAGGCCGCTTGGTCAAGCAGTCGCCACGACGTGTGAGACTCAGGATTTTTATTTCACCCCCGATATAAAAAATCCTTTCTGTCTACCGCGGGCTTCGAACACCGTACGCCGGCTTTTCAGCCAGCGGAACAGTGGTTTTAGCCGCACGGCCACGCGCACCGACAGTCACATTCATAGAAAAAGATAATTCAAGGCGATAGAAAAGAAAACATTTTGTTATCTGTGGTGCAAAATCCATAGTCGACTATGGCTGACGAGGGCAACTACTCTATTTTCAAACAAACCGCACACACATTGACGTGTCAAGTAGTCAGTACAACGTCAGCCGCCCCATTTTCTTCGTGAAAATCTTTGCTTCTAATTCCCAGAACCTGATGAAAGCCTGAAAGTGTCAACATGTGAACAGAGAACAAGTCAAATTTGTAGAACAGCACCCAGGCCTATTTAGACTTTGTTCGAGCGCTCAACCGGGGCCCCCCATAAAATGAAGTAAAGACTATCTCGTCACATATAGTGTCGGAGTCGAGTATTACATTTCACTGCACTAAGCTAAAGAATGTAGACGTGAGGAGGCCAGCGATTTTCTTCGTTGTCATTACCTTTACTCAACTCAGTGTAGCATATCCCTTGGAAGGAGGCTGCCTCGATTGAAACATACCAAGCTCAGATCGAATCCACATTTAGCACGTTACCTGAACGAATTGGTCAATCTCTACTGTTGACAGCATCAAAGTTCTCACTATTTTACTTCTCATCAACGTCACCATCACCTCATCCTCTACAGCACTCCCTCACCCCAACAACTAATGTCTTTATAAAAACCTCACTCAAAGAAAATTGCATATTTTCCATGCTGGTGTTTCTAAAGCACGTTATCACTCAATCACATTACTGGCCTCAAACACGACTCATTAGCCAGTCGTCTTTCGTTTCAGAAAGCTTGTAAACTAGCAATGATTCTACTTTTCATCTCCACTTATGGGACTTCGGGTTTTCCTTCTTTTCTTCATGTACTGTATTACGTTATAAGTGGGTCTAATGATGTGACGTACACAACCAGAGACGGCTCGTTCCAGGCATGTTAAAATCAATGGAAAGTTATACTATATATATTATTATCATAATGTGAAGTACATTAACAAACACTGCTAAATCATTGGCTTCAGTATGGCAGTGCTATACATCGTTTATTGCCTTTCGTCTTAATGGATTGATGGAATTAAAAGATGAAGAGGATTCGATAAAAACTTAAGAACCTGTCATACCTGATGGAAGAAAGGAGAACGATTGGGAACAACTTGAGTATGTTGACGCACCCAATGATTTCAGTGGAACTATGGGATCGGGCAGACAGAGGGCGCTGCACGTAAAGTAGACGTTTTATAATACGGTAGTGCTGGGCGTAATCGTGGAAAGGAAGTCCAAGCATTTCCGTTACCCTCATCGTGTGCCATCACCACTATGTCATTAAGGCAATACTACAAAGGCTAATGGAGCTGGCTAAACGAAGTGATGGAGGGTGGATATTAGTGGTGAGGGGTGTAGTGATGTAGAAGAGACCTTCACCTAGTGATAAGTAATGTGACAGCAGTTTTAAAAAATCGATTTTATTTGTTGTTTCAGATAGCTTTGTTGTCATAGGTGGATTCAGAACACCGAAACGGGAGGAGTTTTCTTCTTACAACATTTATCCCTTACCTATTTTTGCTATCCCACTCTTTTGTATCAATCCTCTTTTTATGCAGCACTGCACCTAATTTTGGTTCATTTGTATTGTTCTTTATTTTTAATGAGCCTCGCTTAACCGTAAAGTGTGCATAACAACGTGTAATGGACTATATGAACGAAGACGTGGTGTTCCCTGTTGTCCTGATTGTTCTTGTGAAGCAATATCAGGTGTCCTTGAACCCCAGAACTAGAACTTGTCACTGTCGGGTCTGATCAGTGCCACATTTACATTATATTATACATGCGGGAAAGCTGTCTCTTGTAACTGCACTGATTTCATAAACACAAAAGTATGGGTTAGGTGCTGTCAACTGTTTCCAGGTATCATCATCATCATTGAATGCTGCCTCCGCATCGAAGGTTAGCTACCGTGGAGCGCCAATCCGTTATGTCTCTTGCTTTGATGTTGCAGGTTGTCATATGCTTACTTGTCCATCTTTAGATGTTACTCGTCCATGTTAGTCGTGGTCTGCCTCTGTTACCTTTTATTTTTGCTTCCAATGTTACTTTTAGCAGGCTGCTGCGTCATTTAACATGCCCTCAAAGTCTCATTTAATTCCAGGTTCACCCAAACATATTCGAGCATCATATCTGGGAAAAAGACAAGATTGGTGTAATGCTGACCATAGTGCTCTAAAGATGTTTCGTTTGTCAAAACATGGGGACTAACACGATACAGCCAGAAAGGGACGTGGTAGAACAAGTTGTATACTTAAGATTATATTTCCTACAAAACGATCCAGCATGGAGTTCACAAATAAATGAACGAAACGATAATTTCAGCATCGCAACGGACATCGAGCTGGGACCACTATCTAGCACCACTCTCAGTAAAGTCTGGCTAAAATCATCAAACATTGAGCTATGAAAGTCAGGTAGACAAAACTGACAAAGAATTAGAGTGACACCATCAAGAATAGACGGGCATCGACTTTGTCGAAATCGCTGACAGCGAGCAGCGAAAGAGGGCGAGAAAACTGTGGGAGTATAGTTGTGATCATTAACAAGCCCCAACGAGTTCTCAAGAAACATTTCGCGATGTGAGATGAGTAAATAATGAACTTCTCATCGCTTAACAATAAGTTTGATTCTACCAATTTTTCTCTTTATACCAGCAAGTCCTATTTTCAACAAATTAGTAATAATATAATATATTTCACGATGATTGCACCTATTGTCAACTGTCTCCTGTTTGAATAAAAAAATACCCTTGATATTGCTTGTTTCACTGTTTGTAGACTACTTATTCATCCTTGTTTTTCTATTGTCTATTGTGCTCTCAATAATTACAAAACTGCCTTTCATGTAAATGTTACGCTCTAATCAATTTCATTTCTCATGTCTGCTCTTTAGGTTACGATTACACAATTTTTGTAACTCAGCGGTTCCCAAAATATGAGTCGCGCCCAAATGGGGTCGCAACGGGTGTTCTGTGACTCGCCATACAGCTATGAGCTATCAAAGTAAACGTTGAAATAAACGGAAAACAAACAAAAAATCCTGTCATCGCGTCCCGCAAAGAGATTTGCTTTATATGCAAATGTTACCATGCTCGTGTATTGAGTTTTACACCCCCTTTGTTTCTACATATCTCTGTGAAAGTGCATTTGCAAAGCTTTTTTCAATTAAAAACTAAAACGGCAAAGAAAATAAATATTGAGAATGACATGAGGTTGGCATTAACGAAATCTCAATCAAATTATATATTTGGTTGAGATATTAATTAGAAGCATTTTTCAGTGAGTTAAAATTTCAATCATCGCATTAAATATGTCGATTTATATAAATAAATATTATATAATATAGTGAAAAATCTACTTGGGCTGTGTTTTAATTTACCCTGTAAGTTAGCATTATTTTGAATTATATGATATATTGAAGCATCTATTTTCGATGTGTTTTCATTTACCCTACTGAAAAGTTCATCTTTATGTATCGAGGCTCACTTTGACTCTATAAATTATGTTGCGATTGGAAACAGTTTAGGAACCTCTATTGTAACTCTTTCCGGTTGTCTTCCTTCCTAGTCTTCCAGAAGCGTAGTTTTCACGATATGTGTTAACTAATCACTTGTTTTTATGCTTTGTTTGATTTGAATGTGTATAGCATTTCTCCCATTTTTGATGCGGGCATTATCATGGAAGGTCACGATGAATTGCGGTGGAGCAGGAGTTCAGTTTTCACACTTGTCGTTACTCTATTACACACAGATCATTAAACTGATGAGACGATCGCGATGAATTTTTCCTCAACTTTTTTTGTACACGGGACAAATGTAGGAGTGCTGACAACAGTGAGTCCAGTGCCGACAACAATGAGTCGAGTGCTGACAACAGTGAGTCCAGTGCCGACAACAATGAGTCGAGTGCTGACAACAGTGAGTCCAGTGCCGACAACAATGAGTCGAGTGCTGACAACAGTGAGTCCAGTGCCGACAACAATGAGTCGAGTGCTGACAACAGTGAGTCCAGTGCCGACAACAATGAATCGAGTGCTGACAAACAGTGAGTCCAGTGCCGACAACAATTAGTCGAGTGCTGATAACACTGAGACCAGTGCCGACAACAGTGAGTCCAGTGCCGACAACAATGAGTCGAGTGCTGATAACAGTGAGTCCAGTGCCGACAACAATGAATCGAGTGCCGACAACAGTGAGTCCAGTACCGACAACACTGAGTCGAGTGCTGATAACAGTGAGTCCAGTGCCGACAACAGTGAGTCCAGTACCGACAACAATGAATCGAGTGCCGACAACAGTGAGTCCAGTGCCGACAACACTGAGTCCAGTGCTGACGTAGCTCTCCGTTCTACATTTACCTTCGTTAAATTTCTCCCTTTACCTTCACAATTGTGAAGACATCTAAAAACCACCAGGAGATTCAATAAGCTTCGAAAACCAAATATAATCTTTACCAGACAAGTAGTGACACGGAAACCCAGGAAAAGAGAAGCATGGTAAGTCTTAAAATAAATGGAAACGAAGCCTTCTGACTCATCGCATAGGTGAATTAATCATTTAGAGGATTACAAAAGACATGAGAGGAGAAAGAAATTGAGAGGTGTCGTTCCAGTACTGTGATCATGTAATAGGTAAACAAAAAGAAAGACACTGAAATAGATAGATCACAGAACTACTATATTAGCAGACTCCGGCAGGTTAACGAAAGAGAGAACGACCAAAGAAAACTATTCAATTTCATTTTCGAAAGAATAAGACGATCAAAGCAACGTGAATTATTTACTTATTTTGTAACAGTAAAAGCATTGGCGAACGAGACAAACAAGATGAATGTCGCTGTTGCTGCCAATTAAGATCCCGAAGTGCTGTAGCTGAGTTGTTTGTTCGCTTGCCTGCCGACTAGTTGCGGGTTCAAATCACAAATGTAACGAATATTATTATTAATGTTATCAGTCACAACAGCTTTGGAGTTCAATAAGTCAAAATGTGTAACTTAGATCTGTCTCTATAAAAGTAGGCAGTATGATGTGATACTGACTATATCATGCATGCTCACATAATGATGGCAACTATTTTCTTCTCCAAGACCAGGTGCCCAAAGAAAAAAAACTTTCCGTTGTGTCGAAAGGCGCCTATACAGTACTTTACTTTAACCACACCACAGCGTAAATAGAGTATCTTACTGTAAACCACAACGCAACGTAAATAAAGTATCTTACTGTAAACCACAACGCAACGTAAATATGGTATCTTATTGTAAGTACAACGCAAAGTAAATATGGCGTCTTTTTGTAAACCACAGCGCAGTGTAAATATGGTATCTTATTGTAAAACCACAACGCAATATAAATATGGTGTCTTGTTGTAAACAGACCTCAACGTAAATATGCAACTTAATGCACTGTTAGAACAGGGCAAAGAAAGATGAGCAATCTATGCCGAAACTCAAGCAACGAATATCCCGCCATGCATCACAAACTGTGACTATCATCATCATCAAGTACTGGCGTAGGTGATCATGTCTCTCCACAACTTTCGATCTCGGCATCTATTTATCATTTCTGTTGTTGACCTTCTGCCAAGCCATTCTCTTAAGCTGTCTGTTATTTTTTTCTCTTTGCTTCCCTCTATCTCTTCGTCCCTCAATTTTTCCAGTTGTTACAATATATTCCAGTTGTTCTCTTCTCATTACATGGCCAAAAAATAATGATTCTTTCTTCCTAATATTGGAAATTAGCTCTCTTTTTGCTTTGACCTCTCTCAGAACATCTTCATTATTCTTCTTAGCTGCCCATGGTACTCTCAACATTCTTCTGTAAAACCACATTTCTACATACTCCAGTGATTTTCTTGTCTGTTGTCCTATTGTCCATGATTCGCATCCATATGTTAAGACTAGCTCTACATAACATTTAAGAACTCTTTTTCTTGTTTCTATTGTCAAAAATGGATTGCATAGTATCTTCCTCAACTTTTGGAAAGCTGTTTTTGCCTGAGCACTGTACCTTTACTTAATTAGCACACGTCGCAGCGAAGTGAGCCCGCTGTTGATTATTTTTTTGTTTTTGTCGTAATCAAAGACGTGTAGAATCTGCGCTGAAAGTAGACGACTCTAACTTGATTGGATCAGTGACCCAGGACTAATGAAGATTCTCCGCCACATCATGGTGATGTGTCTAATAACAGACTAACCACTGACGTCACTGAGTAGGAATGAAGAGGGACGTCAACACGGAACAAAAATGCCGAGTTTGCAAAATTGTCGAAATTTTTGGGGTCTAAGGACGGAGATATCACAGCTTGCGCTAAACCCCAAAACAACGCCTCCACGCTCACTTAACGCCCTTTAAGGGCGGATGACCGAAGAGAAATTGTCGCCAAGAGAAAGCATAATAGAGCAACATTCGAAAACTAAATTACAAGTCACAAGCGTTAACAATTACAGGACAAAGACAATTCCATCATCATCAGGTGCCATTCCGTTTGGCGTAGGCGATCATGCCCTTCCACAATCTTCAACCAACAGTGCATCTTATCAATTCTGTTGTTGACTGTTTTCAATGCTATGACACCAAGCTACCTAGGTTCTTCTCTCTCTGTCGTTCGCGATCTCTCTTTTCCTGTATTTGCCAGTTGTAACCAAATATTCCAACTTTCATCTTATGATGTGTGCCCACAAAATGTTGATTGTTTCTTTCTTATGTTTCTATGAGCTCCCATTTTTGTGTTGGCTTTTTTGAAAATTTCCTCATTGGTATTTTTAGATATCCAGGGAACTTTCAACATTCCTTTGAGAAATCCCATCTCTGTGGCCTTTAATCGTCTTTTTATTTGTTTGTCTACTGTCAATGATTTGCTTCCATAGATCAGATTAGACTCTCTATAGTATCGATGAACTCTCTTTCTCATTTCTTTTGACATAGACCTGTTGCATAAGACTTTTTTGTTTTCTGAAATAGTAGTTTGGCCTTAGCTGTTCTGCTTTTTATTTATGTGATATATCTACATCTGATGTCATAATGATGCCCACGTATTTGACCATTGATCGTTGAACTTGTTTCAGATTTGTTCTGTTTATTTTTTATGCTTCGTGAATGTTATGATTGTTTCTTCGATAAGCCTATTACAGTAAAGTCTCGATTATCCGGAATGCTCGGGGAAGAACCCATTCTGGATAATTGAATTTTTCTGGATAATCGAGAGTAGAAAAACCAAACTCAAAATTTATGAAAAACATGATTGAAAAATTGCAATGCTCAGAAATATTTAAATTCGTGTGACATTCACTAGCTTTCTCTATCAACATGGGTCCTGATATTGGCATTCCTTTTCTTCCTCTTTCTAAAAACCACACATAAAGGACGTCGTCGAGTTTTTCAAATTTTGGCCGTTCATACTTCGTCTCTGGTGTATATTGTTGCTGCTTTCAGACTCCGACGCAAACTTAAACAACTCATCTTTTTGATTTCGTATGTCATATAATGTTGAAGAGGCTATGCCAAATTCAGTCATCAAAACGTTCCGATTAACGCCTTTTTCAAGTCTACTAGCGATTTCAATCTTCTGGTTCAGTGTCAATACAGTTCGCTTGCGTTTACCTTTGCGGGAAATTGAGGTGTGGTTTGCACTCGCAGAGGCCATTATTTAACACAAAAATGTATTCCGTTAAAAAGAATGCACACATGCGTTTATAGCATATCATGTATAATTATACTGATGGAACGAATTTCAGCTTGCACAAATGTCTGAGACAAACTAACGTCAAACTCTGTATCTTACTCTTTTTGAATTTCCAGTCGGTAATTTTTGAACCCTCCCCCTTTCTTCTCACCATCTCTATGTCACTGCACGCCGGCTGCTCAACCTTTGATTTATAATCATCAAAGTTATGGGCTCTTCAATTTTCACAAACAATACGTCTGCTTCTAATGTTCGGTCAGACTGTCAAACGCCATATTTTTGACAAATTCATGACCAACTTTAGATCTAAAGCAGGCTATGAGAAAATTAAGCAAATTTGTAAAATCATGTAGATAAGTGTTTTTGGCACGACTAAGATTTCCCGACAAAAACATTTAGTCGGGGAAAAAGTGAAGATATAGACTGTCTGTCGCTTTTACTTGGAATATTTGGAGACACAATGTCTGGATTGAATAAAATATGTTCACTCCTATTTGAAGTATATTACTGTAAATACACTATTGTAAACGCAATATTGTGTAATGATAGAGCCTGTAGAAGTAAGCGCAGCGCACAAACCGTGTTGTAGCGTTTTCGATTTCCGGATAAAGGCATTTAATTTAACTGAACAAAACATGATTCAAGCTTTCTCCCTATAATAATTAAAAAAAAAAAAAGTCCGTTAAATTGAGAATTCCGGATTATTGAGTACCGCATAATCGAGACTTTACTGTACTTCTGTTTTTTACTGTTCAGACTGAGACCTTTTTTGTTGCTTTCTTTTACTATTGTGTCTATCATTTCATGTAGTTCAAAGACAATTAGCGAGAAGAAAAAACACACGAAAATCCAATCTCTGATAAATGAAAGATTGCATTTGATTTGTGCTAGGAGGACAGCTGATTGATTGGACGCGGCATGTTTGACCTCTACTTCCAAGAAAACAAAAATATTTTGACCCCGGTATCATAAATCTTGGCTTGAGAGTATGCATTTGGCTCTCTTCACATTCCGAAATTTGTAGACTCGTCTGGTAAGAGCATTGACGGTTTTATGTGTCTTTACCCACCCTCCCGGAACGAGACATTTGAAAGCAGAATAGCAGATGTAAATATTATCTTTGTTGTTTTCTTGAAGTTTTATACACGCGTTTCATAGTGAAACGTTTCTTTAACGCTTGGGTTTATGTGTAAGACACATTCTTTAATAGATGTGTTTCTGGTTGACTCAGCAGCTGCAAATGGTGAACATTAGTTTTTTGTCTTTAACACACCATCATCATCTTCTCGTTTTCTTTATTTAAATGTTAGCGTCGAGGAAAGAGATTGGCTTCTTTTCGTCTTTGCTGTCACATTTCCAAGCTATTCTAGTAAAGGTCAAGTACGAGACTTGAATCGGAGTTTAAGCACGCGAGTTTTCACCGATGGTGTGCTCTTTCTGCCAATCTAGAAGTGTTCGGAGACTTCTGGATAGCGTCGCTTCAAGCATCGAAACTCACGATGCGAGATGGCATTCCTCACCTTCCCAGAGTATTACCCAGGTACCTATTTCTATCAGCGGCTGAGTCGACAGCGGGAGTATTTTTTTCCAAACCACGAGTACAATTCACACTGCTTCCAGCAGGAATCGAACACGGGTTGTCCGAACGTCGGTAGCCGTGTCGGGTGGATTTCGCAACTAAGCTACCGAGGCGCCCCCCCCCCCCCCCCCCCAACTATTCTAGTATTCCGTTTATTCATCTGTTTTTTCCAGTACATCCTATCACACATTTGTTTACGTAATGTTTGTTGTTAGTTCTATTGAATCTATTTAGTCACGTTCTGTCTTTTCACTTGATTAAATCATGTTTATATGCTTCTTTATATAATCTACTGCAAGTATGGTTTCTGTATTCTTATATTTGTTATTTCTAACGTTGTCACTCAAGCTGGCTCCTACTTTCGGTCTGACATGTTTTACTGCGGTGGTAATTATGATCTTAGTTGTTCAAAATCGGTCATCCACTTTTGACATTCATTACACAATGATGAGACGAATGTATTGTGGATAAGTGCGTAATCTTTGCTTCCTTACGAAATCTACATATTTACTTATTTTGTGTTTACTATCCTACCGATCTGAAAGTAAAGCGCACGGGCGTAATACCGACCACATTACCCCAAAAATCATGTGCCGAAGGTCTATAATATTTATGGTCACCAACACCATGTTCCCTATACGCCACTTGGTGTGACGGGGGCACTTTATTATACTTTTTCTATCCTACCGATCTGCATGACTGTCTACCTACCTTCCCATATACTGCATGTCTGTTATATAGTCATTTATTTTTCTTTTCTTTTCTTTTTTTTTCTTTCCTCCTTTCTTTTTTCTTTCTTTCTTTCTTTCATTCTTTCTTTCGTTCAGTCTCCCCCTCTATCTGCTAACTTTAAAACATGTTCCCACGTCAGTTCGCCCACCATTCATTCCCTGTTTCAAGTCATCTGACTGTTGCCTAACTTCGTATAAACTCGACCCACGCAACTCTTGGCATATTCGCTTTTATATATTTCTACATCGATGCCTTCAATCCTGCCAGTCTGTTTATCAGGTCCTTATGCTCATTCCGCATGTTTCTGTTAATCCGCATTGCTTTTAACTGCATATTTATCTGCGTTCTGTCAGCTCAACTGTTTGTATTTACATTAAAACGGTAGCAGTTTTCACCACTGCGTTTCAATTAGTCTACTTCTCCTTCCTCTCATATTTTCATATTTTCGTGTGTTTATTTGCATTACTTTTACCCTCGTCTATTTATAGCCAACGATATTCATCTCATGACGAATTCACACGTTAAATTTCGTCTTTCATTTGTTCAATCTCACATTACTTTTCACATTGCTGCACCTCAGGTTTGATCAACTCGATACACTTCATCGTCTCGGCTGGCCATTGTTTATTATTCTTCGATATTCCCTACATTATATCACATTTCTATCCACACCTTTTATATCTTTTGATAATCTTTATTATTTTAAAGTGATGCGAAGAGCACCCGAGACATATACCATGGTAAGATAAAGACGCAGTAAATACGACCATTCAAGGTCATAGCGTTTGAAGGTGCCCGAGCTCGTGCTCAGTCTCGTTCTAATGTCTCCGGCAATTCAGCAAAACCTGACAGTGAATTCTTAGAAATGGTGAACAAAGATGTCTGCCTTATGTGCGCCTTCAGCCCGTAACTAAATACTATCTAATTAAGTCACTAACTAACTAACTTGATATATACGATATCGTAATCTTCCATCCTTATCTCTCGGATCTGCTTCCGGTATTTACTCCGAGAAATAATCAGTCGTGCCTCTTCACAAACAAAGATTCTGCCGCAGCAGATTTTTGCTAAATGAAACCAGCGCTTCTTACACATTTGTAGAGAGTAGTGGTTTTTTTTTTTAATAGTTTAATATTACATTCCTATTGTAACTTAACTTTCAGTTTTCGAAAAGTAACAAATCGATTTCCCGTAAACTTTTTTAAAACCTGGCGTCTAATAACATTTTTTGCGAAAACCAGCCACTTCTTTTTTTTTTCATTGACGGTAGTTTTTTTTTTTTAGATTCAAAAATCATGTCTTTACGACAAATAGAAGACTTTCTATCTAAACGTAACGTGTGTTCTGTTCACGTCTCTGGTTCCTGGATACTGTGATACAATCTGCCACAATTAACTTCCTTGCGACAGTGTTTGTGCAATATTTAAGTTACTTTTTGCGTAGTGAAATATTTCGCTTTAAATTCATTATGATTGAGAAAATGGAAGTAGCTCACTATTTAGCACGTCACAAAAATAAACTGTTTTCTTATAGGTCTTTACCGTGAGCTTTCATGAACGTGCTCGACATAGTTCAGAGGAGATAAGGTCTCTTGCAATCAGTGCGTTTTGAAATTGTCCATTATTGTTTATTCTCTCACGATTCCAAAATGTACAATTTATTGACTTTGGGGGAGGGGAGAGAGAGAGAGAGGGAGAGAGAGAGAGAGAGAGAGAGAGAGGGGGGGGAGGGAGATTTACAGTAAAACCTGTAATTGTTTGTCCTTCAAACTTATTGTGATTGTTTTGTTTAACATAAGCTATATAAGGAAATTCCTACTCTAGATCACTTTTAGAGTACTGACTTATCAACCAACACAGAACTGAAGTCGATGGAGGCTGCGGGTCATGCTGAAGAGTGGATCCGATCAACTAAAGACATGCTCAGAAGGCAACAATAATAACCAAGTAGTAACTCAATAACTGTTATAGTACATACAAGTATTGTGTTAAGGTCGAGGAAAATCTAAAACTGCAAGTAAAATAAGAGAAAACATAAAAAAAATAAAAAAAATGGTATGTAAGAAGCTTTACGTGATAAGTGGACGGCACAGACTAAATGACGTTACGGCCCAATAGGGCTTCATCAGGAACAAACAAAAAAAAACACACACAAAACTAATAACGAAACAACAAAAACAAAAACAATCGAAATGTGTTAAAGAAAACAAAATTATCTATCCTGTCAAAACAAAAGGAAATAGCAACCAAATGCGGCTGTCGTGAACGTAGAGAAACGTGCAAAAATGTGCGCAAATGCACACAGAACCAGAGGAGTTCACACAGGGGTCAGTGTGCAAACACAAAGGAGAAAGAATAGAATAGTAGACTAACAGGTGTTCAAAAGGCGGTAAGAGTGAGATGTCTGAGAGTGGGGTACAATAAAAGCAATGAGGGGTAAGAAGCACAGAAAAAAAGGTATAGAGGAGAACACCAAAGTGTCTCATAAGGGACTAGGGGAGAAGAACTATAAAAAGCATGGCATAGTAAGTAGACCAAAGAACCCAAATATGTGCAATAGAGAAGGCTATGCAAAAGGAAAGGAGCAACCAAAAGTAAACTAAGTGTATGAGTGTGATACATTCATACCTCTTGGGGTCAGCGAACCATACTGGACTATGACGCGATTTCCAAAGTATAGCGGCTGCGGTCGCCAGAGTGACAAAGGACAATACCAGTGACACGGATGTCGTCTTTGCCCTTGTGATCAGGGGAGTTGAAGTGGGAAGACACCGGAGTACCAGTATTTGCCAAGTAAAATAAGACAACAATACACGAAATAATTCTGATGAACATTGATCTGAGTGTGGGTGACAATTTATGATATGACTATAATAGTAGGGAGATCATCCATATTATAAATAAATGTAGTGGTATGTTTATTGTTCTTTATATGCTTTGTTTTGTATTGTTTGATATATTGTTAAACATACACTATTTTGTTAGTTGGATCACCTCTTTATTAGGTTTTATAACTAATGTGTCTTTTTCTTGTATAATGTAAATTGTATTTATTTTGTTGTATTTCTAGAATGGTTGGTTATGTTAAAGTTTTATTCTTGCCTTATTCTCTGTTTGATTGATTCGTTTCTTGAATTGTTTAATACTTTGCTTACATTGCTGACCGTTCATTTAGGAATATCTTCCTACGCACATGCACCAACACGTCCTTGGTGACGCGTGTCATGTAGTTATATCTGCTTTTTACATTTTACTTTACAGAGACATCACTTCGCAGCTTTCTTCTGTTCCAAATTATTTCTCGACCTTTCACAGGACCAACAAGGAATCATCTATTTTCGTTCACGAAGTGAGTCTCTAAGAGAAAACACACAAACACACCAGACGCGTCTTCAATAAAGCAATTTTCTGTCTAAAAATAATGGAAATGGAAGAAAAAATAAAGACGTCCGTAGAGACTATATTTTCCTCTTTTCTTGAGCAACACGAGACGTCCTTCCCGCTTGATCTGCGTGTGGAAAGTTAGTTACCGTGTCATGAAAGAAGCACAGGGCAATCATTTGTAGACACATACGTCACATTTACATACTGCTATAGACTAAGTTGCTCTCTACACTCCCTCAGTTTTCTCTCTATCTCTCCATTGTTGAGAGTCATTGTAGACTGCCGCCATCACGAAGATGACGCCATTGCGCTAAGTTCAAGCTAAGAAAGTCGCTCTCGACCGTGTAAGAACAATAGATTTGACCAGAAGTCTAGCGTAGAATAAGTTGAATTAATATATGCCGAATATAGCGTTAGACTCACAATTTCAATGCTGTTGGGGGTCGAAGCATGGGGTTCATGAATCAGGCGGACTCACGCCGAACCGCTCCTCTGCATTGTCAAAACCTAAAGGGTCGAAACGTTTGCTTGACGGATCCTATTCTGATGATCAGAGTGTCCCCTGCTGCGAAGCTCTGTATAGCGAGTTCCCTATTACTTTTAGTTATTCGAAGACCCCGGTATCACTGCAAGCGAATGGAAATCCATAATTCCTCAACCGCCCGTGCCAGTGGAATCATCCGAATTAACATCTCATTGAATTTCCATACAAAGTAAGACATTTGCAGTCCCCATCGCAGAAAACACAGCGCATGTCAAAAGACACAAGGCATATTAGCACTGACAGTGAACGCAACTGAACTGTCCTTACTAAACTATCATTCATCGTAAGCAATCTTAATATAGAAACACCAACCGGATGAAATACACAGCTCACGGTGTGCACAGATCACTAATCTCAGTAGATCCGGCAACATGCCGGACTTGGAATATGAGGAAACTGTCTGCAACAAGGAACCCTTTTAGACTTCAACGGCTCCTTGCCACTTATCCGCCATATTCACCGGAAGTGCTTCCTATTATATATATATATACATTTTTTTTTTCGATTTCTCTTTATCTCAGTCTTCTCAATTTGTATGTATGTAGTGGCTTCACATCGCTATAATGTGGCACAATATGCTTAGAAAACCACTTTACAATGCTTTTGTATCACAATAGTAAATTCTTATGTTTAGTAAGATGTAATGAATTTCTCGCAGTTTTTACTACTAGACACCAGTATTTTACACACATTTATTATAATTCATTTGTGGTAATATTTCTCTTGTATGGCTCATGATATCTAGGCAGGTACCTTAGCTCGAAAAATCGTCTGAAAGTTATTGCTGTTGTGGCTATTGCGTTATTTAGGGGTCATCATTGTTGTACTCCGAACATGTCCATAGGTGCTCATAACCCACTCGCAGCTGGCCGCCCCGCAGTGTCCAGCGACTGACGACTCCAGTTCTGTGTTGGTTGATATGTCTTCTTACACGCCCACTTAGTTTTCCTGTTTCTGGCTGTGCCCATCTTAACTCCCAACTCTTTCGCCCGGAAGAGTGACGTGGACCTATAGTTGTCGAAGTCCTCTGCAGTTTCCACTTCTCGGAGTGCATTAATGACTTCCGCCCGATCCATTGATACTGTTGTGGTGCTTCATCGTAAATGTGTACTGCAATTACTGCAAATGAATTTATTGTATACACTATCCTATATACGCAGGGAGCCACGATAGCTTAGTGGTTGGTGAACTGGACTACAAAGGACAAGATGTAGCGTTCAATCCCGATCGATGGCTTCCGGTTCACCCAGCCTTTAATGGGTACCGGATTTTTTTCCTGGGAAAGTAAACCGGCACGGGCGTAATACCGACTACATTACCCCAAAAATCATGTGCCGAAGGTCTGTAAAATTTATGGTCATAAACACCATATTTCCTATACGCCACATGGCGTGACGAGGGTACTTTACTTTATCCTATATACGCAAGTGTATTGATATTGTTGTTGTTGATTTGTGTACGACCTGCCAGTGTCATCATCATTATTTAAGCTGTCCCTCTTACAATTTGATTCCCATGTCAGCTATTTTGAAGATTTCTCTCTCCTTCGCGAGATGCCATGTGTCTGATGCAGCCAGTCCTAGCTCGTCTGTGATATATTGCATCCATTTTCTTCTAGGTCTTCCTGCCTCTCGTTTTCCTTGAACTATGCCTCCATAACCATCTCCTCTAAGCTATTATATTGTTTTACATGTCCGAAATATCTGACACGGCTACTTGTGTTAATATAAATGTTGCACTTTATCTATGGAATTAGAAATGCTGCAACACTTTTGAGTATAGATATCCAGAGTCTGGTATACGCTACTCATTCCTAAAATTGGTATTTTATGGAGGTGGTTTCAATTTATAACACCACACACAACGCGTATCATTTATACCTTTTGTAAATGTTCTTTAAAGAATTTAGTAGAATAATGTTTGTCAGTAAAATATCAAAGATTGACAGATTTGAGAATTTCGGGGAATGCAATATTCAATTTTCAACCAAAAGTTTTAAAAAAAAATGTTATTATCACTTTTATATAATAACAGAAGACACAGATGAGCAATGCAACTAAATTACTAGTGACAAACAACTGTGCCTTTTCGCCTCGTTTGTAAGTTTTAATTTTAATTCTCATCTATGAATAGCTGATTGTTGATTACAATGAATATAACACGGGATGTAGGTTCTGAAAAGCCAGGTAAAAAATGTATGAAGTTATCTTGCCAGATTACACGTTGTTTTGTTGAATTTGCATTTTCATATTAATTTAAGTACTTGTGATTTTTTAATGCAATTTATTTCCTTTTCTACAACGTTGCGAAATACATATACGTTACCTTTGTGTTAAATATTTAATTAGGAATATTTTTAACAAAAATAAAATATGCAAATATTTATTTCAATAGTGATATTTTCTCATTAAATCATATAACATATTGTACTTGAATTATATGCGAGACTTGAAATAGCGCTGCCATAGTTTTCTGTAAATATCCTTTGTAGCGTGGTGTCACTAAACATGGTACTCAACCTGTGTGTGTGTGTGTTTGGTACCAAACTTAACACGACGCCCTTGAATTTTCATTTTCAAAAGTGATTGTTCCATTAACATGTAATTTATATAAATTGAAAGTCGAAAGCAAAATAGTGGTGATGGCAGTAGCTATGCGACTACTGCAAACAACATATTCGACAGTGTTCAGGGGCTATCGAAAGTTTTCCGAACTGTAATTAACGTGACGTAATAACTTGACGGAGAAATGAAAGAGCGGACAGGTTGGCTAGCTGCGCTGTTGTTGAGGACGGTCAACCAATGGATAGGGCGTACATCATCAATGCTTTCCGAGATGTTGGAAGAGCACAGGACTTCGACAACTATGAGTCCACACCACTTCTTCGGATGAAAGAGATGGGAGTTATGATGGGCATAGCCAGAAACGAGAAACTTAGTGGGCGTGTAAAGAAGACTTATCAAACAACACAGTACTGGAGTCGGGAGGGGGGAGGGACTGGTTTGGCTCGAGTCAAGAGAGGTTGTGGGTTCAAATCCTGGCTACACTGGTTGGGATTTTTATTTATGATTTCTCTCTGCGGCAACCACCCCTGGTCTCAGCAGCAAGGCTCGGCTTGAAACGTCAATTCCTCATAGACGGAAAAAAAATATGAGAACCTCCGAAGTCGGAGTTATCTGCTTGTGCGGCGAGTGACACCTGTACACACGGCTGCCAGGGAAAAACAGATTAACACACAAAATTCAGTTCCTAGTCACTAGGGACTTCGTCAGAGGTCAAAGCTGCGAACGAAAAAAAAAAAAGAAAAAAAAAAAAGAACTGAAGTCGTCAGTCGCTGGACACTGCAGGACATGCTGAGGAAAGGGACCTGAGCACCTATGGATATGTTCGAAGTGCAATGATAATGACTCGCAAAGAACGCAGTAATTCAATAACCACTTAACATATTTGCTCGATAATTTGAAGGTTACTTGAAGCACAAGACAAATGAGATTTTTGGGGAATGTATAAAGACACAGCAGCCTACTAAAGGTAATATTGGAAGGGAAATTACAAGGTAACAGAGGCAGAGGCACAGGGCCGTCTTTACACCATTTTGGGCCCCTGGGCATAGAAATAGTGTTGGGCCCCTGGGCAAAGAAAGAGTGCTGCCCCACCTCCCCCACCCCGCAGGAATAAAAAATAAATGGTTGATAATATTAAAAATGATGTATTATTTATTTTATTGTCACTAATTTCAACAAAATTGTTGTTAAAACATGCTGTACAGTTGCAACAATAATCAACATTAAACATGAAAAACAGAGAAAAGAATTTTATACGGTTTTTCCGAAACCCTACAACATATTCGCATGGGGCCCCTATGATCGTGGGCCCCTGGGCAAATGCCCAACGGGCCTTATAGGTTAAGACGGCACTGCAGAGGCAGACCAAAACTAACATGGACGAGTAACATCAAAAGATGGACAGGTCAGCCTATGACAACCTGCACCATCAAAGCAAGAGACGGGCGCTCCATGATAGCCAACTTTCAATGCGGAGACGGTCAGCATTGATGATGATGACGGATATGATAATCAGTGGAGCCGTGTCCCTGTGTGTCATGTGTCATATTGTTGTCTACACGTAGGCAGCTTCTACTCGCCTTTACCAATCTTGTGTATAGGCTGCTCTGCGATCAGTTCGATGGTTTACAAATTAGAGAAATTCAAGCACAGTGTTTGCATCAAAATTTACGTGAATTTTGGAAAGTCTACTATTGACAAACTTGAAATACTTCGTCAACTCTTTGGTCTAAACACTCTTTAGGTATAATACATGTCCCTGACTGGTACTAGTGCTTTTAGGCCTGTCGAGTTTATGTTTTATATAACGAGCTCTCAGTTTGTCCTGTCACTAACAGGAAAACGTCAGAAAATCTGAAAATAACAGATCGTGAACTAATGAACTAATCCATGAGGACCTGCAGTCGTCAAGATCAGAGTATCAGCGGCAGGTCCAGATTGCAAAATAAAATACTTATCAATCAACACTGGTTTAATGTTAGCAATTGAGAACGATGGTTTGCATATTGTTAAATATCGAAATACTAATTTAACATTTACTTAAAATGAAATCTCAGATCAATGAGTAAACAAGAAAAAAAGGAAGTTTAAACTAGCCAACGCCTCTTTTATGGCGTATAGGAAAGTATTGTTAATGTCGACAATTTTCGACTATTGATGTTTGTTGATTAATTTGGTCAGCATTACACCAAAACTGCCTTTATTTCCTAGAAAAAAAAATAATGTGTCCATTTGAAGCTGGAAGAACTAGAAAACCGACTTAACATCATAACCAGAACGGTTCAGTAATTATTGCTCTAGTGCAGGTCCCTATACGTAAATAATATCACACACATTAAAAGTTGGTTTTATTTTTTCTTGGTCACATACGTCGCTATTATAGTATGCGTAACATTAAGACAACGTGCAGCACTTGTGAGGAAACCATGCAGCATACGATCCAAAAGAGAAATGAAAAAAAAATATGGATAATGTAATACAGTGGGAGAAATTCATCAAGGAAATTAAAATACAAAGGCTAGAAGAATATGAAGAATTATGATCGACCACGCCAGGTAACATAACGCACAAAACGCTGTGAAATAAACATCACAATAAATGATATTCACTAAAGTCTTACAGTGCTTACATGATGCACCAATGTGCTTTCACATTCAATATTTTTTTTTAAATCCCTGAATTAATGGATTGTTGACAATCTTCAGGTGAGCCAAATTGTAAATCCGTCTCTGGGAGGTTCCCCAAAGTATATTGTTAGCTTTGCATTGCCTTAGCAATGATGTGTTTCGGATGTTGAAGACTGCTGCTTGCTTTTCCCATTGGCGTTTCCTTATCGTCTCTGTGTTGTTTTAGTGTGCGTCTGTTCTTGGGCCTGTGAGTTATTTACAGAGGTGTGCTCTGTTTTATCTGCATGTGTGCTCTTTCTGCTAATCTCCCACTCTCTCTTCCTCCTTCTGTATCTCGCACACTTACAAATGTACACACATAAACAATTTTCTTCCTAATGTAATTTGTATTTCTTGTCTCTCTTGTTATTGGAGTCAGCCTCTTTTAACACCTCTTCTATCTATCTCTCTGACCATCTCAAGCTATTAACTCATATCTCTTCTTCTATTCATTAGTTTGTTGTCTATAACCACCCTCTCCCTCTAGCAATTATATTAGTCTCTCACTTTAACATATACTACAAATTTTCTCTCACTTAAGCATATACTTAAACATTAAAAACATTAAAACTAAGAAAAGCCAAATGTTTCTAGAAATAAGAACATTAGTCAAGAAAACAGAACAGAAGATTCAAGTCTTTGAAATGTTAATTTATAGAAGAATAGGTAGAATTGGGTAGAAAGAAAAGAAAACAAACGATGAAGTCTTATGATTGAAGACAAAATGTGATATGTGGATCATGTTAAAAGACACAAAGTAAAAGTAAAGTAAAGTACCCCCGTCACGCCAAGTGGCGTATAGGGAATATGGTGTTACTGACCATAAATTTTACAAACCTTCGGCACATGATTTTTGGTGTAATGTGGTCGGTATTACGCCCGTGCCCCTTTAATTTCCCAGAAAAAAATCCGGTACCCATTAAAGACTGGGTGAAACGGAAGCCGTCGGTTGGGATCGAACCTTACCTCTTGTCCTTCGTAGTCCAGTTCACTAACCACTGAGTCTAAAAGACACAAAAGCCTACTAAAAATAATCTGGAAGGGAAAATACAAGGTAAAAGAGGCAGAGGAAGATCAAGATTAACATTGACGAGAAATAGCAAAAGATGGATAAGTCAACCTATGACAACCTGCACCATCACAAAGCAAGAGCCAGAGCGGAATGACGCTCCATGGTAGCCAACCTTCGATGCGGAGACGGCAATCAAAGATGATGCTTATCTATATAAGTGTATGTTCACTGTTGTTACCATTTTAAATTACATCTTTTCAGTCAAAAGCGTTGCCAGGCAGTCAGGTTCGGTAGATGACATCGTGTACTATTTGCATTTGCAGTATAACTGCCACTGTGAACACACAGCCTCGTTTGCTCCCTCTTGTAAACTATCATTTCTCCTTGATCAACATTATGAATTATTTAAGTCTCAACACTGTAACCTCGTGATAGCCATGTTGATATCTAACATGCTTTTGTTGGTGTTATCCATTCATTTGTTTGTCTAAGACGACAGAATTGAGCCAGGCACGGTTTGACCTCGCCATCGGTAGGCCAAAGTACAAACTTCTAATCTACAGAATAAATACGAGTGGCCATAAGTATACCTATTTGGATAATACAATTTAAGAACCGCGGATTTTTTCCCCGAATCCTTCAATTTCAAAGCATATATCATTGAGTGCCAAGTCTTATCGAACTTGTTCAAGTGGTTAAACAAAAGAACTTCTATGCCCGCTGTAATACATCATAAAAGTATGCTTATACCGCAGACCAAACAAATTTCTGCAATATTGTATAAGATACAGTTTAGTTTAGTCAAACAGATAATTTGTATCGCATAAATGACTTTTCCATTTTAATCAGATCCCCTTATCAGCATGGTTCCCAGTATGAAGCTCGCCTTGCATACATTAGTGAAAGCATTGAAGATGTTTTCAGTTCTGATGCCGGAACTCCATAGCACCGCTGAAGACATTGAGCACAACCTCCCTAGTCGCCTCCTGCGACAATCGTGGCTGATGACCATCTCTATATTATGTTCTCCCCCGACCATGCCCTAGGCTGCGATAGTCGTATGGTGTGTTGTATGTTTGTTCCTGTCGAAAGCCTGTTGAGCCGAAACGTCGTTCTGGTTTGTGCTGTCCGCTTGTTACGTGATGTTTTTAACCATACCGTTTTCTTTCTTTTTTCTTTTTTTCCCCTTCATTTCTCCTCCCGTATGACTGATTATAAACGACTACGAGAGTTTTACAAGGACTTACCAGATTAATGATATCATCCCGGGGGAGAATCAGCTTCGATTTTACTTGTATCGTGTACTCTGAGATTTGGCTGTTTTGCCAGGAAAGCACGGGAATACTAGTAGACAATGTATGTGCACAATGTGGCAATGTACTCGTGGTAGGATGAAATGTAAGTAAAGAAAAAGAAACGTAAGTAAACACAATTAAAGATCGACAAATCAAACAACATTCTATACTTAAAAGAAAAAAAGGATAAATAAGAAGACTTAGAAAATCATCATCATCAAGTACCGGGCCTACTGGCGTAGATGATCATGTCTCTCCACAACTTTCGATTTCGAAAGCTATTTATCATCTCTGTTGTTGACCTTCTGCCAAGCCATTCTCTTAAGCTGTCTGTTATTTTTTCTCTTTGCTTCCCTCTATCTCTTCGTCCCTCAATTTTTCCAGTTGTTACAATATATTCTAGTTGTTCTCTCCTCATTACATGGCCAAAAAATTAATGAATGTTTCTTCCTAATATTGGAAATTAGCTCTCTTTTTGATTTGACCTCTCTCAGAACATCTTCATGTCTCTTCTTCACTTCACTCCAGTGATTTTCTTGTCTGTTGTCCTATTGTCCATGATCCGCATCCATATGGTAAGACGTAACATTTAAGAACTCTTTTCTTCTTTCTATTCTCAAAAATGGATTGCATAGTATCTTCCTCATTTTTTGGGAAGCTGCTTTTGCCTGAGCCATTCTGCATCTCACCTCTTTTGTACATCTTCCGTCTGAGGTTAACAAAGTTCCCAAATATTTAAATTCATTCACCTGTTTTAATACTGTTCTACTTGTCTTTATTTTGCACTGAGGTGATGTCTTTTTCTTCGTTGTTACCATTACCTCCGACTGAGAAAATAGAAGAGACAATTTATTAAAACATTCATTACCAAAAGATTTATTGCACTGTGGTACGAGCATTATTAGAATTGTGTCTCTCTCTATTTTAGAAAGCGTGAAGAAAATAAATGAAAATTTGATCGAAAACACACGAGGAGAGGAAGGACAATTTGTTTTGTAATTCAGAAAAGAGTTAAATAAGAGAATTAAAATGTTTTAGTGAAAATAAGTGAGGAAACGCCAATAAATTAAAAGCCGCAAGAACTGTCTTCAGGGTTCAATGTGGCGAGAGGACAGTCAGTTTTGCGGCTCGCGGTATGGGATTTGTTAAAGAGAAGTAGTAAAGATATAACAAGAAAGGAAGAGAAAATATATTAACTTGACAGGGGGTCTGTGTGTATGCGTGCGCGTGTGTGTGTGCGCGTTTTTTGCGTGCATGCGTTTGTGTACGTGCATGTGTGAGTGTGTGTGTGCGCGTGCGTACGTGCGTGTCAGTGTGTGTGTATGTGTATGTGTGTGTGGTAGTTTGTTTGGTACAGTAGTTAGAACGGTGAAGATTATCACGACATATGTTTTTGATGGTAAATTTCCACGAAACTGTTAAAACGATTAGCTCTGTATTCTCAAGATCATTATCGAGTCACCTGCTCTATAGAAAAAGGGTCATGCATGCATTCAATTAGCGGTGAAAAATGTCACATGTTGAAGAACGTGTATTGACTGTGATGGTTCCAGTGGAGGAATGATTGTTATTATTTCTTTGTCTCTGTGACACATAAATTAATGAAAATAAACTCAGAAGACTTCAGTTTAGTGCAGCAGTCCTGGTCACCTTAGTAAAAGACCCAGACAAATTGCTTAACACTAGTTAAACTAACCCTTCAGCTGTCAAGTGTGTGACTGCTTGTTGTGATGTTTTACAGAGAAGAGGTTTATCTAACGTTCTTTTACATAGCTAATTGTGTATCCTTGATTTATTTAGTCACTCTCATTTGGTCTACCTAACGTTTCTGTGCTGTCCATTCATCTTGTAGAATATTTCCTTACTGCTCAAACTGCCAGGTAATTGAGTTCTGTGCTAGTAAAAGTAAAGTTAAACGAGTGTTCGGAGACTTCTGGATAGTGTCGTTTCAAGCATTGAAACTCACTATTCCTCACCTTCCCAGAGTAATACACTGGTACCCATTTCTACCAGAAGCTGGGTCGACTGCGGGGATATTTTTTTTCCCAACCACGAGTACAACTCACACTGCTTCCAGCGGGAATCGAAAACAATTTGTCTGCACGTCAGTAGCCCAGTCGGGTTGGTTTCCCAACTAGGTTACCAAGGCCCACCGATCTATGCTAGCCAGATGTTCAAACCATTTAATTATTTGATTTTTTAAAATATCGTTTAAATTGTCCCTATGTTTTTTTCCTCTTTCATGTTCTTTTTCCATCGTATCCCCATAGTTCTCTTCTTGTTTAATTTGCAGTATTTCTCATGGAGAGGATTTTACGTGTGTTTCCGGACAGACCATGTCTGGCATCCATACTATTATATAGTTCATCTAAAAATGTCCCTGTTGCTCGCAAAATAAGATCCTTATGTTTCTAGATCAGTGATATTTGGTGGTTTATGTTAATTGCTTTTTTAAATTTCTGGCTTCAATCTCTTTACCTTTGGAGTTGAATAATAGCAGGAGAGCGAGAGGCCGGAATCGATAATTTGTCGCGCTCATAATCAGGACAACGCCGATTCGAATCATAGTTAAGTCAAACTTGTGTTTTCCTGTCAGGGGTGAAATAAAAATTCAGACCAGGACGCCTTGTGGAGAATGTACTGGATACGCGGCGAATGTACTGGATAAGCGGTGGATGTATTGGATAAGCGGCGGATGTACTGGATAAGCGGTGAATGTACTGGATAGGCGACATTTATCCTTCAATCCCATAAAGATCCCAAAATTATACAGTTCCCGTAAATGGGATAATGCTGTATAGATAGCTGGATGTAAAGTCCAGATGCTTGAACTTTCTTACTTGGTTTGTTCTCATTCTACCTCTTGTTACTATTGTAACTTTGTGCTATTGCCTTTCAGTTTATTAATATTTGTCTAAGACTAACATGGACGAATAAAATCAAAAGATGGACAAACCAGCTTATGACAACCTGCACCATCAAAGCAAGAGACAGAGCAGAATGGCGCTCCATGGTAGCCAACCTTCGTTGCGGAGCTGGCACTCGATGATGACGATGAATATTTGTCACTATTTCCTTTGCTTATTTTCATATTGTACATTTACACGATGTTGTCGAGACAGTTAAATTAATAATTTTGAAGCACATCTTATTTGTTTCGTATCTTGACTCCGGTCTTCAATAAAAATCAGCTCTTTTATAAACAATCAGATTTAGAGTAACATGTTACATTTAGTAACTGTGTCCATGTAAATTTTAAATATAACGTGAACCATATGTGATGCTATCCCTTTATCACAGAACACTCGCGGACATACTTTGTGCGTCGTCATTTTGAACTCCATCGGAGCGACTCTCTCTATAAAAATATCGCCTCTAAAGGAAGGGCTGATGAACGACGCAATAATCGTTATGCTCGAGTCGGCAGTGCTTCTAAAATTGATGAGCGGTTGCTTATAGTTCTTATTCGTCTGTGTTCAGTTTTGTATGCACACATACAGAGATATGGATGGGTTGTCTCTGTGATTCTAAAAGTTAGAAGGATGTCGTCATAATTAAATAAACATTCGTCGGCTAATTAGCAGACGAATGTGCTATATGTGTCGACGTATGGAAACAATCACAAGAACTATTATGCCATGGCACCTGAGGGCGGAGAAACAGGGGCAGTTCATTGTAACAGATCAAAAAATCAAATAAGATTGATAATATATAAGAATTACTGGCAGTGATATTATTTCGGTGAAACAAGTAGAAAAAATGTCATAATTTAGAAATAGAATATGTCAAATAGACGAATACGGATATAATAACAGACAACAATAAGCTATAAGTGACATACTTATACTGGAGAGTAAAAATGAAAATGATAGGCATTTCACGTTATAGTTGGGAAAGTGAGGTTAAGAAAGGAAAGTAAGATTTAGGATTAGGCACAGGATACAGGTGTGCTAAATGTTGATGAGCCAAGCGATTTGGAGAAAATGAGTTGAGTCAAGATCCTAGTTTTGACAAGACAGGTTAGATTTTGAGATTGCAATAGAAGGGCTAACATCTAGATTGGAAATTTAGCTGATATTATTGGTTGTAGTCCAAAAATGTATTGTGTTTTCATAGCGTAGGCATACATTTTGCTAATGTAGTTAAGCAGACCAGAAGTTTAGGTTAATAGTGAGTCTCAGTAACTTAGAATCGTGGAACAAGAAGATGGTATTCATGGACATTAGAATTGTGTTTTCATGCGGTGAAGTCCGCCGCAAGCTCACTTATGTTCGTTTGCTTGAGACTGAAACAAATACTGATAGAAAAATGAAACTCAAGTTGACATTTTTGCTCTTACCAAAAGAAGTTGTGTTCCTTTTTGAGTTTTAGTTGAGTGAGAGAGAAAGAGAACCTTAATGCGGAGAGAGAGATATATATTTCATGGTTTCTAGACAAGTGCTGTACAAGTGCACACGATATTGAAGTCTGACTGAAGTACCTACTGGCAGGTCTCTTATGTTAACAACCTGTCGAGACTAGTTTTTAAAAGGTGATGAAATTGTGATCCGTTCTTCAATGTTATGAACTTTCCATCACCAAGAGCAATTTGGCGAAGACAGTAGAGAAGGAGTTGAATAGTGTGGGCCAGATTAAACCCTGCATTGATGGCCAGAAACATCATGGCGCGTGGTGTTCTACTACAAAGCTATAGTAGCATTGGGTCGGGGGAGACGACTGGAGAGATACCGGGATGGGCGTTGAATTGCAGGGGAGCACTAAACACTTCCGAACATCACAAGCGAACAAAAGTTTGACACGTTTCAATTTCCGGTCAGTAAGATATATCATTGAAGTCAAACATCCGGTCAAGTGGCGAGATTAAAGGTTAGCAACTTCCGGTCGGGAAGTTGACATGAAACAGCAAATGCTTGTCACTTTCGATTCTACAGATTAGCATCCGGTCAGGAGGCGAGATGAGATACACTTAAACAAATTCGGGTCACACAGGAGGGAAGGCACGTACATCGATGTAAAATACTGTGTGTGTTGTGTGTTGTGTGTGTGTGTGTGTGTGTATATAGAGAGAGAGAGTGAGATAGAGATCCACAAAAGAAAAATCAGTATCAGTCTGAGATAGGAAGTCAGAATCAGATGATGATAGCGATTCACGATTAGATTAGTTAGGAAGGTAAAGTAAAATATGAGACTTGAACCAGCGTCTTAGCACGCGAGTTTACACCCATATGTGCTCGGCCGCCTATGCACAATTGTTCGGAAATTTCTGTATAGTGTCGCCTCCAGCATCGAAACTCAGATGCGAGGCAACATTCCTCACCTTCCCAGGTTAAAACCTAGGTACCCATTTCAGCCAACGGCTGGGTCGACCGTGGGGGTATTTTTTTTTATTCCAATCACGAGTACAACTCACACTGCTCCCAGCGGGAATCGAACACGGGTTGTCCGAACGTCGGTAGTCCAGTCGGGTGGTTTTCCCAACTAGGCTACCGAGGTCCCCTACTTAGGAACAAGGAGTCAAGATGACCAGTCAGAAGTTAGATAGACAATGTAGTTAATACTAGACCGTATTATTAAGATAGTTAACAACCAAATGGCAAGTAAATAGGTAATTAGCTAGAGTCCTCATCTCAGGACATCGCTCAGCTAAGGAAATATAGTGACTAGACTATATGACAAGATATATTTAGGGTTAGACTCAGGTCGTTCCCCGTTTTCTTTTCCCCTGTGGATTCCAAAAAAGGGCCTGTCAAGTAATGCTCTCAGTATGTGTCCTATCCAGCGCCATAGTCTTCGCTGTACCTCTTTGTCCACTGCTATTTGACTGGTAATTTCCCATAGGTCTAAGTTATAAATGATTTGGTCCTGCCATTTCTATCCTTTTGTGCGCAAGCATCAATTAATGAAGGTATGTATCTTCATGGTTGTCATTTTTGTTGTTCTGCATGTTTCACCAACATATAATAAGACTGACTTAACATTGGAGTTGAACATTGTTAATTTTGTATTCAACCTAATTTCTTTCATCATCATCATCATCGTGTGCCTTCTCCGCAACGAAGGTTGGCTACCATGGATCGCCATTCCACTCTGTTTCTTGCTTTGATGGTGCAGGCTGTCATAGATTGACTTGACCATCTTTTGATGTTACTCGTCCATGTTAGTCTTGGTCTGCCTCTGCTTCTTTTACCTTGTATTTTTCCTTCCAATATTACTTTTAGTAGGCTGTTGTGTCTTTTAACATGCCCCAAAAATGTCATTTGTCTTGTCTTAATTGTATTCAGTAGTTCTCTTTTTATTTTCATTTGTTTTAAAACGTTATCTTTTGTTATCTTTTGTTTCCATCCAATTGTACCTATTCTTCTATAAATCCACATTTCAAAGGCTTCAATTTTCTGTTCTGTTTTCTTGTCTAATATCCATGTTTCTGCACCATACAGGAATATTGAGAAGATGTAACATTTTGCCATTCTTAGTTTCAGCCCTGTTGATATTTGTTTTGTTGTTAGTATATTTTTCGTGGCATTAAAATTACTTTTTGCCATGTCTGTTCTTTTGTTTATTTCAGTTTTGCATTTTCCATCATTGGTTATAGTATGTCCCAGGTAGTTGTAACTCTGGACTGTCTCCAGATGTATCCCTCAACTGTGATATTTAATTGTAAGTCTTGAGAGTTTTCTTTGTTTATGATCATAGTTTTGTCTTTTTGATATTCATTTCTAGTCCATTTTTTTTGGTTATCATGTTTATTTCATTAAGTAATTGTTGTAGATCTTTAGGATTTTCTACTAGTAGAACAGTGTCATCAGCATATCTTAGGTTATTGATTATCTTTCCATTAATGTTTAGGCCTGGTATCTCTGAGATGTTTTTAAAGATTTGCTCAGTGTATAGATTGAACAAGCTTGGTGATAGAATGCATCCTTGTCTTACTCCTCTTTTTATGTCTATGGGTGTAGAGTTCTCCTTGTTATATCTTATTATTGCTGTTTGCTCCCAGTACAAATTACATATTAGTCGTATGTCTGCGTCGTCTAGATTTATATCCTTTAGGCAGTCTATAAGTTGGTTATGGTGTATTCTATCGAAAGTTTTGGTGTAGTCTATAAAGCAGGCATATATTGGTTTGTTTACTTCTGTGTACTTTTCAATCAATGTTCACATGCTGAATATGGCTTCTTTTGTCCCACTGTTTTTCCTGAATCCAAATTGTTGCTCATCTAATTCAGTATTGATTTTATTCTGAATCCTTCCCTGTATAACTTTTAGTAAAATTTGTGTTACCTGGCTCATTAGACTTATTGTTCTGAAGTCACTGCTTTCAACTGCACCATTCTTTTAAGACAATGCAATGAAAGTTGATGTTTTAGATCGTTTGGTATGTATCCTGTATGGTATATGTCATTGCATATGTCGGTGATCACTTCGACGCCAAACTCTTTTAGAGCCTGTATCATCTCTATCTGTATATTGTTAGACCCTGCTGCTTTTCCCTTTTTCATTGTTTTTATAGCTTTTCAATTTCTTTGGACTTTCTTAATTTTCAAAGTGCAGCGAAAGCTTCTCTTGCTTTTCGTATCCTGATGTTGTATCGTTATCTCTTCCTACCTCTTTTTTAACATTGCTGCCAAGATATCTGAAAGGTTGTACGTCCATTAGAGGCATTTCTCCTGTTATTTGGTTGTTGCCAACTGCATTAATTCCCATAATTTTGGTCTATCTCTATTTATTTTCATTCTTTGGAGTTGCAGTAAGTTAATTATCTACAAAACATAAATAGGATTTTAAAAAAAAACAGAAATAAATTCCCGTGAAGATTGAATCTCAGTCATAGTTAATCAAATGGCTAGACAGGGAATATAAATTAATATATTATGTAAATAAAGAAATAGAAAAATATATGATGTATGTTCTAGTTATCAATAAACCCTACACGTATTTTACATCATTGAAGTAGGGAATATATTTATCGAGTTTAAGGTCTCCACCTCTTGCGACGAGACTTCTTAGAAGAGCTCAGAGCAGCACCTCTCCTTCGTTGACTAGAGACTGGTACATGGTATACATATATTCATATCATCACCGAGTGCCATCACTGCAACGAAGGTTGGCTACCAAGGAGCGCCATTCTGCTCTGTCTCTTGCTTTGATGGTGCAGGTTGTCTATCTTTTAATGTTACTCGTACATGTTAGTCTTGGTCTGCCTATGCCTCTTTTACCTTGTATTTTCCCCTCCAGGATTACTTTTAGTAGGCTGTTGTGTCTTTTAACATTGCCCAAAAATCTCATTTGTCTTGTTTGAATTGTGTTTAGTAGTTCTCTTTTCATTTTTAGTTGTATTAAGACAATTGATTTATTTCTGTTTGAATGTTTCTTGAACTAAAATTTCATATTATTCTCGCTTGTATTTTTTTAAATAACGTTCTTTTTTTAAGCCAGTCTTTAGTTTTATCTTATGTGAATTCCGTTTTTTTTTTAAGTTTTCACATAAACAAGTGTTACATCTAACGGTGATTGGAAACGCATTATTGCTTTCTATCCGCGTACCGTTCAGACTCCAGCTCTCAATTGATTTAACATCGAAGCAATGTCTGATAATCTTGAAGAAATCTGGAATTTGAAGTAGTGCTCTCCAGTTGGCAAGTGAACAGATCAACGCTGCCACGCTGAATGACGCAAGTTCTTTGGAAGACCAGCTTCCGGGAAGGGGGGATCACTGTAATACACAGAAGCTCCCAGTTTAAGCGTACAGCTCTTATGCAAGCTTTTTACTTCATCCTCCTTGATCCTTGTTTGTGAAAACAAAGCTTGTGTTTTTTTCAGTTGACGTTATTTTTATTTTCTTCATTCAGACTTGGTTTGTTTACTTTAAATGTTGAAAACGAGTGCGGAAGCGTCAAGTGTGGAACATTATTTTCTACAGAAAAAACTAAAATGTGTTTAATTACCAATAAATTCATTGTAGATATGTCACAACAAACAGGTTGTTAAAAAGATATTCGTGTTTTTATACCTGTGCCAAGAAAAGGTGGATTTTGGAATTTGCGTCTAGAAACTGTGGGCTTTGGAACTGTGCCTGCGAGCAGGTGATCTTGTAGCTGTGTCAAGATGTAGGGTTTAACACTTTTTGATTATTGTTGCGCATTGTTCGGTTCTTTAAATGTCAATTGTCAATGCATGAGCTTTGTTTAACTAATCTTACAGTATGTTTCTGCTTTTTCTGAACTTGATAAGTCGTCAATATCCTATTTTTAAAGATTCTTATTTTCAGTTTCTGTTGTTTTTCCTAAGCTGCTATGTTTTAGTTTGACCTTTGAGCTTTCCTGGTTTATGTTTTGTGTTTATTGTCTATGTCAAGCAGAAGGCCAGTTTTTTTATGGCAGCATCGGATATGTTGGTGTCGTCAAATATCATCGTAAACCTGGAACCATTCCATTTTCTTACATTTCTTTTGTTCCGTCTTTTACCAGCTTTACCTGAATCACGCATAAACTCATCTCTATCATTTGCTCTGTGATTGACCACTTCTGTTATCAAACTTTCCTTAATTCATCTATTCAACTTTCTTTCAAATTCGCTTGATATCTCTATTGTGTTTGTCGCGTTTGTTGGCAGTTGTGTGGATTATTGTTGTTTTGTTTATGTCATGTCATGCGTCCAAATGATGGAATTGCTTGTATCTGATACTGAATGAAGATTGTGTTGCCGTTCATCTTCCTCAGTTACCATACTTCTAGTATTGCCAGTAATTTAGTATTGGCTTCTTAAAGCTTTACTTTGTTAAAACTCAAGACACATTATGATTCAAAGTTTCCTTACAAAGATTTTTACTGCACTATTAGTATGTAAACCGTTCCTAAAATTGACTTATGAAATCTCCATAAATAAATGTTCTTATGCATAATATAAACTTTAAAAAATACTGTTTTGTAAAAACAATTCTTGTATGTAGAAAAGTGATAATCTTTGACTTGTTTAGCGCTCATTTGTATGCTGTTCGTTTGTTCTAATTTTACATGGAAATGTCAGGGCAGCGGAGAAACAACATATCATTGACGGCAACTAACATAATAAAAGAAAGTGTATGTTACAGCTTTACGAGTAAAAAAAAGAGGAACAGAACAGTATGTTTCAATTAAGATCTTCTTCAAAAATTGAACTAAAATAAGCAAGAAACAAAATTATACATTAAAAAGTATGTTTTATGTTCTTTCCCCGTGTATTGATGAAGGAAAAAAAAAAGTAAAGTACCCCTGTCACGCCATGTGGCGTATGGGGAATATGCTGTTAGTGACCATAAATTTTACAGACCTTCGGCACATGATTTTGGGGGTAATGTGGTCGTTATAACGCCCGTGCCGCTTTATTTTCCCAGAAAAAAATCCGGTACCCATTAAAGGCTGGGTGAACCCGGAAGCCGTCGGTTGGGATCGAATCCTACCTCTTGTCCTTTGTAGTCCAGTTCACTAACCACTGAGCTATCGTGGCTATTGATGAAGACCTTATATTTTATTCATTTTTATACGTAAACTGGCGATGATGCACGGGGTATTTACAAAGAATGTGATTACCTCACTTCAACAGTCATAGAAAATATACATTTTGAACGTTAACATACGTAGTGTTAAAAAATCTACTAATGTCAACTTTCAATTAACCATTGTTCTTTTACGTGATAAAATTGAAAGCGAAACATATGCTTTTTCGTCTCTTCCTGACAGGACTAGGCATTTAATTAAACTTATGAATATAACATCAGGAATCACTGGGAAGGGGGGGGGGGTGGGAGGGGGGCACGACCATGTCGCACGTGATTTGGAATCGAGTACACCTATTTCAAAATGGGTTTTTTATTAGATTGCGATGGAGAAATTATCACTTAAAAAGTTATCTTACATACAGTTAGCGAAGAACTATTATACAAAGGTTAGCTTACTTATTTGTAGAAAACATCGTGGTACAATTATTTCTACTTATTTTAAGCAAAAACACAATTTTTTTGGTAAAATCGTTTAAATTACCTTTCTTTCAGCGAATTTCAGCGACACTATTCGGATGACGTGCATTTATTACTAGCGAAACCTAATAATAGAAACGTTTTTACGTTTTCAGTGGGGACAGAGGCGTTCGACAGCAACGGAACTGAACGTTATTAGCGACTCATCCCTGATGGCTTGTGCTAGGGTCGGTGAACCAAAACTATCACGACCCTAGTCAACCTCTTCGCTGTGCCCCTAGAAAGTGCCCCTAGAAAGTGCTCCTAGAAAGTGCTCCTAGAAAGTGCCCCTAGAAAGTGCTTCTAGAAAGTGCTCCTAGAAAGTGCCCCTAGAAAGTGCCCCTAGAAAGTGCCCCTAGAAAGTGCCCCTAGAAACAGACTAACCATTCTAGTCTGGTCTTGTTAGCAGGGATCGAGAAGGAAGGTAACTCCATTCTTAAAAATACCATTCTGATGTCGGATGTCTTGGAGCGAGAATAGAGTTATAAACTACAAAACAACACATTTGTGGGCACTTAATGTCCTTTTAAGGGCGAATAACGAAGCCACATGGTAAAGGAAAGCAAGCACATGCTTTCAGCGAAACTCCATTAATGAAAAATTCTGTTACTTTTAGCGAACTCCTGTTATACGAATGGGGAGTTAAATATTTGTTTTCAGTTCCCCTGTGAGTTATGTTGGTGGCATGGAAACCAAGCTACCGTGTTGATTGGTAACGTACGATGGTGTATCCGATTTGGGTTATAATTAATATGATATTCATCATCATGTGCCATACCGGTTGGCGTAGGCGATCATGTCCTTCCACAATCTTCTATCTGTGCCTCATATCCGTTCTGTTGATTGTTTCCCATGCCATGACACCAAGCTATCCAGTATTTTCTCTCTTTGCCATTAACGTCGTTAGCTGTAGATATTAAGTTGTGATTTGTCATGATTAGTCTAGGCAATATAAGAAGGTAGTTTGCCATTCCTTTCCTTCTTGGCAGTGACTGTACTAGTCGGAGATCGCAGCCATTGTCTCTATACATGAGATCCTCTGATGCCATCACGGTGTTGGGACCATAACTGGCACTACTTGTCGGCTGCTGCGACAACACCATCCACCACCTGCTCCAATGGCTTCACATAACCCTGATAGGGGGCTAAACGGGAGCTCCACCTTGCCCAAGGGTGTCCCGAAGACTATCGAAGGAAAGGAGACGTCTTACTCCTCCTTTGGTAGAGCAGAACCCTACCCCGCTAACCCAATTTGATATTCAGAATCACTAAAACTTTATTTTCGTCGGCTATTTTTTTTTCTATTTTTATCTAGAAAGAGTGAAGGTAACGGTAATCACATAACATATTGTGTACATCTACGTGCAGGTCACATGTCAACAGTCACAATATTAAGACACATCATATAGAGGTGATATTGAAGACATTGCCCTTTTATCAGCTCATGCTATCTAGTTTCGTCATCAATTTGTTGCAGAGATATGCATATATATATTTAATTGATTTAGCTTTGGTTATACTATTACTAGTATTTGTCTCCTTATTTATTTTGTATGATATCATTATTTAACTCTTGATCTATTTTTAGTTTTTTTTCTATTACTGTATACAGGCATTTTCCCTTGCATATGGATTCTATTGATTTGTATATTACGGGTCTCGCATCTTTTAAAGTTTCCTTTCTTTCTACAGACTATTTCTGAAGATAAAGACTGATGTAACATCAGTTATGCCGTGCTTCAAGAAAATTGACGTTACGGCAAATATTTGTGAAAAAAAATCGAAATAATAAATTTTAAAAAAGAAATGTGTGACGCCAGCTTTCCTGTATAGGTAGACACCGTAAAATAATACCGACTTTCGTTAATAGCGTTCTACATTGAGTACACATATAACCCCCGATGACATTAACAAATGTATTTTGCGTTTATCCTATAGGAGATTTTTCGCCTTAAGGTTCATGTTGTAATATATTATTTACCTGACCCATAGAGCTGATGCGTACAATCCATTTCATCTATTTTCTTCTATTTCAGTGAAGGCTACCATTTTTAGCAAACACAAACACATGATCATTATACTTTTAAAGTCACATCGATTGTTGCCACTTCTTTAAGATACAGGATATTAAACATTATTTTCTGTGCGCAGTCAAGTGACCGACGTCTTATTAAAGATGTTAGTCATGCAGTAAAGTTCTTGTGTTCTTTCAAAAGTGTAACATTCTCAAACTGGCGAAATATTTTTTGTTTCCCTAACCGATATGGCTTACGACTCTACATAACGTCTGAAAATGGGTACCAAAGATTTTCAACGGGGAAGGTGTTACAGTCAAGCGTAGAACTAATTGCTACGAGCAGTATCAAGTTGTTGTTCATGTACATTAATCAACGCTAATTGTATATTCCCCATACTCCATAAAACGCGATGGGTTCCATTCTGCTAGGAAAGGTTCAATAATAAAGTTGATTATAAAGCAACAAGTAATTAATTTCTTTCTCGGTTATTAGTATGCGATTTTAATGAAAGAATGAAACATTAATAAAAAAGATATACTTTAACCAAAAATCGATGAAGGTGAAAAACATTTTTGTTCAAGAAGTGAGTTCGAAAATGACCATGAGAGCTTTTTTGTTTAGATTGAAGTTTCTGGTGAAATGGGAGCAAGATTGTATGTTTATGAAGATGGCTGCTGGATTTGGCTTTCTGTGGGCCTTTTTTTATTCTGAAGAGAACGTCTTATTTTCTTGCTCTTGTAACTTTTATCCGCTGCATAGAGAGTAACAACGCTCGACGATTATTCTGAAATGACACAACTGAGCTATATAGTGGTACCTTTAGTTTGTTCCTTCGCCTTTGTTCTTCTCATAATGTGATTGCTGATATATTTGCAGTTCATCGTGAAATTATATTTTAACTAAAACAAGCAAAAACATTTGTGAAGTAACAAAATCAACATAGGAATATTATTATTCCTTTTTCTTTCAAATGATTGTTATTGTTGCATTACAAAATTAGATAACATTGTTTCAGACATGTTCTGTTAAGTGACTCTTAACATATAAGCTGGTACTGCTGTTTAGACAAATAACGGACATGTATTGAGTGATATCAGCTTACAGTTTGCCATATGGATAATTTAATTTATTCAAACTCTTTCGATTTCGTTATGGTTATTCGAAGACACCGGTATCTATCACTGCAAACGAAAGGAAATACATAATTGCACAACAACAGCCCGTGCCAGTGCAATCATCCGAATTAACATCTTATCGAATATCGAAACAAAGAAAGGCAGTTGCAGTCCCCATCGTAGCAAACATACCACACGTCAAAAGACATAGACATATTATAGCACCGACAGTGAATGCATCTGAATCGTCCTTTGTCGTACGATATCATCATTCATCACAAGCAATCTGAATATTGAAACAGCATCCGGATGAAACACACTGAGCGCTACTCAGTAGACCCGACAGCAAGCCAGACTAGGAGTATGAGGAAACTGCAACAAGGAATACTTTTCAGACAGTGCCTCAACGGATCCCTGTCGTCTACCCGCCATATGACCGGAAGTCGATTTCGTCTCACCACGAAATTATTACTTGCGACCAAGCATAAGAGAATGCTTATTACCACAAGATGAGATGTCTGAGAAATGCTCTTGGATTAACCAGAAAATACAGAATCAGAAATGATATTTTAATAGAAAGAGTAGTCACTGACATAATCTTATGCTACAAACTGAAGCAAAAAAATAAACTGGTCTATCCATCTAGAAACAATGCCATACAATTTCTTCCCATACAAATAATATATTAAAAGAGGAGCAGGGAGAATATAAAGAATAATAATCTAATGGCATGGTTTGCGATGAAGACAACACCAACTCACCCAAAGTTTCGGCCTGAAGTTACCTAATTCAAAGAACACAAACATTGTACAGACAAAAATAACATACGCTTCGTAGCGTTTATCCTTTAAGTGGACGTGAGTGTATTGTGTCGCTAATTTTACCAAAAAGCCTCAATATCTGCACCTTACGGCCCTACACATCGGCCTTCGACATCAGTGGATTTGCTTAACGATTTTTTCCATGGAAGCGGCTATTTTTGGCCCATTCTTTTCTGCATTTAACCATCAAGGGTACGAGCCACACACACTTCCTGTTACTTGTCGTTATCCGAGAAGTCCAAACAACGGATCTCAGAAACTATGAAATGGAAAAACCACGAAGAAACCATCGATTAGAATTGAACAATCTTCACTGCCTGTGACGGGATTCAAACCCGGGACCTACCTGTACAACGGCTGATGTCTAACTTCTAGACTACTTCGTCCTTTTTTTCTCTACTTGTTTCAACTGCCAAAGATTTGTTTGTCTTAATACGAATTAATAACACGGACACTCTTTTTTGTGGTTCGTCTCCAACAGGTCCAGGTATTCGATTTCATATAGCTTGTGGTCAGGAGGCGCTGGGAAAAAAGTCGATGTCTCCAAATGTGGCTCGGAATTCGTACCTCTTATTTGTGAAGAGATTTTTCTGGGAAGTAAAGGCGACCTGGCGTGATACCGACCACATCAACCAAATATGTGCCGTGGTTACAGAAAAATTTGGTCACTAACACCATATTCACTATACGCCTAACAAGGCGTGAAGGGAACCTTTAATTTTTTATTATCTGTGAAGCAGACACTACTATAAGCGTTCCCCACTTCTGCATGAAGAGTTGAATAATGGATTAAGTATTTGATTATTAAGTTTAATTCACGATACTAACTTCTGCTGAGAGAGACCTCAAACCATATATAAACTGGGATTTCGTGCATCTAAAACAGAGCAGTTTTTTTCCTGAAAATGTTTGAAATAAACAAATAATACTGAACTATTATTATGAAGTTAAAGATAATACATTCCTACTCTGTGCCGGATAATTACATACAGTCACGAAGAAACTGCTGAGTGGTGGGGACAGAACAAGAAACTACTGAGTGGTGTGGGCAGCACAAGAAATTACTGAGTGGTGTGGGCAGCACAAGAAACTACTGAGTGGTGGGGACAGGACAAGAAACTACTAAGTGGTGTGGGCAGCACAAGAAACTACTCAGTGGTGGGGACAGGACAAGAAACTTCTGAGTGGTGTGGGCAGCACAAGAAACTACTCAGTGGTGGGGACAGGACAAGAAACTTCTGAGTGGTGTGGGCAGCACAAGAAACTACTGAGTGGTGGGGACAGGACAAGAAACTACTGAGTGGTGTGGGCAGCACAAGAAACTACTCAGTGGTGGGGATAGGACAAGAAACTTCTGAGTGGTGTGGGCAGCACAAGAAACTACTGAGTGGTGGGGAAAGGACAAGAAACTACTAAGTGGTGTGGGCAGCACAAGAAACTACTGAGTTGTGGGGACAGGACAAGAAACTACTAAGTGGTGTGGGCCGCACAAGAAACTACTCGTGGTGGGGACAGGACAAGAAACTACTGAGTGGTGGGGACAGGACAAGAAACTACTGAGTGGTGTGGGCAGCACAAGAAACTACTGAGTGGTGGGCACAGGACAAGAAACTACTGAGTGGTGTGGGCAGCACAAGAAACTACTGAGTGGTGGGGACAGGACAAGAAACTACTGAGTGGTGGGGACAGCATAAGAAATTCCCCAACCAAAAAGGGACAAATATTAATGACGGTGTTATGAAATAACTGAGTAGTGGGGATACGTTTATGTAACAAACAAACAAAGTAAGTAATCTCCTTTGACATGTGTCGTGGGAGAATGAAGTAATTTCATAATAAGAGACCTCTGCGTTTGCTGGTGGAGTGCCCAGGTCGTTCTCGTTGTCATTACTTTTCCCTACCAACCAGGTACCAATTTATATATCAAAGAAAATAAACATAAAATAGTAGTGAACAGCCAAAGTAATAGAAAGACAAGACAAACTTTTCGACACAGTTTCGACACAAAATTCATCACGTATAACCCACAAATTATACACATTAAACACTCAATTCCGATTAAAATGTACACCGACACAGCTCCAAAAAAAAGGAGGGGAGGGGGAGACGGTGGCCAGGATTTCCGTAGAGTCTGGTTAAAAGATTAATAGACAATGGTGCATGTAGGATTTAATTAGACTAAAGGAACCAAACAATGAAAAATTAGAAAAATTAAAGGTGTCCCAAAAGGAACAAAGAAAACGGGAAGAAAAGTAAAAAAAAAAAAAAAAAAGAAGAGTAGAAGTAGCAAAGGGGAAGAAAAGCAAGAGAGGTACTAAAGATAACGCACGTAAGAATAGGAATAGGACACAGGAAAGCCATGGAGAGAAGACCAGTGATTACAGAAAAAAGTTGAAAAGATTATAGTCCTCTCGGTTGGAGAGCATAAACGGAGTTTGAGTCAGCTCTCCAACGTGAACCGGCTGTGGGTATCTCATGAACAAGCGATGATGCCAGTAACACGAAAGTTATCAGAGGTATTATGTCGTGACAATGTGAAATGGGAAGACATAGGAGTACTAGAATCATGTTTGATGTTAAATAAGTGTTCACAGATTCTTTCTCAAACGCGTCTACCTGTTTGATCAATAAATATTTAAAGACAATGTTGGCAGATGACGGTGTATATCAGATTTCTGGAAATGCATGTCAATCTCTTTTCAACTGTGTCGAATAGAGTGTCTCAACCTGTGTTTGAAGCCTCGTTTTAATCTCCAAATCAACGCATATGCACTGCGCTTCTTCTGGTACTTTCACGAAACAAAAAGACGCTATTAGCATTAGATTATGAAGCACAACTGAGGCGCCAGTATACACTGTTATTAAAACAAAATTGCAAACGTAACTGAATACAATTTGTCTTGCAGTCGTTAAGCAAATCATACAACACTTTTTTATGTTCAACTCGACTGAAATTTATTTTTCGCAAACTAGACAGTACATCGGGAGCCGCGATAGCTCAGTGGTTAGTGAACTGGACTACAACGGACAAGAGGTAGGGTTGGATCCCAACCGACGGCTTCGGTTAACCCAGCCTTTAATGAGCACCGGATTTTTTTCTGGGAAAGTAAAGCGGCACGGGCGTAATACCGACCACATTACCCCCAAAATCATGTGCCGAAGGTCTGTAAAATTTATGGTCACTACCACCATATTCCCTTTACGCAACTTCACGTGACGGGGCTACTTTACTTCTTTTTTTTTTTAGACGGTACATCGCAATTACTTCCACATGTATAGTTCACTGGCAATTCGCCTGGAAATGCAATCTAGGAATTGTGATCCAAAATAGCAAATTGTAAACCGGTGACTGGCTACCGCCTGATGTAATTATCACATCCATGTTCTTTTAATCATTCGCAGCATTTTTCTTGCCAGATATCTCATAAATGTAACTTGTAAAGCTTTGAATTCGCACACAATACTATTCCGGCTATCCTCTACTCCAGGCTAATATCTTCAATTGACTGTCTTTCAGGCCAAATCTCTGTGTCTGACTAAAACTCCGCTAATCCAAATATACCCTAATCTAAACATTTGTCTTCTGTTAGGCAATAAATGTCCAGTCCTAATACACATCGAAGCTTCATTATATACAACTTTTGACATCACGCCAGCCAATTTTGGCGCTTCAATTCAATTGGTGGATATCTAAAGCTTACTTTTGATTGTCTCGCTAGGGTTACTTACCTGCATTGCACAACAACTTGCATAGCCATACCAGTTGGTATGAGGTAACAACACATGACAAGTAAATGTATCTAAGGCACTCATGTAACTGTTAGGTACTTAACCCATTTACAAATAATTCAGGCCCACATTAAACACTGTCACGTAAGGGGTTTTCAGTATGAGTTTGTATGAGATTATGAAACAGAGGGGGGCCGGCTACTTGCATGAGATCAAACAACCCAATGAGCGATGCAAATTACCTTTCAACTAGGAATAATTGACTACGAAAATATAAATACCGCTGCAAGAATTGTTTGATGTAATTAGGCAGAGTGTGATGAAGCGAGAGTATGTTGATCAAAACAAGCGGTAGAGAAAATATAACTGCTACTAAAATAATAGATTTATGTATAACGTGCTAGGTGAGAATGATTTTATGCAACAAATGGAACAGAGATGTTAAGGTAAACCATAGGTTCGTTGAGATCGACTGAATAAATCAAACTAATGTAGCAATGTGTGTGAGTTTACCGCATTAAATTGGCTCAAGCTGTGATTATATAAGCACTAATTGTCGATGAAAGATGCATTTATGAAATTAATGAAAACAATTTGTTTTAAAGGCGTGTTTGATCAACAAGTCTTGTAATGAACATAACAACATATCCCACACATAAAAGCGCTGTTGCAATGCAGTGGGGGAAAAAAAAGATACAGGTATACCGCCTACGTTTATATTGAGCTTCTCTGGATCTGATAAATCACTCTCTGTGTCAGCAAGCAAACGAGAGTTGTCCGAGGGCACTTCCCGCCATCTGTAGTATCCTGAACAGCAACATTTCCGTTTGATATTTCCTCTCTGACCCTTGCAGGTTCCATGCGTAATGTCTTTTTTTTAAAAATTAGAAGCACAACATTTTTAAAGCTTACAGCCATTAAATATATTTTTCCTTTTTTTTATTATTTCTTTTTTCTTTTTTGTGTTTTTTTTAAATCTAGATCTAATTGAGTTGATCTTAATTTGTTCATTCCATTTTTGTCTATTTTTATATTTTTAAATTATGTATATTTTTCTTTTTTTTTTTTTTTTTTGTTATTCTTTTTTTCCCTCTAATTAAAAAAATATATAAATCATTGTTTTTTATTTATTTTTTTATTTCTTACTCCGTTTATTTTAGTTTTTTTTTCTCCTTTGTATTCATTTTTCTCTTCTTCATCAAGATCTTCTATCCAACCATTCCTTCTTTCTCTTTTCCTTTTTATTTTTCTAATTCTTCTTCTCCACCTTGGCCTGCTTCTTCATTCTCTAACTTCTCTTCTTTTCTTCCTTTCGTCTTATTTATTTACTTCTCTTGTGACAAATTCTAGTTAGTTATTTTATGCTTGTTTTACATGTTCTACTACTATATTGTTTAACTCGAAATTCTTCATTTCTTTTACATTCTCTTCCATTTTTTGTCAACTTTTTTTCTATTTACACCTACCTTTCTTAGATTTCCACTTTCTCATCTGTCTTTCTTCAATTTTCTCATCTGTCTTTCTTCAATTTTCTCATCTGTCTTTCTTCAATTTTCTCATCTCCTTCAAATTTATCTACTCCGTACTTCATATTCCACTTTTACTTCTCTATCTGCTTCTCACATTTCTTCCTATTTAACGTACACTTTTATTTGTCAGATGTGATGTATCTGTTACATAATGCAAGGGTCGACGCTTATCTACTCTCCAACAGCGCGGTTCATATTAAAGTCTCCCTAATCAGTCAAAAATGTCCATATTGACAATTTATTACTCAATTTCTTTAGGGAAATTTAATTTTGTCTATCGCCATCCAACCTGATCGCTGATAATGTAATAAGTATTTTTTTTTAAAAAAAAAAAAAGCTTTCTCTAAACACCGTTGTTCAAGATTTGAGAATCGCTGAACAGAAAATGCTGCGAGGGGGAGGAAACTCATCAGAGCTTTGTTTTCTTGCCTTTATATTTGAAAACAAGGGAACGGTTCTGTAGATATTTCTTTCCATAGATGATCAGGAGCGATAATAGCAGCGAAAATTGTGACATTTAGTCTTTATGATCTCCCCTTGATGCATTCACCGTGTGCGCTTGAAGAATCGAAAGGGAGTATTTGCTGCTACGCTTGGGTAGCCAAACTGAAAATGTAGATAAAGTCTTTCACCGCGTCTTCTACAGTCCAATCATTGCTTCTTACTCTCTACCTCACAGCTTAGGTTGGTTCTCAACTTTTCGTTCCTGAAAACACATTTTAAAAGAATAGTTGTACGAAATACTTGACAAAGAGAAATAGAATAGTCTACAGCGTAAAACAATAACTCTCAGTTTCTTGAATGAAGAATACCCACAAGACCTATGGATTCGTGTGTACACAGATGGATCAGCACAGAATGCAGTAATGAATGGGGGGGGGGGGGGGGTGGGGGGGGCAGGTGCATACATAGAGTACCCAAATAACACTAGGGATATGAATAAAATAGCAACATGGAAATATTGTCACAATTATGCTGCAGAAATCCAAGGAATAAAGTTGGCAATAGAAAAACTGCTGAACAGTAATATTAGTCCACAACCGGTAGTGTTTTTGACAAATGCAAGACCAGTACTCCAGGCACTACAATCCAGAAAATTGCCACATCTGCAGACTTTATTGACTGAATTCTGAAACCACCACAGGGTTGCCCTGCAGTGGACCCCATCTTACTGTAGAATACCAGGAATTGAGAAAGCAGATCAGTTGGCAAAGGAAGGTTCAACAGGCACACAACCAGATGCACCGGTTACATACCATCATAAGAAACAGGTAATCAAATCAACCAGAGGACCGCAAGCTACAAATCAGGATGCCTTTCATAATATGAGTAAGACTTTCAATTTCAAGATGGTGGAACGGAGTTCATGTTCTCTCGATCGCTGCATAAATTGCATTTCGGGACTAATTAATTTCGGCTCTCCGTTGCAATTTTCTGCGTTAAAGTCAAGATGATGTTCTACTAAACAAATCTGCGCCGATGAAGCAGAGTCGTACACACAACACTATTTCTTTTTGATAAGTCAAATGTTGTGAATTCGGCCTTCCGCCGTCTAGAGTTCATTTGTGGTTTACGTCAACACATTGAGTGCTGTTAAATAACCGTCGTTGGAATTGTTTGACGCAAGTTATTTACATGCTATACAACTCATTAATGTGGACTGCTCCCGTCAAGTCAACCGAAGTTTTCACTTTAGGGAATTTGCACCATGTTTCGTTCGTTGTAGGCTGCATTCACTAGAGTAATCGGGAATCTATGGGCGCAGCCATTGTTGTGTGTGATACGTCATCATAATGGCTTATCGTATATCCCTAGGCCGACCATAGGCTAATGTTGAAAGGCGAAATGACGAATCTTTATTCATGACTTTCCAGCACCAGATTAACTCTAGGAGTTTCATGTTATTCAGGAAAAATATTGTCTCAATTCAAGAGGGCTACTGTAAGATCTAGGGTAGATAGACATGCTTGCTTGCTTGCTGCGTTCGCCTGATGACTAAAGGAGTACACCTCTTCATCATCCTCCCTTGAAAGGACGTTAGGTGGGAGTGTCTGCGTTGTGTTGTGGCTTGCAGTATAATTGCGATATTTGCGCCTTTAGGCACAACACATCCGACTTCAGCATGACATTTTTGAGAATCAGGTTGTCTTCCCTCTTCGATCCCTACTCCCTTGGCCAGACTAGACATTGGAGTCTGGTATTAGAGGCACCACGGAGAGGTGGAGCAGGGTCTGGATGGTTCTGATTCTTCGATCCTGGCGCAAGCCATCAGCTGCGGGTTGCTGACAACTTTCAGCTCTGGTGCTGTGAGGTTCGCCTTCGCCTCCGGGTAGACATGTGATTTTATAATTTCAGTATGTGGTTTATAATTCCATAAATTCACATTGCGGGAAGATCCTACGGTCTGTTGTTTGATGTGCGACGGGGATAATGTGACGACTAACTAGGAATTGGAGTAAATAACGATGTCCTAACATCAGCAAGCGCTATACATTTTTAAAAAAATATATGACCATCGTCATTTTCAGGAGGACGCGAACTTCCGGTCAATATAGTGGATAGGCGGCAGGAGGCATTGAAGGCTATGTATGAAAAGTGTTCTTTGTTGCAGTTTCCACATATTCCAAGTCCGGCTTGTTGCAGGAACTACTGAGTTAGGTGATTTGTGCACACTGTGAACTGTGTGTTTCATCCGTTTTCATCGTGTTTCGATATTCCAATTGTTTACCATGAATGATGATATCGTATTACAAGGAACAGTTGGCTGTGTTCACTTTCTGTGCGGTTTCGCCTTATGTCCATTGGCGTGTGCTGAGACTGCTATGATGGGGACTACATCTACCTTTCTTTGTTTTGGGAGATAAGTTAGTAATCTCTAAGATTCCACTGGCACGTGCGGTTGAGCAAATTATGGATTTTAATTCGTTTGCAGCGATATCGGGGCCTTCCATAACCATAACCATTACCATAATATGAGTAGATGTGAACAAGTTATCATTATACGCTTCAGAACACGACACAATCGACTCCACAGTCACATGTATACACAATTCAAGATCGGCACATCAACTACACGTAAATGCGGTCAGGAGCCCCAGACTGCTGAACACATACTTCAAGACTGCACTGAATATAGTAGACTGAGTAAAATCCATTGGCCCATAGATACAACACTACAGAAACAACTATATGGGCCACTACAAGAATTACAAAAGACTGTAAATTTATACAGGAAACGACATTGCAGATATGGACAATACTTTCAGGCGAACGAAAGATAGATAGATTGATCGTTTCTAAAGAAAAAATTGGTGCATCTTGGTGCCTTTACCTGTACTGATCAACTTAGCATTGTAGCATTTAGTAGTCTTGGTGCATCTTGATGTCTTTACCTGTACTGATCAACTTAGCATTGTAGCATTTAGTAGTCTTGGTGCATCGTGATGCCTTTACCTGTACTGATCAACTTAGTATTGTAGCATTTAGTAGTCTTGGTGCATCTTGATGTCTTTACCTGTACTGATCAACTTAGCATTGTAGCATTTAGTAGTCTTGGTGCATCGTGATGCCTTTACCTGTACTGATCAACTTAGCATTGTAGCATTTAGTAGTCTTGGTGCATCTTGGTGCCTTTACCTGTACTGATCAACTAAGCAGCTAGTGGGGTCTATACAGTTATTGTGCTGTTTCTGTAAAGCAATGCAAAAGTTGTTCAGTTTTCACAATAGATTTGCAGTGTGTTCAAAATCTGGCCAACACTCTCTGTCTCATTGTCCACTCTTCTCTACGAGATTGTCCTGTTTCACCTTCCCACCTTTGTTCACTGCATGAAAGCTCTTGTGATGTCTTTCTGTAACTCTTCTGACTAAGGGAACTATTGAGCTCCAGATTTTTTCTTTCGCTTCACTGTTTGAGCTGTACCTGGTTACTCATTTTTTTGTTTGCTTCAATATATTGTGAATTGCATTACACATTCAACGTTTCATTAACAACATTGTTTTTACGATAGCGGCTTGTTAAACCTCTGATCAACGGTTCTATACCAAGCCGGAGAAAGTTTAATTGCATTACACATTCAAAGTCACATTGATCGAGAAGGGGATACGAGCAAAGAAATTAGAATCAGAATGGCTAAAGCAGCAATGTCTTTCAGAAGCCTTGAAAAGTTGTGGAAATCAAAACTCATCAGCACAAACACAAAACTTAGGCTATTCAAATCAAATGTACTATCAACCCTTACGTATGCGTGTGAAAGCTGGAAAACAACAAGAGATATAGAAACAAAGTTGAACGCATTCGAAAATAAATGTCTAAGGAAAATACTTGGTATAGAATGGAACGAATTCAAAACAAACGAGGAAATTAGAGAAATCGCCAATCAACCACTAATATCTTCAGTAATAAAGAAAAGACGATGGTCATACGTTGGACATGTGATGAGAAGAGATAATAATCGAATAGCAAAGCAAGCCCTCATATGGGAAACAACAGGTAAAAGAAAAAAGAAGAAGACCCAGGGAGACACTGAGAAGAACATTGATGAGAGAGGCAAGAGCAGCAGGAATCGGCTCCCTCAATGAGATAGAACTGCTTGCACAGAACAGAGACAGATGGCGAGATTTGATAAAATATCTTTAAAAGAAAACTGCTAGAAGAAAAAATTCATATAGGAGAAGGTGTATCTTGGTCTACGCCCTATGGGCCGGTTACGGCTCGAAAGGTCAATAGATAGATTACACATTCTGTGTAAGAGAAAATGTAACTGTGGATGTTGCATTTAAAAAAAAAAAATATGGTTATTATTAAGCGATGAAGATCAATTCCTGCCAAAAGATTTTTTTTTTAAGGAATACTCTATATGGTATAATCTCTCTCCTCTGCCTTCCTTGGCCTCTCTTGTCGACGATTTTTGTCGCTGCAGAACGTGAAAAATGAACGTGAGAATGTCAGGCATAATTAAATACATCATTTATGTTTTCTAGATTTTGCCTGTCTTCATCGTGGATTTGTCATTATTGATGTTTGTGTCCAATTAATTTTGTCTGTCGTCTTTTTTTAAAATTTTGCCTCAACAATAGATTTTGTCTGTCTATATTTATTTTGCTCTTACTTATCTTTTGTGTCCAATATATTCTGTCTGCCTTCATTTTGATTTTGTCATTACTTCTCTTTCGGTGTAGTTGCTTCCAAACCGTATTCCTTCTTTTGACCTCTCACCTGTGATATTTGAAGCATTTTTCTTAGAAAGCGCATTTGTAATGTCGATAGGGATTGTTTATATAGATTTCTTGTGACTAGTCCATGACTCAAATCATTAGAACAATAGTGTATATAAATATATATATATATATATATATATATATATATATATATATATATATATATATATAATATATATATATATATATATATATATATATATATATATATATATATAGAGAGAGAGAGAGAGAGAGAGAGAGCACTGCAAAACCAATATGTAAGGATTATAATTCTTTGGAAAGTCTTATGAGACGAGATAATTAACATAGACAAATGCTGTTTTTTTTATCTCTTATATAAAAGTCTATGTGATTTTGGAACACAATTTCTTTATACACAATTCATAGGTAAAATATTATTAGTATATTTGTATATAAGAACCTAAATGATTTGGACAATTATAATTATTATACTTTTTAAGAATATGTAGTGGTTTAATTTTATTCTTTTGGTACTCGTAGTAAACATATATACTTAGGTAATTGTACAAAAAATCAATAAATATCAAACAGAAAAACCTCATGTGGTCGTTGCCCATGCCATTTCAGAACCTGCTGCATAACGATGGTTTAAGTTCAGACTAGTCTGTCTTCTCTTTAAACTTATCCAGTTTAATATCGAAAATGTCAGCAGACGACAAGAACATGTTAATTATGGCTCTTGGAAAATTGTAATATGTTTTGATTTTGTAACATTATGTTATTATTGTATACATTTATTAATGTGTGTTGGAATTCTCGGTAGTAGAAGGTTTCCTGTCATTTTACTGATGCTATATTCATTAGTGTGATACCGTACGTGCTTATTGCATGTTTGAAGTTGAATAATTGTTACAATTTCCCTTTTTTGAGAAGGTGTTATGTGTCAGTTGTTTAAAGTGTGAACTAGATACTCAGCACGCGTCTGTTTCATAAAAATCTATTTCTTTTCTTTCATAAACACAAACATCGAAAAAATACTTTTTTATTTTATTTTACAAGAAAGTCAAATAATATATGCAGTGGAACAAATCTACCTGGAAACAATACAGATACAGGTGAATAATGTTGGTCAGTCTTGAATGTAGAGAATAGTCACATATCTCGTGAGGTTGTTGAACTTCGAATGTTTGCATTGTGATATTATTCAATATTATGAATGCATTAGCTCTGTTGGAGCCGCGGTAGCTAAGTGGTTAGTGAACTGGACTACAAAGGATAAGAGGTCGTGTTACAACCTGACCGACGTCTTCGGGTTCACCAAGCCTTAAATGGGTACCGGATTTTTTTCTGGGAAAATAAAGCGGTACGGGCGTAATACCGACCACATTACCCCAAAAATCATGTGTCGAAGGTTGAAAAAATTATGGTGGCTAACACCATATTCCCTATACGCCACTTGGCGTGACGGGGGCATTTTCCTTTTTTTTTCTATCTGTGTTGGCCGTCGAACAATTGTGGGGGAACATGTGTGTTTACAACACTCGGAAACATTCACAAATAAGCAATAACAGAAAACACAAAGAACAATAAGACAGCCTAAAGTATGATCGAGCCCCTACACCCCGACAGAGCACCTTGTCATGAGAGAATTGCATTACAGCACACAGACAGCTAAGCATCCTACAATTTTCTATCACTTGTGATGATTTGCACGAATGTGTATTTGTGACTAAAGCATATGTCGTTGCAACTCGCTATATGAAGGAGTATGGTATCAGTGTAACTTATGATTTACATTGTTTTTTTTGTGTGTGTTTTTTAATTAATTTTTTTTTCGAGCATTGTAAACGTACACATGCCCACAAATTATTCCTTGACCTGTCCTCTCGGAAGTTTCTGCACGTAATAATACCCATTTCTTGCTATTATTTGTCTTCAAGCTCTGTTCACCAATGACTGACTGAATGTTTCGGGCTCACTGCTAACGATAAATAAAAATCGAAAAAAATATCACAGGCAAACACAATCCGGTGTCTGACTACATAGTTTGAGAACCCTTAGTTTATTGTTTGTTAAGTGAAAGCATAACATGTAACTTATATCACAATAGCTCTGTGTCATTCTTCTGCTTTTCCAATTTGACAGTTTGGGAAAGAGATTTGGCCATAACATAAACATTTATTTTCTTGAAAACCATTAGATAAGGTTTCATCTTTCAGGAAACTAGTTATAAAGAAAAGTTGTTAGTACTTTCAGTCACGGGCCAGTGTCTACAAACGTCAATTATTATGATTCAGATGGAAATGTTCGTTTCTCGCAGACTGGCAAATGATAACAAACTTCGCAGGTTGAAACATCCGTTGATGTTTTATTTATGGTTTAACTTGTCATACCAGCCATTGGAGTGAAGATCAAGGAGAAAGTGGAAATAATAATACAGACCCGGAGCCAGCAGTGAAGGATGGGCGGGCATAAGCTGTGCAATGATTGAATTGAACTCTTGTCCTACAAGACGCAACAAGATGTATCTTTCACTGATTGTGTTGTCCGGACTAAGAAAATGGAGAGAACTATAGAGGGATATGATAGCCAACGCCGGTCGGCAATAACCATGAAGGAATGAGTCCAGATGTGTGGGGCTTGTGTGGAGAAGAGGCGGGTTGGAATATTTAACAAGAAAAAATGGCGGATCGAAGAGACAGAGGCATAGAAATGAAATAATTGTTGGATAGTTTAGTTGGATGACGTGTTGCGGAGAAATACCAACTTTGGTGGAACTGTAAAACAATACAAAAGGGTTATGGACGGATCCATCTACCGTCTTTCGGCATGGACTATGAATCTTCTTCTTTTCTCTTTTCACTGACACCTAAAAGGTGTCGTGGTTATATCATTTGTCGTTTTGAGCTGCTCGAACTGTCTGAATTAGTGATTTTCCTTTGTTGTTACTTGTCTCTGTTACTGCATCTATCCACCTTCTGCTTGGTCTTCCTTTTGGTCTTTTTCCAGGCATCTTTGAGAAGAATGACATTGAGGGTGATTGGTGCTGATTCATTCTGACCATGTTGGTCAAACCATTTAAGTTATTGTTATTCTATATAATGGACTATGAATAAATAAATGAATTAGAGATGCACAATACTATCGTCTTTGATGATATGGACCTATATTATTTTGTAATCGCACATGACATAATTATGAATATGTGGGCTTGAGCTGTCAGATTTTGTTAATTGATTGGCTTGTATAACGATGTGCCTACATGGGAGCACCATTGTGGGCGTTTAGTCGTCACAGATTTTCTTTCAATTAAAACCTGCCTTTCAAAATCAGGTGACTGCACACACGATTCCTGGTAGGAATAAATCTGTTTATTCTATTTATATTTACGTTAAATGGCATGTGTTATATAATTCACTATGGATAAAACGAACCACAAAGTGTTAAGAACAATCGATGTTCTATCGCCCTTATTAGGTACAGGAGAAAGGAGAGAGACAGAGAGAGAGAGAGAGAGAGAGAGAGAGAGAGAGAATAAAAGAGGTTATTTTGAAAGAAAAGAAAATGAACAGCATCACTTGAAGAAGTAGTTTATAGTTAGTAAGTAACAAAGGCAAACACGAAATTATGGTACAGAATAGATCAGAGTTTACTTGTCAACTGTCTCGTTAGAGAATAGTTAACAGTTACCAAAAATGTAACCGTCGATTTCAAGAGTACCTATTTGTGTACAAACCATTTTCTTAATCTGTTAGGAAAAGTTCGACTTGAAAGTGTTTAGAACTGAAGTAAATATAATATATTATTATGAATCTAAACTTTTATATTAAAGTGTTGCGCACTCAAAAGTACACAACAACCGGACAGTGCACTGTGCGCACTAAAACTATCATTAGCTTTTATTATTATTATGTTTTTTTTAACTATCATTAGCGGGGGCCTTGGTAGCCGAGTTGGGAAAACCACTCGACCTTCGGACAACCCGTGTTCGATTTCCGCTGGGAGCAGTGTGAATTGTACTCGTAGTTGGGGAAAAAAACCTCCACGGTCGACCCAGCCGTTGGCAGAAATGGGTACCAGGGTCCTACCCTGGGAAGGTGAGGAATGTCGCCTCGCATCTGATTTTCGATGCTTGAGGCGACATTATACAGAAATCTCCGAAAATCTCTGGATAGGCGGTCGAGCACATATAGGTGGGAACTCGCGTGCTAAGACGCCGGTTCAAGTCTCGTACTTTACCTTTAGCTTTACTATCATTAGCTTGACTATGACTTCAGCATAGAATCACACACAACAATCACTGTATAATTGACAGGTTGGCTAGCTGCGCTATCGTTGAGGACAGTCAACCAATGGATTGGGCGTACATCATCAATGCCATCCGAGATGTGGGAAAGGACAGGGAGGCATCCTATCTCCAAGCTTGTTCAATCTATACACTGAACAAATGTTTAAAAACATCACAGAGGTGCCAGGCCTAAACACTAAATGAAAGATGATCAATAACATAAGATATGCTGATGACAGTGTATTACTAGCAGAAAATCCTAAAGATCTACAACAATTATTTAATGATATAAACATGACAAACAAGAAATATGAATCTCAAAAACACTAAAACTATGATCATAAACAAACAAAAAATACTCATAACCTACAAGTGGATATTAAAGTTGAAGGAATAGACCTGGAGACAGTTCAGAGCTATAACTATTTTAGACATATTATAACCAGTGATTGGAAATGTACAACTGAAATACACACAAAAGAATAGGAACTGCAAAAAGCAATTTTAATGCCACAAAAAATATACTAACATCAAAACAAATAATACCAGGGCTAAAACTAAGAATAGAAAAATGTTGTATATCTTCTCAACATTCCTGTATGGTGCAGAAACATGGACATTAGACAAAAAAAAAAACAGAACAGAAAATGTAAGCATTTTGAAACTGTGGATTTATAGAAAAATATGAAGAATTGGATGGAAAGGAAAGAAAAACAATGAAGTCTTAAAATAACTAAACAATGAAAAGAGAACTACTATATACATTTCAAACAAAACAAATAATACTTTTGGGTCATGTTAAAAGATTCAGCACCTTCCTAAAAGTAATATCGGAAGGGAAAATACACGGTAAAAGAGGCAGAGTCAGACCAAGACTAACAAGGACGATTAACATCAAAAGATGGCCATGTCAGTCTATGACAACCTGCACCATCAAAACAAGAGACAGAACGAAATTTTGCCCCATGGTAGCCAACCGTCGATGCGGTGATGGCACTGAATAATGATGAACGTATTATTATTATTCAACATCATGCATGGGAAATTAACAATTATACCCAAGGAATATTTGAGAGCATTTCAAGAAATAACATTTCAAAAACTAGCTACAGGTATCACTAACTTGTCAACAATTCACTCACTTCTGTATGGGATCTGGCACCTGCAGCATGAAGTGCAATTTGATCGATCCTAGAAACCACCCAATAATTAAGGAGCAACATGAAATTGACTGTCAGTAACTAGGGAAGCTACAGCAAGGCATGATGGGAACTTTAAGATAAAGGTTATGTAAACATGCACTTCCCGGTACACATCGGTTGTATTAAATTACGTGGAAAAACAATGAACAGGCTGTCTGTAAATAGTAACAGAATGATGTTTATGGATGCCTGACAGTGACACTTTCGTTGTAAAGGTGAAAGTATACTGCTCTTATGGATTACACTGTCAGTGAACCAGCTTTGATAATATAAACACTGCAGCAACAGATATCGTTAAATACCTGCTATATATATTATCAGCTTTGGCGAAGAAACAAAGCTGAAAGTAGTTCATTAACCTTTGACCTACACTTGCCAGCAATTCTCAATAGTGGATTAATGAAGGTGTTCATTTAAAACTTATATAATTTGTCATCATTTCTGAAATGGTGATCGAAACAGCATGAAGACAAACGTTTGAAACTCAGCTATCCGGAGCCCGTAACTGCATACCAATATGTTTGAAGACTGAGTCGGCCAGATTAATAACAAAACGTGTATCATACTTATTCTATTTTTATTGTGTAGGGTTTGCTGAAGAGTATTTATGGTGGTATGGGAGATAGAGAATAATGGTCGCATCTTGAGAGATCACGTGATTATGTGGCCAGAGTTTTTACATTCACTCGGACAGAAACCAAAACAACTGTTTGACTCTACCATGGCATGAATCCACGTCCACTGTATGTAGACAACAACAAGTTGCCCGATCTCAGTCTTTGGTCGACACCAGGGACGAGATCACTAGCAAGTAAAACTGTTAAAAAGGCAATTAATAGTGTTGCAGTGTGCATCGCATAGATCACAAAGGGACACTCAGTGAACGTTGTCGATTCAAAGATTTTTGGTGAATCTCCAATCATCTTGTCTTTCTTTGTTTTGTCATTAGTTCAGAAGACTTGATTCAACAGACACTTGTTCAATGGACAATGGTTCAACAGACACTTGTGTAATAGACACTGGTTCAAAAAACATTACTTCAACAGACACTTGTTCAAAAGACACTGGTTCAATAGACAATGATTCAACCGACACTTGTGCAATAGACACTGGTTCACCAGAAACTTGTTCAAAAGACATTGGTTCAATAAACATTGGTTCAACAGACACTTGTGCAATAGACACGGGTTTAAAAAAAATTGATTCATCAGACACTTGTTCAAAAGACACTGGTTCAATGGACAATGGTTCAATAAACATTGGTTCAACAGACACTTGTGCAATAGACAATGGTTCAACAGACACTTGTGCAATAGACACTGGTTTAAAAAAAAATTGATTCATCAGACACTTGTTCAAAAGACACTGGTTCAATGGACAATGGTTCAATAAACATTGGTTCAACAGACACTTGTTCAATGGACAATGGTTCAACAGACACTTGTTCAATAAACAATGGTTCAACAGACACTTGTGCATTAGACACTGGTATAAAAAAATTGGTTCATCAGACACTTGTTCAAAAGACACTGGTTTAATGGACAATGGTTCAATAATTATTGTTTCAACATACACTTGTTCAATGGACAATGGTTCAACAGACACTTGCTCAATAAACAGTGGTTCAACGGACACTTGTGCAATAGACAATGGTTCAACAGACACTTGTGCAATAGACACTGGTATAAAAAAAAATTGGTTCATCAGACACTCGTTCAAAAGACACTGGTTCAATGGACAATGGTTCAATAAACATTGGTTCAACGGACACTTGTGCAATAGACAATGGTTCAACAGACACTTGTGCAATAGACACTGGTATAAAAAAAAATTGGTTCATCAAACACTCGTTCAAAAGACACTGGTTCAATGGACAATGGTTCAATAAACATTGGTTCAACGGACACTTGTGCAATAGACAATGGTTCAACAGACACTTGTGCAATAGACACTGGTATAAAAAAAATAGGTTCATCAGACACTCGTTCAAAAGACACTGGTTCAATGGACATTGGTTCAATAGCCATTGTTTCATTTGATACTGTTTCAGTGGACTCTGGTTCAATAGACGATGATTCAATAGACGATAGTTCAATAGACGATGATTCAATAGACGATAGTTCAATAGACGATGATTCAATAGACGATAGTTCAATAGACGATGATTCAATATACGATAGTTCAATAGACGATAGTTCAATAGACGATAGTTCAATAGACGGTTGTTCAATAGACGATGGTTCAATAGACGGTTGTTCAATAGACGATGATTCAATAGACGATAGTTCAATAGACGATAGTTCAATAGACGATAGTTCAATAGACGGTTGTTCAATAGACGATGGTTCAATAGACGATGATTCAATAGACGGTTGTTCAATAGACGATAGTTCAATAGACGATGATTCAATAGACGGTTGTTCAATAGACGATAGTTCAATAGACGATGGTTCAATAGACGATGTTTCAATAGACGGTTGTTCAATAGACGATAGTTCAATAGACGATAGTTCAATAGACGATAGTTCAATAGACGATGGTTCAATAGACGATAGTTCAATAGACGATAGTTCAATAGACGATGGTTCAATAGACGATGGTTCAATAGACGATGATTCAATAGACGATAGTTCAATAGACGATAGTTCAATAGACGATAGTTCAATAGACGATGGTTCAATAGACGATGGTTCAATAGAAGATGATTCAATAGACGATAGTTCAATAGACGATGATTCAATAGACGATAGTTCAATAGACGATGGTTCAATAGACGATAGTTCAATAGACGATAGATAGTTCAATAGATAGTTCAATAGACGATAGTTCAATAGACGATGGTTCAATAGACGATGGTTCAATAGACGATGATTCAATAGACGATAGTTCAATAGACGATAGTTCAATAGACGATGGTTCAATAGACGATAGTTCAATAGACGATGATTCAATAGACGATAGTTCAATAGACGATAGTTCAATAGACGATTGTTCAATAGACGATAGTTCAATAGACGATTGTTCAATAGACGATAGTTCAATAGACGATGGTTCAATAGACGATGGTTCAATAGACGATGATTCAATAGATGATGATTCAATAGACGATGATTCAATAGACGATGGTTCAATAGACGATGATTCAATAGACGATGATTCAATAGACGATGATTCAATAGACGATGGTTCAATAGACGATGGTTCAATAGACGATGGTACAATAGACGATAGTTCAATAGACGATGATTCAATAGACGATAGTTCAATAGACGATAGTTCAATAGACGATAGTTCAATAGACGATAGTTCAATAGACGATGGTTCAATAGAAGATGGTTCAATAGACGGTTGTTCAATAGACGATAGTTCAATAGACGATGGTTCAATAGACGGTTGTTCAATAGACGATGATTCAATAGACGATGATTCAATAGACGGTTGTTCAATAGACGATGATTCAATAGACGATAGTCCAAAAGACGATGGTTCAATAGACGATAGTTCAATAGACGATAGTTCAATAGACGATAGTTCAATAGACGGTTGTTCAATAGACGATGGTTCACTAGACGGTTGTTCAATAGACGATGATTCAATAGACGATGATTCAATAGACGATAGTTCAATAGATGATGATTCAATAGACGATGGTTCAATAGACGATGGTACAATAGACGATAGTTCAATAGACGATGATTCAATAGACGATAGTTCAATAGACGATGATTCAATAGACGATAGTTCAATAGACGATAGTTCAATAGACGATAGTTCAATAGACGATAGTTCAATAGACGATGGTTCAATAGACGATGGTTCAATAGACGATGATTCAATAGACGAAGATTCAATAGACGATGGTTCAATAGACGATGGTTCAATAGACGATGGTTCAATAGACGATGATTCAATAGACGATGATTCAATAGACGATGATTCAATAGACGATGGTTCAATAGACGATGATTCAATAGACGATGATTCAATAGACGATGGTTCAATAGACGATGGTTCAATAGACGATGGTACAATAGACGATAGTTCAATAGACGATAGTTCAATAGACGATAGTTCAATAGACGATAGTTCAATAGACGATAGTTCAATAGACGATGGTTCAATAGAAGATGGTTCAATAGACGGTCGTTCAATAGACGATAGTTCAATAGACGATGGTTCAATAGACGGTTGTTCAATAGACGATGATTCAATAGACGATGATTCAATAGACGGTTGTCCAATAGACGATGATTCAATAGACGATAGTTCAATGGACGATGGTTCAATAGACGATAGTTTAATAGACGATGGTTCAATAGACGATAGTTCAATAGACGATAGCTCAAAAGACGATAGTTCAATAGACGGTTGTTCAATAGACGATGGTTCACTAGACGGTTGTTCAATAGACGATGATTCAATAGACGATGATTCAATAGACGATAGTTCAATAGACGATAGTTCAATAGACGATGATTCAATAGACGATGATTCAATAGACGATGATTCAATAGACGATAGTTCAATAGACGATAGTTCAATAGACGATGATTCAATAGACGATGATTCAATAGACGATGATTCAATAGACGATGTTTCAAAAGACGATAGTTCAATAGACGATAGTTCAATAGACGATAGTTCAATAGACGATAGTTCAATAGACGATAGTTCAATAGACGATGATTCAATAGACGATGATTCAATAGACGATAGTTCAATAGACGATAGTTCAATAGACGATGGTTCAATAGACGATAGTTCAATAGACGATGGTTCAATAGACGATGGTTCAATAGACGATGGTTCAATAGACGATGATTCAATAGACGATAGTTCAATAGACGATAGTTCAATAGACGATGGTTCAATAGACGATGGTTCAATAGACGATGATTCAATAGACGATAGTTCAATAGACGATGATTCAATAGACGATAGTTCAATAGACGATGGTTCAATAGACGATAGTTCAATAGACGATAGATAGTTCAATAGACGATAGTTCAATAGACGATGGTTCAATAGACGATGGTTCAATAGACGATGATTCAATAGACGATAGTTCAATAGACGATAGTTCAATAGACGATGATTCAATAGACGATGATTCAATAGACGATGATTCAATAGACGATGGTTCAATAGACGATGGTTCAATAGACGATAGTTCAATAGACGATAGTTCAATAGACGATAGTTCAATAGACGATAGTTCAATAGACGAAGATTCAATAGACGATGGTTCAATAGACGATAGTTCAATAGACGATGATTCAATAGACGATAGTTCAATAGACGATAGTTCAATAGACGATAGTTCAATAGACGATGGTTCAATAGACGATGGTTCAATAGACGATGGTTCAATAGACGATGATTCAATAGACGATGATTCAATAGACGATGGTTCAATAGACGATGGTTCAATAGACGATGGTTCAATAGACGATGATTCAATAGACGATGATTCAATAGACGATGAATCAATAGACGATGGTTCAATAGACGATGATTCAATAGACGATGATTCAATAGACGATGATTCAATAGACGATGATTCAATAGACGATGGTTCAATAGACGATGGTACAATAGACGATAGTTCAATAGACGATGATTCAATAGACGATAGTTCAATAGACGATAGTTCAATAGACGATAGTTCAATAGACGATGGTTCAATAGAAGATGGTTCAATAGACGATGGTTCAATAGACGATAGTTCAATAGACGATGGTTCAATAGACGGTTGTTCAATAGACGATGATTCAATAGACGATGATTCAATAGACGGTTGTTCAATAGACGATGATTCAATAGACAATAGTTCAATAGACGATGGTTCAATAGACGATAGTTCAATAGACGATGGTTCAATAGACGATAGTTCAATAGACGATAGTTCAATAGACGATAGTTCAATAGACGATAGTTCAATAGACGATAGTTCAAAGACGGTTGTTCAATAGACGATGGTTCACTAGACGGTTGTTCAATAGACGATGATTCAATAGACGATGATTCAATAGACGATATTTCAATAGACGATGATTCAATAGACGATGGTTCAATAGACGATGGTACAATAGACGATAGTTCAATAGACGATGATTCAATAGACGATAGTTCAATAGACGATGATTCAATAGACGATAGTTCAATAGACGATAGTTCAATAGACGATAGTTCAATAGACGATGGTTCAATAGACGATGGTTCAATAGACGATGATTCAATAGACGATGATTCAATAGACGATGGTTCAATAGACGATGGTTCAATAGACGATGGTTCAATAAACGATGATTCAATAGACGATGATTCAATAGACGATGATTCAATAGACGATGATTCATTAGACGATGATTCAATAGACGATGATTCAATAGACGATGGTTCAATAGACGATGGTTCAATAGACGATGGTACAATAGACGATAGTTCAATAGACGATGACTCAATAGACGATAGTTCAATAGACGATGGTTCAATGGACATTGGTTCAATAGACGGTTGTTCAATAGACGATAGTTCAATAGACGATGGTTCAATAGACGATGATTCAATAGACGATGATTCAATAGACGGTTGTTCAATAGACGATGATTCAATAGACGATAGTTCAATAGACGATGGTTCAATAGACGATAGTTCAATAGACGATGGTTCAATAGACGATAGTTCAATAGACGATAGTTCAATAGACGATAGTTCAATAGACGATTGTTCAATAGACGATGGTTCACTAGACGATTGTTCAATAGACGATGATTCAATAGACGATGATTCAATAGACGATAGTTCAATAGACGATAGTTCAATAGACGATAGTTCAATAGACGATGATTCAATAGACGATAGTTCAATAGACGATAGTTCAATAGACGATGATTCAATAGACGATGATTCAATAGACGATGATTCAATAGACGATAGTTCAATAGACGATAGTTCAATAGACGATGATTCAATAGACGATAGTTCAATAGACGATAGTTCAATAGACGATAGTTCAATAGACGATGATTCAATAGACGATAGTTCAATAGACGATAGTTCAATAGACGATAGTTCAATAGACGATAGTTCAATAGACGATAGTTCAATAGACGATGATTCAATAGACGATGATTCAATAGACGATGGTTCAATAGACGATGGTTCAATAGACGATGGTTCAATAGACGATGATTCAATAGACGATGAGTCAATAGACGATGGTTTAATAGACGATGATTCAATAGACGATGGTTCAATAGACGGTAGTTCAATAGACGATGGTTCAATAGACGATGATTCAATAGACGATAGATCAATAGATGTTGGTTCAATAGACGGTAGTTCAATAGACGATAATAGTTCAATAGACGGTTGTTCAATAGACGATGATTCAATAGACGGTAGTTCAATAGACGATAGTTCAATAGACGATAGTTCAATAGACGATAGTTCAATAGACGATAGTTCAATAGACGATAGTTCAATAGACGATAGTTCAATAGACGATAGTTCAATAGACGATGGTTCAATAGACGGTAGTTCAATAGACGATAGTTCAATAGACGATAGTTCAATAGACGATAATTCAATAGACGATAGTTCAATAGACGATAGTTCAATAGACGATAGTTCAATAGACGATGATTCAATAGACGATAGTTCAATATACGATGGTTCAATAGACGATGATTCAATAGACGATAGTTCAATAGACGATGATTCAATAGACGATGATTCAATAGACGATAGTTCAATAGACGATGGTTCAATAGACGATAGTTCAATAGATCAGGACAAAACAGTCAGTTTGGCTAACAGCTCGGTTCTTTATTTTAACTTTAGTTCATCGCAAACTGCAGCTTCAGACAATTCTTAAAACAATCAATCAGACAATCAAACAGACAAATAATAGGAAAAGTACCAAAACTATAAAGTTAAACATCAGCAACCCCCCTTCATTAAAGGCAATAATACTATATTTTTCTGTAACTTGAAGGACGAATGTTGTTAAGAAATAAAGTGCTGGTTCCAGAGGAAAAAAAACGCTGAATAGAGTGAATTTTCACTAACAGATGAGTAACAGAAAAGCGTTCAGACCAGCAGAGAGAAACTGACATCATCATCATTAGGTCGTATGTCCTGTGCAGAACATTGTATTCACAACAGATCATCGGAAAGAATATCTGACTCTAAACAGATGTCTAACTTCTTCTGTTGTCCTGTGTAAGGCCTCTTTGATGTATCAAAGCCGTCGTCTTCTTGCTTTGTCCTGAATGCATCGTCCAGGAACGATGCTTCCCATTATTGTTCTTTCCAGCCAATTGTGTCTTTTGATGTGTCCTCAGTATTTACATTTCCACTGTAATAAGGTGTTTATACGCCACTTCTTTTTAATGTAAAATTCTTTCAATATGTTTTCATTCCACTTTTTTATTATGCATGGTTTCTTAATGATTTTTCAGCAACATTTTGTTTTGGATCAATAGATTTTATTCCTAGCTGTTTGCAAGATTGTCCATGATTCACAACCATATGTTGCTATGGGGAAGATACATGCCCTTAGTAATATTAATTCTACTGCCTTGCTGGTATTGTGCCACATGCTCTTCATGGCGTTTAATTCTGGGTTATACAGTAACATCAAATGTTAGAGTTAGCTAAGATATCAATACACAAATATAATCTGTTAAAGTGTTTGCCGACGTAAACTACTTCTGGAGATTTCCCGAGCTACAACACAAAAACCAAACTAATTGTTCTTTGAGAGATGTCTACTACCGCTCTTGTGTGTTGCTCTGAGTAAAGGAGACGAAATATGTCTATAGCTACTAGCGTTTTTATACTACCTGCTTGAAGACATCTTCCCCCACATATTTTATTGAGATGAAATACGAAATAGATACGGGGAAATATCAAATACAGTGACACCATATGATCAAGTTGTATAAGCCATGTACTCAGACAATAATGTAGAAACAGTCACAGGAACTGCTTCTGACCGGACTAGATAGAAGGCGAAATAAAGATATACCAACGACAGTGTGGTGAAGAACCCGTTAAAGACAAAAGATGACTAGTTGCCACACTCGGGGTACCCTATGAACGATGAGAAAGGACATTGCAAACTGGAGAAAATTGTTTATTCTATAGAAAGCGTCATAAGACGATACTGACTGCTTTGTAGATCTGATCAGTGAAACAAGAACATTGAAAAATAAATGTCAAGATCATTCAATAATTCCGAGAATGCATAAAATGTTCAATGAAAGATGTGATCAAAGTTCTCGAACGTCAACAATGGTGTAAGGAAGAGGTATCTACTAGCCCTAACTCTTTGTACCATCATTTTACTATCTTACATTTACAGTTTGTTATTGCGCAAATACGATGGTGAAGAAGGATTAAATATTGAACAAATCGAAGACTGTTCCGCCTATGATAGTTACATGCCTTCTTTATAGTGAAGGGGTCATCAATTTCATGTATATTATTTTTTAATAATTTTCCCTTCATTGACAGTTGAGTGAACGAAACGAAAATCGGAGTAGGTATTTTGTATTCATCTCACTATATATGTAAATGGTTTTACTGTCATAAATACCAATGGTTTTACTATCAACTTCTGTGATTTTACCATTCACAACTGCCAATGATTTTACTATCTGAAGTAACCGATGATATTACCACACTGGATTTACTAACATCATCATTATCAGATTCCTTGTCCTTTCCAGAACGATGCATTCACCAAAGACCGTCTGAAAGATTCTGTGTCTGTAGCCAGATCTCCCACTTCTTCTGTTGCCATATTCAAAGTCTCCTTGATGACTTAAAATCACCTTCTTCTTGGTCTGCCCATATTGTGTCGCCCTACAACCATGCCTCCATTATTGTTCTTTCCAAACCCCTGTGTCTTTTGACGTAGTCACAGTATTTTAATTTCCTCTGTAGAATGCTATGTTTCAGGAAGTTCTTTTTAATGTTTCCATCTTTTAGTATGTCTTTATTGCTCTTTTTTCATTATCCAAGGTATCTTAAGGATTTTTCTGTAGCATTTTCTTCCGAATGAATCAATTTCTACCTTGCTTTGTGGGTGAGTATCCATGATTTACAACCATATTTTGCTATATACTATGCCGTCAACAATTTAGTTTTACTGTTTTAGTGGTGTTGTACCTCATGTTTCTCATGGCATTTAATTTCTATGTTCTCTTTCAATCTCTTTAAATTCATCTTCATTGTTTGAGAAATGGACTGTGTCATCAGCGTTTTATTGAGGTCTGGAATTATTTTGACATTTATTGTGAAAAGGTCGGCATGGTTTTACTAACACAGGAACTAATGATTTACCGTTAATATAAAAAAATGGTTCTACTATTAGTAACATAGAATTGTTTTACAATCAACAGCAAGTAAATGGTTTTACTATCAACAGTAGCTTATGGATTACCATCAGTCAACTGTAACTAGTGATTTTAAGACTAACAGCAGCCAACGATTTTGCATCAACGGCAACCAAAGTTTGCTATCTATAGTCCACAATAGTAAAAAAAGAAACAATAAAGTACCGCCGTCACGCCTAGTGGCGTATAGGGAATATGGTGTTAGTGACCATAAATTTTACAGACCTTCAGCACATGATTTTTGGAGTAATGTGGTCGGTAGCCGTGCCGCTTTACTTTCCCAGAAACAATCCGGTCGGTGGCCGTGCCGCTTTACTTTCCCAGAAACAATCCGGTACCCATTTAAGGTTGGGTGAACCCGGAAGCCGTCGGTTGGGCTCGAACCCAACCCGTTGTCCTTTGTAGTCCAGTTCACTAACCACTGAGCTATCGCGGCTCCATATAGTCCACAATAGTTTTACCAAAAAAAAGCAACCGTTGTTGTTACCATCAACAACTAATTACTTTATCATCAACAACAATTAAATGACTTCATCATCATCAATAACTAATGATTTTATCATCAACAACAACTAATGACTTTATCATCAACAACATCTAGTAATTTTACCACCAACAACATCCAGTAATTTTACCATCAACAACATCCAGTAATTTCACCATCAACAACATCCAGTAATTTTACCATCAACAACATCCAGTAATTTCACCATCAACAACATCCAGTAATTTTACCATCAACAATATCCAGTAATTTTATCATCAACAACAACCTGTAATTTTACCATCAACATCAACTTGTAATTTTACCATCAACAACAACCTGTAATTTTATCATCAACAACAACCTGTAATTTTACCATCAACAACAACCTGTAATTTTATCATCAACAACAACCTGTAATTTTATCATCAACAACAACCTGTAATTTTATCATCAACAACAACCTGTAATTTTATCACCAACAACAACCTGTAATTTTATCATCAACAACAACCTGTAATTTTATCATCAACAACAACCAGTAATTTCACCATCAACAACAACCTGAATTTTACCATGAACAACAACCTGTATTTTTACCATCAACAACAACCAGTAATTTTACCATCAACAAAATGTGTGTCCCCTGTCAGCCCACTCCCAGAGAACAGTAGAATGAGCCAGTCATAAAACTAATGAACACGCGCTTCTTTTAGTAGTTGTATCTCCTGTGTATACATTCTCTGGCGAGAACTGAAACATCGTACTTGAGAGATTTCGAAACCTCCCAAGGCACTATTATTTTTAAGTCTACGTAACAGTTTGTAGAATCTTGAAGATGTGAACATTGCACAAAACATAAGTCTACCCTACCATTTGTTATCAATAACTGGTTGTCACATAGTCAACACGGACATATCGTGGCAAGAGCGCCAGGCATTTGAACCAGTTGCACATGAATTGTTTTGGCAGATTGTACAGGAAGAAGGTTGTACGATAGAAAAGTTCATTCTAAAGAAACCAACATTTAGGATATTTACATCATATATATATATATATATATATATATATATATATATATATATATATATATATATCAGAACAGAAAATTGAAGCCTTTGAAATGTGGATTTATAGAAGAATAGGTAGAATTGGATGGAAAGAAAAGAAAACAAACGATGAAGTTTTAAAACAACTAAAAATAAAAAGAGAACTACTAAATACAATTAAGACATGAGAAATGAAATTTTGCGGGCACGTTAAAAGGCACAACAGCCTACTAAAAGTAATATTGGAAGGGAAAATACAAGGTAACATAGGCAGAGGCAGACCAAGACTAACATGGACGAGTAACATCAAAAGATGGACAAGTCAATCTATGACAACCTGCACCATCAAAGCAAGAAACAGAGTAGAATGGCGATCCATGGTAGCCAACCTCGTTGCGGAGACGGCACTCGATGATGATGACGATGACATCATATTGCAGAAAGGGCAAAACCAACATACACGCAAAGAAGACATGAAGTCAGAGATGAAAACTTTGGGAAGATTTGGTTTGAATTTAAGCCAAAACGGGCAGCGTGTTATTTGTCTTGAAGATGTGATCTCCGCGTAGAGTTACAAGATAGAAGAAGATGAAGACAACTTGTTGCTGAAGATCAAAGAGAAATATGCCGGACACAGTATGGTCATACTTAGTAATTGTATCTGAGCCGCGATAGCTAAGTGGTTAGTGAAGGGGCCTACTAAAGACAAGAGGTTAGGTTCGATCCTGATCGACGGATTCCAGGTTACCCAGCCTTATACAGGTACAGAGTTTGTTTTTTCTTGGAGAAAAAAGCGGCACGCGCGTATTACGGACCACATTACCCCGAACAATTGAGTAAAGTAAAGTGCCCCGTCACGCCGAGTGGAGTATAGGGAATATGGTGTTAGTGACCCTATATTTTACAGACCTTCGGCACATGATTGTGGGGGTAATGTGATCAGTATTACGCCCGTGCAGCTTTACTTTCCCAGAAAAAAATCCGGTACCTATTAAAGGCTAGGGAACCCGGAAGTCGTCGGTTAGGATCGAACCCTGCCTCTTGTCCTTTGTAGTCCAGTTCACTAACCACTGAGCTATTGCGGCTTCCTTCAAAAAATAGAGTGCCAAAGATATATTTAAAATATGAGCACAAACACCATATTCTCTATACTCCACGTGGCGAAACGGGCTCTTTTCTCTTTTTTTCTGTAATTATTTAAGTTAATGTATCAACCGGTGTGAGGTGAACATAGCAAGGGCTAGATACATATTGATGAACAGAAGAAGTATTGCCTATGTTTTCGAAGAATGTACGATCTTGAAGTCAACAACAGAAAGATCGTAATAGATAAGTTTACAGTGTACGCTATAACATCAACAGAGATGCCATTATCACAGAGAAACCCACACTTCATCTACTCGAGACACACATTAACACCAAAAAATTTACTGCACGTGATTCACTTTTTTTCCCCTTATTTTTTTCCCTTCCATACTGGTATTTTAGTGCCCAAGGCAGATAACGTTTGCTGCACTTTTCTCTCTTGAGCCGCCATCTCTGCTGCCATGATTGGAGTTTCCGTATCATTTCATTTTAGGACGTCTTGTTTTCTTAGTGTTTATTCACAAATGTATGGTTCCCCGGTTCGATCTTCATGTCTCGTCACGTGATCACATTATTTAATTTGTCATTTCTTTCTATAATCAACTGGTGCCCCACGTTCAACCGGGACTTGTGAACTGTACCGTAACATCAACAAGACCTTGCCATGAACAGTTATTTTCATTCATCCATTTTCATACACTCATTAAAATACGTTCACCAGTATTGATATTGATTGTTTGTCAGAAATGGTTTAAGAGTTGAAGCCTGTTAAACTTGGCGCGTTAATCCAAGCAACACAGACGATATTACTGTATAAGCCTCGATTTCCTCATGAATTGATACGATCTTATTATTGGATGGGCGTTGCCAGATACGGTGTTTTGCGATGTCTTGACACTAACACCCCAGACACGAATTATCTGCTCCCTTCTGCCTGTCTCTCATGCCACACCGTACTTGTTTACCCATTGATTCTGAGACGTTGCTCAGACTCCCACTGAGATTTATCAGGCTCGTTAGCTATCGATGTACATAACGACTTACTTAGACATAATTATAGACGTAAAGTTATATCTAAATACATGTTTATCTTTTACCAGTTGCTTTAATTGTTGCCTGTTTTCTAGTGTGAGTGTATGTGTGTAGTTAGTCTGCTTTACTAAATGTTTATCTGCCAACAAATTTTTGGCATCACAGCAAATTATTTAATATATGTGTGCGGGTGTAAATGTGTGTGTGTATATATATATATATATATATATATATATATATATATATATATATATATGCGTATATGTGTATTATCGTAGATGTGGCGTCGTGGTTTGCTCTAGACGCATGTTCCTTTTTATTTTATTATTTTTTTTGCCAATGATTTCGGGTTTTAATTCAAATATTTATCTCTCAACGTTATGAAGAATACCATCAGGTATAAATAGCGAACACACCTCACCTTTAGATACCATTATTTAGCTTTATCTTGGTAATACACTTCAGGTCCAACGGAAATAAATTGTTTTAACATAGTCATATATAAATAGGAAAGCAGTGAGAACGATTACAGAAATGAAAGGGCAATAGTTATCGGTATAGGAAACCAAGTGGCAATGACTATGATGAATATATGAAACCAAATGACAATAGTTAATTTTAATATATAAAACCAGAGAATGATAATAATAATGAGTATATGAACGATAATCATGATGAGCATGTGAAACCAAATTATGATATTTATGATGAACATATGAAACCAAAGTATGATGATTATAATGAACATTTGAAACCAAATGATGAGAGCTATAATGAACATATGTAACCAAAGTATGATAATTATAATGATCATAAGAAACAAAAAGATGCTAGTTATAATGAATATATGAAACAAAAACATTATTATTAAAATGAACATATGAAATCAAATGATGATATTACGAGCATATTTTTTTTTTCAAGAACCACTCCTTTTCATCGTCCATCCTTGAAAGAACGTTAAGTGAACGCAATTGCTTCATGTCGAAATTTGCTGCAAACCGTGATATTGATATTTGCACTTTTAGCCAAGATTTCTGACTGCAATCCAATTTTTTTTTTCTATTTTGGGAGCTCGCTTTGCACAACAGATAAACTGATTTCCATTACAACCACTATAACTGGAGTAGAATATTCGTCAGCATTGCCGTTGCTCCTCCTGCAAACAGTTAGCTATGAGTCGTCGGCTACTTTCAATCCTTCAAGAAACAATAATTATAAAGCGAATATGAAATATAGAGATACTTAGATTATACAGTATCAAAAGGCAAACATTATGATGGTTATAAAATGTACACAAATTATGATTGGCATCAGGAATCAAGGGAAGATAATTATTGTAAGTAAATAAAACCGGAGGTGGTAAGTATAATGAGTAGTACATCAAGGACAAATTATTATTAGGAGTAAAGGAAAGCAAGAAAGAAAAATGATGATCATTACATTATTTTGATCACATCAAACCTTTGAACAGTAATTAATATGTAACGAAGTATAGGAAACCCAACGGAACAATTAATTGCTTTTTTTTACAATTAAAATGTTGATGATATGACTCTACTACTTAGATAATACTGTAAAGGGTCATATAGAACAGTTTGAGAAGCTCTGGCCTATAAGAATGTTTGATAGATATTGCTGAGCAAAGCTTCGGATGCGTAATCATCACACACTACCGTAAACTGCCTGGCCAAAGCACGATAAGTGTGTCTCCCAGAATCGCATCATAGCTTATGTGCAAACATTAATAAATGTTGAAAAAAAAATAAGATAATTCTCCTCAAAGCCTGAAACCCCCTGATAACCAAATCGATTTTTTAACTCAAAAAAAAAAAGAGGAAAAGGAAGCAAAAATTGCGGTTAAAAAATTCAAATTATGTCTTCGCTAACAGCTGTGAGGTGTAAATGACAATATACTCTTTGTATCCTTGCATGATGCTTTTTATTTATTCCACAAAAATATAATCTAAGTGCTGTTTAGCAGATTAACCGCACTCAAAAATAATTGTACAAATAAAGAGGAATGCTTCAAAACGTGAAAGAAAAATTCCCATCGGTAGAGTAATAATTTTCCGGAGTAGTCGGGGCTAAAGACAGATGGATTATGCAATAAAACCCAATCATATGTTTCCCTTATTTTCTCTGACTTTTAATTTGTCTGAATTAACTGTAACTTGTTTAAGGAAAACATGTAATCAACATCTTCGTTCACTGACTTGAACCTTCCCTAACTAATTATGTTCTCTTCTCTCTCTCTCTCTCTCTCTCTCTCTCTCTCTCTCTCTCTCTGTCGCTCGCTCTCTCGTTCTCTTCACCCCTACACCAACACTTCCATAAAAAATATGTGAACAAATTCTACCTAAAAAATGGCCACTTTGTTCATGAACTCAATGTCTTGAAGATAACTTAGACTAGCTTGTGCTGTCAACAGTTCAAGCTGTAAGGGTGACTATGGTGAGGGTGTGTCGTAAGGTGAGGCGTGACGTAAAATTCGATGACAGAAAGCACTCAATTACATCAGCAAAAGGGCTTTCATTTAAATAATGTTATCCAAATACGCTAGCGCGCTCGTTTGTATCACTGTTTGTATCACTGTTTGTATCACTGTTTGTATCACTGTTTGTATCACTGTTTGTATCACTGTTTGTATCACTGTTTGTATCACTGTTTGTGTCATTGTCTGTACTACTGATTAACATAATTAACATTATTCACTCTTAACAGTGCTTGGGTCATGATCTCTTTGCAACAAGTGACGTAATCTTGACTATCTAAGAATATCAATATCTTAGATAAGGAACTAAGATTAGTTCCTTATGTTCAGCGTCAAGCTCTACATTTTTCACAACAAATGCTCTCGAGGCAAATTTATGAGATCGTTCATTGATCTGAATTCCTGAGTGACCAGGTCAAAATATCCACGACAGTTCTCGAAGGACCGAAGCTTCCTAATGTCCAATCCGATTGTGATGTAGCAACCCAACTTCTAAACTATCAAACATGACACTTTGACGCAATAATTGCTTTGCTGGAGGGGTTCTCACAACACCAGTACAAAGCGGCAGTGGTAACCTCAATATTCCATTCTACTTGTTTTGTAAGTGGTAAATGACTGACATTTTAGATCCGCTTTATTCAGTGATGATTTGACTTCTCATTGTAACAGAACATATGTGCATGCTAATTCTGTTTCTCGGAATACATCTTGAAACAACAGATAAAATGGTTTGGCCACGAGATAAGACAAACAAAGATCAATACACAACACAACGAGCCCTGAATAAACGCTGAGAGAATACAGATCCAAGATGGTTTGGCGGGATATTAGAAAACAAGGAAACATAACAGCAGGAGAGGCAAACAAAAAAGCAAAACACTGCAAAATATATCTCCGCAGGACACCGAAAGGCAAATGTAGAAGAAAAAAGAAGAACAAATGAGTCGGTATAAATAACAGTGTATCATTATTATCCAGAACGGTGGCTCTCAAAAGCTGTCTGCTTAAGTAGGGATCAGTGAATCAGAACTGGTCAAAACCCTACTTCACCTTCCCTTTGTGAACCTGGAAACAACAAACCAGTCTGGCCAAGCTGGAGGGATTGATGATAATGATAACACGGCTTATTTACGCCCATTTAGCGTTCTTTTAGTCTAAAGAGGAACACTAATGCAACAACTCTTTCTGTTTGTAACATTAACACTGTATCCTAGGGCTCCTCAAGGTGTCATGACTATGTCAACTATAGTCACACATTGGCGCCAGTTCTTTTTCTCGGCGTTATCATTAGTATAGTTCATCTTTAGTTATTCCAATGGACTGTTATAATCTCTAATATATGTTCTGTTTGCATTTGTCTCTGTAGAAAACCTTGTTTAGGTCAAAGCCTTGGTTTGTCCGTTATTTTTATTATTATCATCTTCGTGATCTAGCTTGTCCCTGTCCTGCTGGAACTTGGCTTCCATGTCAGTTGCTCTGAAAATGTGTTCTGTCTCGCCCGATATATAAAAAGCCTGCAGGATTTTGTTGTCTATAATTTCTTACATCCATCTTTTGTATGTTAGGTCTTACTCATAAATGTTTAATTGGAACTGTGCCCTCCATAATTATATTCTTGGTCTTTATGCCGTTTTAAATAATCAAAATGTTTTGTTTTCCATGTTTTTTTCTTGTTTTTCATATAATCTTTATCAACCACCCGTTTCATGAGCAACGGCATTCACAATCAAACTTCAGAAGTTCAAAGTATAAAGCTCAGAAGAACTACGAGTGCAATGAAAAATACCCCAATTACAAAGATTCACATTTTTAAAAATTGAGTCCCTGGCACTTCCACTCCAAATACAATACATTTATCCAGTTTGTAAAGCCTTAAAGACTATTAAAACATGTTTTGCATCGAGACTTTTAATAGATAACAGGCTTTGGGAAAGTACCAAATCATTTGGCATGAGAAACCTACAAAGAACACGACCTGTTTTAGAAGCTGATGACGATTTGTGTGAATCTCTTACATCTGGATCATTGAACACTTTGTCCGAACCACTCAGAGACTATACTTGAAGTACTATGAAAAGATTTTCATGGTAAATAAATAAAACAAGCAAGTTGAAGTTGCGTAACAGATTTGTGTGTTAAATTCAGAAGCAATACCACAAAGAATCCGGAGATAAATATACACAGTTCTACAATTGAAGTTGGTAAGAAAACAGGAACGGACATATTAAATACATGACTTACACAAAGGAGACAAAAGAGTAACAAGCACTCTCCCTCAGCCGAAGATGTGTGTTTAAACTTCAGAGCAGAGGCCATAACACTCCACACAACCATACATATATTAAATAATAACGAGTACTACCTATTTTTAAAAAATGTGGTTTCTAAGTGCCACACGGCTTGTTTATCAGGCGCTAAACAAGGTAATGTATACACAAAATATAGATTAACAGGTTTGTTGTCGGAGAGAAATAAAAAACTGGTCCTGCAATGCTTACCAGACCATTGCGGCATTCATAAAAATTAAAACTAAAATGAGCTTGAGAAAGTAGAGGAAATCTTCAGTAGCTGATTCTCTCGCAGAGTTTTAGGAAAGTAAAGACCTTCTTAAATCATGTAATGAAGATATAATGAACAGATATGAACGGAGAATACGATTCAGGAGAAAAGACGATCTAAACAGTTTCAAAAGAAACTGAGAGTGAATCGTAAGAGTGGATCATTATCTGCAGACCCAGAAGTGGGAAGTGTGGTCTCAGAGCAGCCTTCAAAAACGGGATCTTAGAGATCGCCGCCTGCGGCTGGAAAGTGTGGTCTCAGAGCAGGCCTTCAAAAACGGGATCTTAGAGATCGCCGCCTGCGGCTGGAAAGTGTGATCTCAGAGCAGGCCTTCAAAAACGGGATCTTAGAGATCGCCGCCTGCGGCTGGAAAGTGTGGTCTCAGAGCAAGCCTTCCCAAACGGGATCTTAGAGATCGCCGCCTGCGGCTGGAAAGTGTGCTCTCAGGACTGGCCTTCAAAAATGGGGTGTCTTAGAGATCGCCGCCTGCGGCTGGAAAGTGTGGTCTCAGAGCAGGCCGTCAAAAACGGGATCTTAGAGATCGCCGCCTGCGGCTGGAAAGTGTGGTCTCAGAGCAAGCCTTCCCAAACGGGATCTTAGAGATCGCCGCCTGCGGCTGGAAAGTGTGCTCTCAGGACTGGCCTTCAAAAATGGGGTGTCTTAGAGATCGCCGCCTGCGGCTGGAAAGTGTGGTCTCAGAGCAGGCCGTCAAAAACGGGATCTTAGAAATCGCCGCCTGCGGCTGGAAAGTGTGCTCTCAGGACTGGCCTTCAAAAATGGGGTGTCTTAGAGATCGCCGCCTGCGGCTGGAAAGTGTGGTCTCAGAGCAGACATTTGATAAAACGGATCTTAGAGATCCTCGCCAGCGGCTGCAAAACACTAAAACAGACTGCCAAACACTAAAGCAGACTGCCAAACACTAAAACAGACTGCCAAACACTAAAACAGACTGCCAAACACTAAAACAGACTGCCAAACTCTAAAACAGACTGCCAAACACTAAAACAGACTGCCAAACACTAAAACAGACTGCCAAACACTAAAACAGACTGCCAAACACATACAACACAGAAGAAGAAAACAACATGAAATAAACAAACATATTGGGATGTCATCATCATGTGCCATACCTTTTATTTTGCCAGTTGTAAACCAAGCATTCCAACTTTCCTCTCCTGATGTGCCTGAAAAATGTTGATTGTTTCTTTCTGATGTTTTTTAGGAGCTCCCTTTTATGTTGGCCTCTTAGAGAATTTCCTCATTGGTCTTTTTAGCTGTCCAGGGAACTTTCAACATTCTTCTAGGAAATCCTATCTCTGTGGCCTCCAATCATCTTTTCATGTGTTTGTCTACTGTCCATGATTCGCTTCAATAGGTCAGAATTGGTTCTATATAGCACCGATGAATTCTCTTTCTCACTTCTATTGACATAGATCTATTACATATGATATTTTTCATTTTCTGAAATGCTATTTTGGCCTGAGCTATTCTACTTTTTATTTCCGTGGTGCATCTTCCATCCGATGTTATTATTGTGCCAAGTATTTGACGCGTTGCATTTGTTTGAGAGTTGTCCTGTTGTTTATTTTTATGCTGCATGATAGTGATGATTCTTTATTCGATATGATCATTACTTCTGATTTCTTACTTTTCAGACTGAGTCTTTCTTGTTGCTTTCTTTTACTATTATGTCTATTATTTCTTGTAGTTCATTCTGTCTCTGCTATTTAGACTGTGACTAGTTTTGCCACATTGTGCGTCACTCTCAATTTGATTAGTTTAAACTATCGTCAAACCATATTGTTTTTACATGCCTTGTGTCATCTTGGTATTGATGCAGTCTGATACCTTGTTCAATTATCTAAAAATTAATATATAATATGTTATGTGTTAGATAAATGTAAATGTGTAGAAAAACAAAAATAAAGGACTCAGCCTTAATAGCAAACAGACAGAGGTAATGGTAAAAACAAAGAAAAAGACATCACCTCAGTGAAAAATAAAGACAAGTGGAACAATATTAAAACAGGTAAATTAATTTTAATATTTAGGAACTTTGTTAACCTCAGATGGAAGATGTACAAAAGAGGTGAGATGCAGAATGGCTCAGGCAAAAGCAGCTTTCCAAAAAAATGAGGAAAATACTATGCAATCCATTTTTGACAATAGAAACAAGAAAAAGAGTTCTTAAATGTTATGTAGAGCCAGTCTTAACATACGGATGCGAATCATGGACAATAGGACAACAGACAAGAAAATCAATGGAGTCTGTAGAAATGTGGTTTTACAGAAGAATGTTGAGAATACCATGGATAGCTAACAACAGTAATGAAGAGGTTCTGAGAGAGGTCAAAGCAAAAAGAGAGCTAATTTCCAATGTTAGGAAGAGACAATCATCATTTTTTGGCCATGTAATGAGAAGAGAACAACTTGAATATATTTTAACAACTGGAAACATTGAGGGACGAAGAGATAGAGGGAAGCAAAGAGAAAAAATAACAGACAGCTTAAGAGAATGGCTTGGCAGGAGGTGAACAACAGAAATGATAAATAGCTGCCGAGATCGAAAGTTGTTGAGCGACATGATCACCTACGCCACTAGGCCCGGTACTTGATGGTGATGAAATGTGTAGATTTATTCTTAAAACCATTCACAATTTTGTCTCTGAAATCACTTCCGTTGCATCGATTAAAACGCTTCCGTACGTAAAGAGTTAAAGATGATGTAAGGGAAATATTGTCATTACTATCAAATTGTTGAGACAGAGAATTATCAATCATGTCGGGACAAGATGAAGGCACTGTATGATGATTATGAGATGATTTGATCGTGATCTATCTAGCCTATGTTCTAGTAGTCCTTTAAGGTCGTTTCTGTTGATGTCATTATCGTGGAAGATTGCACGCATGCACTGGTCTGGATTCAGTTTGTAAATTCGAAAATTAGATTAGACCTTTATCAAGTATTACAACTACACCTCAAATATGAAAGCTGTCAACAAGTCAATCTTAAATTTATTTGCCTTTTACGAGGCATTAACAGCCCTTTTCCGCTGTTCTTGACTATCTAATCATTTCTTACTGGTTCATCCTTGTTCATTTTCTACTTATTCGTATGTCAACAATGCCTTTGCAACTGTTTAGTTTCCCATGGCTGTTAGACCAAATGGTTTCCTCTCCTCTTAAATAGCATTTTATTTCTAGCATGTTGACTTCACAGAGTCTAATGTTTAAGCATTTCTCTTTTTATTTTGAAAAGATTGCTATACACAACAACTTGTTCACTACTAGGCGCACTCAAGACATGTTGATCACTACGTATCACACTCAATACATCTTGGTCACTACCTATCACACTCAAAACATCTTGATCACTAAGTATCACAATTAATACATCTTGGTCACAACGTATCACACTCAAGACATCTTTATCACAACGAATCACACTCAATACATCTTGATCACTACGTATCACAATCAATACATCTTGGTCACTACGTATCACACTCAAAACATGTTGATCACTACGTATCACACTCAATACATCTTGATCACTACGTATCACACTCAATACATCTTGATCACTACGTATCACACTCAATACATCTTGGTCACTACGTATCACACTCAATACATCTTGGTCACTACGTATCACACTCAAGACATCTTTTTCACAACGTATCACACTCAAGACATCTTGATCACAACGTATCACGCTCAATACATCTTGGTCACTACATGTCACACTCAAGACATGTTGATCAATACGTATCACACTCAAGACATCTTGATCACAACGTATCACACTCAAGACATCTTGATCACAACGTATCACACTCAATACATCGTGATCACAACGTATCACACTCAATACATCTTGGTCACTACGTATAACACACAAGACATCTTCTTCACAACGTACCACACTCAAGACATCTTGATCACAACGTATCACACTCAAGACATCTTGATCACAACGAATCACACTCAATACATCTTGGTCACTACGTATCACACTCAAGACATGTTGATCAATACGTATCACACTCAATAAATCTTGATCACTACGTATCACACTCAAGACATGTTGATCACTACGTATCACACTCAAGACATGTTGATCACTACGTATCACACTCAAGACATCTTGATCACTACGTATCACACTCAAGACATGTTGATCACTACGTATCACACTCAAGACATCTTGATCACTACGTATCACACTCAAGACATGTTGATCACTAAGTATCACACTCAATAAATCTTGATCACTACGTATCACACTCAAGACATGTTGATCACTACGTATCACACTCAAGACATGTTGATCACTACGTATCACACTCAAGACATGTTGATCACTACGTATCACACTCAAGACATGTTGATCACTACGTATCACACTCAAGACATGTTGATCACAACGTATCGCACTCAATACATCTTGGTCCCTACGTATCACATTCAATACATCTTGGTCACTACTCGGCACACTCAATACATCTTGGTCACTACTTGGCACACTCAAGACATCTTGATCAGTACTTATCACACTCAATACATCTTGATCAGTACTTGGCACACTCAATACATCTTGATCACAACTTGGCACACTCCATACATCTTGATCACTACTTGGCACATTTAAGACATCTTGATCACTACTTGGCAGACTTAAGACATCTTGATCACTACTTGGCAGACTTAAGACATCTTGATCACTACTTGGCAGACTTAAGACATCTTGATCACTACTTGGCAGACTTAAGACATCTTGATCACTACTTGGCAGACTTAAGACATCTTGATCACTACCTGGCAGACTTAAGACATCTTGATCACTACCTGGCAGACTTAAGACATCTTGATCACTACTTGGCAGACTTAAGACATCTTGATCACTACCTGGCAGACTTAAGACATCTTGATCACTACTTGGCAGACTTAAGACATCTTGATCACTACTTGGCAGACTTAAGACATCTTGATCACTACTTGACACACTTAAGACATCTTGATCACTACTTGTCACACTTAAGACATCTCAATGCATCACGTATATTTAGATAATCAAAATCAGTTGAAGATTAACCTCAACATTTTTGTGTCATCATATTGGTTGGTCAATCTTGTCATACAGAACAATGAGATAAATATGTATTAGTGTATGGCTCAAAAAGCTTCCTTATCTATTGTTTGTGACACTCCCATACCAATGGCAAGAACTATTTAAAGTATTCATCATTGAACACCGTGTGCCAAATGTTCATTCCGAATATTATTCTCATATTCTTGCTCTATATTCTCGGCGCACGTTCAAGTTATTTGTCGCTACCACATACCGCCTGTTAATATCCTATTTCCACATAACATTATTCACCATATTTTAATATATATATATATTATATATATATCCATCAGCCGCGATAGCTCAGTGGTTAGTGAACTGGACTACAAAGGACATGACGTAGGGTTCGATCACAACCGACGGCTTCCAGTTTCACCCAGCTTTAAATTATTTTTTTTCTGGGAAAGTAAAGCGGCACGGGCGTAATACCGACCACATTACCACAAAAATCATGTGCTGAAGGTCTGTAAAATGTATGGTCACTAACACCATATTCTCTATACGCCACTTGGCGTGACGCGGACACTTTACATTATATATATATATATATATATATATATATCCAGAATACCGTGCAGCGCAACGTCTTCATACGTTTTATATATAAAGTACCATCAGTCTGCACACTGATTTCGCATTTCCATTATGATTACAAACTCACGGTTACAAAAACGATCAGCCCCCTCATTTTCTATATTATGTACTATATGAAATGCGCCAACATATGTGTTTCTTATAAACAGATGGCCGTGACGGTGTTGAAAATACTGTAACAATCCTGAAACGCACGGTCTATTTTTATCATTTAAAAAAATAATATAAATTTATATTTTACCGCTGGCGTTGACTTCATGCGCTAGTGAGCTTGTTAATATTTCCACACAATTGTTGGCATAATGTCAGCATCGACATAATAGATTTAGCTCCCTTGTGATGACTGTATCTGCTGTTTTCTTTGCGACTGCCTGTTTCGCTGACAGGGAGTACAGTACTCTGTGTACAGGCGTTGTAAGCAACAACTTAAGAGACGATCACCTCCGTGTTATTTGCACACAATCCCCCGTCAGCCTGGCTAATGTTCTGGCTAGTAGCCTAGTTAGAGATGCTTGTTTTGGAACTCAGCCTTTAGTGAGTGATTGTCAGCAATGATGTAACCAAGGTAAACAAACCTGTCTATTCAGCACTAAAACAGAACCATCTTTAGAGCATTGTACCCTGTTTAGTGTGGTCTCACACGAAGGTCCTATGTGACTGGAAAATGAAGGTCTATTCCCGGTGCAGTAGTCACATAGTATAAGCAGATTTTAGATCACACTTCATGCTGGATTGAAATAAAAGTAACATTTAGATAGCACAGACAAATGAACCATGTTCGCCTGAGATTGTAATAGATTCATCACACAGCTATCCTGACTTCACCCAGTACTAACTGAAGAAAACAGCATTTTGATTACATCAATAGTGAAACCTATTTCACCTGAGAATGTAATAGATTCACCTCCTAGTAATCCTGACTTCACCCAGTACTAACTTTAATATAGCCCGCATTTGTGTAATTGAATGGCAACAATCATTTGATGACCGCAGTTGGAGGTAAAGTGCTACTTTTATGAACTAAGTATGTGGACGTGTTTTTGCGTACATTTATGTAGTGTTTTGGGTTTCTGTTTGTGTAAAATGCAGGGGGGGGGGCGGTCTTGAATAAGACCATGGTCATCGTGTTGCATGTCCTTTACAGAACGTTACATACATCGCAGCTCGTCTGATAGAATCGCTTTCTCTAGTCAGATCTCAAACTTCTTCTAATGCTAAGTTCAAGGTCTCTTTGATGTCTTGTAAACGTCTTCTTTTCTAGGTCTGTCCCATTCACGTTGTCTATGAACCATGCCTTCCAATTTCGTTCTTTCCAACCCACTTTGCCTTTTAATGTGGCTATAGTAATTTAAATGTCTCTAATATATGTTGTTTTCCTAGTTAGTTGTCGTCAATGTGTGTCTTTTAACGCGTGCTCATATATCTTTTTCATTATCTAGGTTATCGTAATATTTATTCTGTTGCATTTTGTTTCGAATGAACCCATTTTCTTCATTATTTTTTGCGAAATTGTTCATGATTCACGACCATACATTATTATAGTGAAGATAATTGATATCAGATATTATAATTTTACTGCCTTGCTGGTGTCACATGTTCTTAATGGCATTTATTTTGTGTGTTGCTATTGCTAATCTTCTTTGATCTTTTTCTGGCAGTCTCCGTTGTCAGTTACTACAGATATTAGATATTCATAGTTTTTTTTTATAATTTCAAGTTCTTCACCGTTGATCATGATTTTGGGTTGACTTTTGACTTATAGAGAGCCACGATAGCTCAGTGTTTAGTGAACTGGACTACAAAGGACAGGAGGTAGGATTCGATACCAACCGACGGCTTCCAGGTTCACCCAGCCTTAAATGATTTTTTTCTGGGAAAGTAAAGCGGCACGGGCGTAACACCGACCACATTACCCCAAAAATCATGTGCTGAAGGTCTGTAAAATGTATGGTCACTAACACCTAATTCCCTATACGCCACTTGGCGTGACGAGGCACTTTACTTTGCCTTATATATATATATATATATATATATATATATATATACACATACACATACACATACATATGAAAAGAACGAAGAATACATACTAAAACATTAAAGCGAACTGGTTATAAACCACATTCTGCTGAGGAAATTAAAATAATATGGTCATGTTTAAAGCGGCGTGGAAAGAACAATAATGAATGGCATGGTTCCTGGACGATGTACAAATGCAGACCAAGAAGAAGATGGTTTCAAGACTTCAATGATACCTTGAACACCACAACAGAAGAACTTGGAGATCTTGTTACAGACAAATATTCTTTCAGACGGGTTGTGGTGAATGCAGCGTTCTGCAAAGGACATGTGACCAGATGATAATTTTGTAATATATTTATCTATATAATAGAGTAATGTAGACGTTCTGAAGGCGGCCAACGCAAAAAGGTAACTAATTTCCAAAATTAGGATTTAAAAAATCATCATTTTTTGGCTATACATTTAGAAGGGAACAGCTGGAATATATTGTGATAACTGGGAGAATTGGGGACGAAGAGATTGAAGGAAGCAAAGAGAAAAGATACCAGACACTTAAGAGAATGGCTTGGTAGAAAGTCAACAACAGAATTGATTAATAACTGTAGAGATCGAAAGTTGTGCAGAGACATGATCACGTACGCCAGCAGGCATAGTACTCGATGATGATGATTATATATAAAAAAAATATATATATATATATATATATATATATATATATATAACATCTATGATAAATTGCAACATCTATGAGCAAAATAATGATTTGATATGTTTATTTTAGCAATTAATAATTTAAAAACAAATACAACATTGCTTTCAAAATTATCGGAAACCCAAATCACTATACCCGCCAAAAACAAATAAATTAATATGTCGTCACGAAATAATTTATGGATAATTGGGGTGATTTCAGTACTCAGAAAATAAAGTAGCGCAGAACCATTGTAGCCAATGATAAACGGGGATCCAACTATTTTTGTGCAAATAAAATGAACATGGAACAAAGAGAAAGTAAATCTTGAAATGAAGGAAATGATAAGTTGGCAAGAAATAATGGTTGCAGTTTCTGGTTTTATCCTGGCGGGAGACATGTTAGTGTGTTAGGTGGCATTTTGTCGGAATGAGAGGCTAGTGCGACAGAAATAATAGTAGCAGTTTCTGGTTATATCCTGGCGGGAGACATGTTAGTGTGTTAGGTGGCATTTTGTCGGAATGAGAGGCTAGTGCGACAGAAATAATAGTAGCAGTTTCTGGTTATATCCTGGCGGGAGACATGTTAGTTTGTTAGGTGGCATTTTGTCGGAATGAGAGGCTAGTGCGACAGAATGGGAGAGCAGACAGAGAGAGAGAGAGAAAGAGAGAAAGAGAGCGGGGATAAGCAGTGAATGAGGGGTAGTGACAGGAGGGACTAGAGAGTGAGACAGTAAAAATGAGACAAGAATAAAGATAAAGTGAGGTATCGAGACAGATAGAAACAGAACTAAGACAGAGATATGAACACAACGATATGTAGATACAGATATATAGATAAACAGTAAAAAACAAAGACAGATATAGTGACAAACAGATTAATGCTAACATACAATAAAGATATAATCAATAGATGGCACGAAAAAATAACTAAATTATTTTATGGTGAAAGGAAAAAGAAACCGAATATAAAATGTACGTCAGGCTATAAAATCATAATCTTAAAATCTGAAATGGAACATGCTATACAAATAACAAAAAAGTGAAAGGTCGAAGGACTTTACAACTTATAGATAGAGATAATAAACGCACTAGAAGATTGTGGCATTTAAAATGATCACGGACATATGCAACGACATATACCATACAGGATACATACTAAATGAACTAAAAACATCACCTTTCATTGCATTGCATACCAAGAATGGTGCGGTTGAATGCAGTAATTTTAGAACAATACGACTAATGAGCCATGCAACAAAAATCTTGCTAAAATTTATGCAAGGAAGGATTCAGAACAAAAATCAATATGCAATTTGAAGGCCAACAATTTGGATTTAGGAAAAATAATGGAACAAAAGAAGTCATATTCTGAATGAGGACAGTAATCGAAAAAGTACACAGACCAATTTTGTCCTTGCTTCATAGACTACGCCAAAGCTTTTGATAGAATACACAATAAATAACCTATAGACTGACTAAAATGTATACATCTAGATGACACAGACATGCGACTAATATGTAATTTATCTTCTTGACTTTCCAACCATGAATGACAGAATCAAGATCTGGAGAGCACGAGCATACCTGAAGATTAGTACAGATACAGAACATCCATTGCATCACGTGCTCAACACAGAGAAAGGTGCCAGGCTAAAAAGAGGCAAGTCATGGGTGGGCCGAGCAGAAGATGTCATCAAACAGGTCTGTGGGCTTACCAATATCAGCGTTGGCAAGGAGTGGATACCGGTGCCTACGTCATTCAATGGGACTTTCTCGTGTATTGTCACACTCAACAGGAAAAGTAGGGAACAGAACCCGGTCGTGGTTAATGCTGAGGTCAACGGTCTCAAATGCGATAACACCGATGAGAAAGATGCAGTCATCTATACAGACGGATCTGTCAGAATACACCAAAGAAGTGCATGGACATTTACAGCACGCTCGGCAGGCAGAATAGTCAAGGAAGACAGTGGTGCTTACGTCATGATCACGAGTAGCATGACAATGGAGGCGATGGCAGTGACCAAGGCATTCAAATGGTTAGAGTCACAAGACTACACTCACGCATGTATACTGAGTGATTCGATGAGCATGATAAAAAAAGTGGAGGCGGGCTCTGTACGCATGCAATGGGTAGAGTCGTTGAAGAAATCCTAAATAAACGTAAGGTCACCTTTGTCTATGTCCCTGGACATGCGGGAGTACGGGGAAATGAAAGAGCGGACAGGTTGGCTAGCTGCGCTGTCGTTGAGGACGGGCAACCAATGGATCGGGCGGACATCATCAATGCCCTCCGAGATGTGGGAAGAGCACATGACTTCGACAAACACAGATCCACGTCACTCCTTCGGATGAAAGAGATGGGAGTTAAGATGGGCACAGCCAGGAATGAGAAACCTAGTGGGCGTGTAAGAAGACTTATCAACCAACATAGAACTGGAGTCGTCAGTCGCTGGACACTGAGGGAATTGCTGAGGAGGGGATCTGAGCACCTATGGACATGTTCGGAGTGCAATGATGATGACCCGCAAATAACTCAATAACTCAAAGTAATTTATACTGGGAAAAAACAGCAATAATAAAATATATCAAAGAGAACTCTACACCCATTGATATAAGAGAGAAGTAAGACAAGGGTGCATCCTATCACCAAGCTTGTTCAATCTATACACTGAGCAGATCTTTATAAACATCACAGAGATGCCAACCCTAAACATTAATGGAAAGATAATCAATAACCTAAGATATGCTGATGATACTGTATTACTAGCAGAAAATCCTAAAGATCTACAACAATTACTTAATGAAATAAACATGACAAGCAAAAAATATGGATCAGATTTGAGAATAAAAAAGACTTGAACTATGACCATAAAAATAGATAATCTCAAAACCTACAAGCAGATACCAAAGTTGAAGGAATAGACCTGGAGATAGTTCAGAGCTACAACTACCTTGAACATACTATAACTAGTGATGGAAAATGTAACATTGAAATAAACAAAAGAATAGGAATTGCAAAAAGCAATTTTAATGCCGTGAAATATATACTTTACATTAAAATAAATAACCACCGGGCTAAAACTAGCAAATAGCAAAATGTTGTATCTTATCATTACTGTATGGTGAAGAAACAAGGACATTAGACAAGAATATAGAACAGAAAAGTGAAGCGATTGAAATGTAGATTTATAGAAACGTAGGAAGAATCGGATGGAAAGAAAAGAAAACTAATGATGAAGTCTTAAAAAGCCTAAAAATAAAAAGAGAACTAGTAAAGGCAATTTAAATAAGATAAATGAAACTTTTGGGTCATGTTAAAGACACAGTACGCTACTAAAAGTAATCTTGGGAGAGAAAATATACAAGGGAAAAAATACACGGCGAAAGAGGAAGATGCAGACCAAGAATAACATGGACGAACAACATCAAAAGATGGACAAGTTAGCCTACGACAGCCTGCACTATCAAAGCAAGAGAGGGGAATGGCATTCCATAGTAGCCATCCTTCGATGCGGAGACGACACTAAATTAAATTAGACAGATAGAAAAATTGATAAACAGATGTATAGGCATAAATTGAGATGGCCAGATAGACAAACAGACAGATAGACAGACAGACGGAAAGGCAGGTAGGCAGGTAGACAGACATACAAACAGATAGGTAGGTAGGTAGGTATAGATAGATAGATAGATAGATAGATAGATAGATAGATAGATAGATAGATAGATAGATAGATAGATAGATAGATAGATAGATAGATAGATAGATAGACAGGTAGGTAGATAGATAGATAGATAGATAGATAGATAGATAGAGATAGATAGATAGATAGATAGATAGATAGATAGATAGATAGATAGATAGATAGACAGGTAGGTAGATAGATAGATAGATAGATAGATAGATAGATAGATAGATAGATAGATAGATAGATAGATAGATAGATAGATAGATAGTTAGATAGATAGATAGATAGATAGATAGATAGATAGATAGATAGATAGATAGATAGATAGATAGATAGATAGATAGATAGATAGATAGATAGATAGATAGATAGATAGATAGATAGATAGAATTGGCAGAATGGATGGATGGTTTGTTGGTTGGATAGATAAATGGTTGGAGGCATATATGTATGGAATGATGGGCCGCACGGACAGGATCTCAAGCACACAAGCAGGTAGATTTGTAGATAGATTAGACACATAGCGTTGACAGAGAGAGAGAGAGAGAGAGAGAGAGAGAGAGAGAGAGAGAGAGAGAGAGAGCGCTGAGTGTTTTTAAAACAGCTTTGTATTATACAGACAACAAAACAAATTGCTTGAACAGAACTTTTATGATAGGGAATAGTGAGTGGTCACGACTTTCGTCTCTATGAAATATGAGATGCTCAACGGTTGTGATTCTTTGTTATGACGGACTGCACGCACTGACTTTTCCTACATGAGACTATTGTCAGATGTGTTAAAACCGAGGCATACAATACTTGTTAAATTTGTTACAATTATTTTACATCTTACATCAAATAAACAATGTCAGTTCTGTTTTTTCAAGGAGCCAGTAGTGGGATGTAACGTACGAAGGCCGCAGTAGGTCGAGACATCAGTATTTTGTTGTGTTTCTATTTTGTAAAGCTATCACTTTACCTTGTAGGAGTTTACGTTACACACAATTACTGGCTACTTGCTACCAGCATAAATTTTGCACTGCAATTATTTGCCTGTTTCTTGATCTCTTTCTTTAACCTTTTTTTTTTTTTTTTTTTTCTTTAACCTTTATTTTTATATTAGCTTCTTTTCATGTTAAAACTATATAGGGCAATCGAATCACTCAAACAGACAGCTGTCTTCACGATAGAGTCTGGAATCCTACTCTGATTGAGTCTTGATCGCAGAGAGAGAGAGAGAGAGATAGATTTCTCTGCATTTTACGTGTGCATCTTTTCATTTTGTTGTTCTCGAATTGATGAAGTCATCATTTGTTATCGAGGTGCTTAATGGTGTATAAAATGTAAAGTACCCCCGTCACGCCAAGTGGCGTATAGGGAATATGGTGTTAGTGACCATAAATTTTACAGACCTTCGGCACATGATTTTTGGAGTAATGTGGTCGGTATTACGCCCGTGTCGCTCTACTGTCCCAGAAAAAAATCAGGTACCCATTAAAGGCTGGGTGAACCTGGAAGCCGTCGGTTGGAATCGAACCCTACCTCTTGTCCTTTGTAGTCCAGTTCACTAACCACTGAGCTATCGCAGCTCCCTCTTAATGGTGTATATAAAACATAAATACATTATCTCATTCTGGCATTCTTTGTGGCCACTCTTTACAGACTGATCTAAGTTAAGATCACACTCTTCATTTCTGCCTCAAATCTTCTTTATTAAGCTGCATTTGGTCTATCCTCATCTTCCTTTTGACACTTTTGTTGTCTCTTCTGAGCGAAGGTACATATATCCCCATAGTAATTTGCTGTTGGTAACGAAATGTTAGTGACTTCACAGCACTAAAGCCCAGCTTCAAGAGGTGAGGTGATCGATTGGTTGCCTTTTCTTCTCAGAGTGTCAATCAGGCACCCATTTATAGAAGCCGAGTGTAAACCGATAGCCTTGTACGTGAGATCAATGTTGCCTGAACTGGCATTTGAAACCACAACCTTCAGGTTGACAGACGAATGAACTAATCACAAGGCCTTTGGGTCTTTGGCCTCTTCTGAATGTCTCGCGTACATTCCCCATGTGTATTATCCACGTGTTTTTTTTTTTTTTCAATTTGTGGCTTTTATTATTTGCGGAATGTGTTTGGCAGTAAAAAAAAAAAAGTAAAACCAAAAAAAAAAAAAAAAAAAAAAAAAAGAAAGATTTCGATAATTTTCCTAAAGCTAATTGCAAGGTATAATAACAATCTTCATTATAAATTGTATATTATTCTCAAGATTAGGATAAATATAATATCACTGTAGATACGATTTGCATTTCTCATATATCATTTGCCTGACATTTGTACTCTGCTGGGAGAATTTCCAAATCTTGTTTATTCTTGGCAAAATATTTTCTGGTCGTGTTCATCATTTAGTTGATTTCCTCGTTGGCTACCTCATCTGGGTTTACTATGCTACTTAAAGCTCGGATGAACTTACTGTTGCTCATTATTTGTCCTCTGTTTTAACGGGTGCAGAATTTCTGAACTATAGAATCAGAACCATTGTAATTGTAAGGTTTGATTCAACTTGGCTACATTCGTGTAGCTTGTTTGTATTTTTTTTTTCCTTCTGGAATTATGGGCACCGTTTGGCAGTAAAGCGATGTAAGGTGAAGTCGTCCATCACATATAACTATGTCGCAGTGTGTTTCTAGGAATATAAGTCTGTTGTCTCTCTCATCAACAAGTCTGTAGCAGCCAAGAAAAAATAATTGTTCTGGGTACATTTGCCGCACTCCCGACTTCCCATGAAACAGTTGCATGTCCCAGCTGAGAAATATTTGAGTTAGCGAAAATGTTTTTGACAATTCGTTATCATTTTTTTTTTTTGCAATTTCTCAGAAACTTGTAATATTCTTCACACGCTATCTTTATGTCTGTTGTCAAACTAACAGATAGGGAAGTAAAAAGCGTAAAAATGTAAACGCTTATGTTTGATTCTACTCACTGGGACGAAATGATTTTATTTCCAGTTCGTTTTCTATCCAGTCTGCTTATGGAGATAATAAGGAGGTAGTTGCGCAAAAACTAAATTGTCATTTTGTGTACTGAAAATAAAGTTGACTTTGCTAGAAATTATTGTCGAAGTGTCACCTATTGCATTGTAGCTAAAAGATCATAATTATTGTCGAAGTGTCACTTATTGCATTGTAGCTAAAAGATCATAATTATTGTCGAAGTGTCACCTATTGCATTGTAGCTAAAAGATCATAATTATTGTCGAAGTGTCACTTATTGCATTGTAGCTAAAAGTTCATAATTACAAACATGGTTACAGCTTAGCAGAGGACTTTAAAAATCGATAGATAACGCGTCGACAATAATTTTCAGCAAAGTGTGTGCCTGGTACACTTTTATTTAAATCCGTTATAGTGCAGGACGTTATACTTTAACGTGTTTAAAACTGATGCTAAAAACATACGTAGGCATCGTATTTGAGGGTGTATTTTTTAAGTGTTCAAGAGAGCGAAATAAAACAAAGTTGTCAAGCAATATAGTAAACTTTGTATTACAATTTTGCCTCTTCGGTCGTCATGTTGCAATACAAATAATTTTCATGAACTGACTGGTTAACTTCAATTTCTGTATTTCATCCTGACACCCGCCCCATTCTTTCTATCTTCCCATGTTTCTGAAGATGTGCTGTTTAGGTTGTCAACAACTTTGTATTATTCTTCCGTTTTAAGGTTTTTCTCTAGTGGCTCAGTCTCAATCACCTAGTTGCTCAGTCTCAATCACCTAGTGGCTCAGTCTCAATCACCTAGTTGCTCAGTCTCAATCACCTAGTGGCTCAGTCTCAATCACCTAGTGGCTCAGTCTCAATCACCTAGTGGCTCAGTCTCAATCACCTAGTGGCTCAGTCTCAATCCCCTCGTGGCGATTGCACAGAAAAACATCCTTTATTCTCCAGTCCTTTAGGTTCCCCTAGCAGACCTTAGTAATACCCTATCATAACAAGATAACATTGAGGCTTGTTCCTATATACCACTCCTCTTCAGATTGAAGTCAACTTTAGATCCCCAAATAGAGCCCACTTCCATGTGCACTAATAGGGAGCGGTAACCGGAAAATAATTATATAATGCATTAATACTCAACTTTCAATTAACTGTGCACATTTTGTGCACACAATTTCAGATTAAACTATTATTTTGTTTCCTGTGGGTATTTTATAACCAACACTAAATTCCACGAAAGTATTCTAATTGAGACTTTTATGTCCAATTCTCTATATTTTGATAGCTATTTTTTGCCAACATTAAAAATAAAAATTGCATACTGACTAAATTTATATGGAAAATACGTCGTCCCAATGGTATCTGTTTTACTTTAGTGTCACTCACCGCTGATTTCTCTTTTGCTACCATTTCTTCATTCATGTGATCGGTGTTTCACGTTTCCAGGCTTTACTAAGTTGTCTGATAATGTTCTGAAAGAGGTCAAAGCAAAAAAAAGAGAGCTAATTTCCAATATTAGGAAGAAACAATCATCATTTTTTGGCCATGTAATGAGAAGAGAACAACTGGAACATATTGTAACAACTGGAAAAATTGAAGGACGAAGAGATAGAGGGAAGCAAAGAGAAAAAAAAATACCAGACAGCTTAAGAGAATTGCTTGGCAGAAGGTCAACAACAGAAATGATAAATAACTGTCGAGATCGAAAGTTGTGGAGAGACATGGTCACCTACGCCAGCAAGCTCGGTACTTGATGATGATGATGAAGTTGTCTGAACGGTTTTAACATGTTTGATAGCCATTTATTTAAATAATTTATACATTTCTTTTTTGCTCCTTTGTAAATTATGAGGCGGTGGTTGTTGAATTCACTCACCTGCTATCCAGTTGGTTTAGATTCATATGTCAATTGCTGCGAGCTTAGCCGCCCCTCGATACCGGTTAATTTCGGGTTAACAAAGCGTTGAAATTGTTTGCCATAATTTTTCTCTTGAACGAAACTGATGTCTGCGTAGTTATAACTACAAATGCATAAATGTATTAATTTTCATTGACGAATATATTGGCACGGGCATCGTATTCCGCATACTCCAAAAGCGTGACGAATTTGATATTTTATTGATTTTTTCAATAGTGAGAATGCAAGATCCAGTGCAATCTTCATAAACAGTCCATAGCGGAAGTAGAGAGGATACAGTACAACAAATCTTAATGGAGACACGGAAAACAGCGCTACTGACATGAAAAGCCAGTTAACCCTGTCGTGAGGATCATTCGTAACGTTTGCCAAACCGGTTTCATCCGTTTCAGCTGTTCCACAAATATTCTAGAATTAAAGTTATTCTGTTTCCTACGCCTTAACCGTTAAAGCAAAAGTGACATCGTAGCTGAGAAATTGTTGACAATTTTTCATTTCAGACAAAACAGGATATTTAATTGTAATTTTATTGATTGATGTGCAATCCTGTGACACAAAGTGCCATCCATTGTAATATGATACAAAGCCACAGTCAAGCATTCACGTCATCATCATCATCGAGTGCCGTCTCCACAACGAAGGTTGGCTACCGTGGAGAGCCATTCTACTCTGTCTTTTGCTTTGATGGTGCAGGTTGCCATAGGCTGATTTGTCCATCTTTTGATGTTACTCGTCCATGTTAGTCTTGGTCTGCCTCTTTTACCTTGTATTTTCCCCTCCAGGATTACTTTTAGTAGGCTGTTGTGTCTTTTAACATGGCCCAAAAATCTTATTTGTCTTGTTTGAATTGTGTTTAGTAGTTCTCTTTTCATTTTTAGTTGTTTTAAGACTTCGTCGTTTGTTTTCTTTTCTTTCCAACCAATTCTACATATTCTTCTATATATCCACATTTCAAAGGCTTCAATTCTCTGTTCTGTTTTCTTGTCTAATGTCCCTGTTTCTGCACTATATAGGAATATTGAGAAGATGTAACATTTTGCTATTCTTAGTTTTAGCTCTGGTGTTATTTGTTTTGATGTTAGTATGTTCTTCATGAGATTAAAATTACTTTTTGCCATTCCGATTCTTTTGTTTATTTCAGTTGTACATTTTTCATCACTGGTTATGGTATTTCCAAGGTAGTTGCAGTTCTGAACTGTCTCCAGGTCTATTCCTTCAATTTTAATATCCATTTGTGGGCTTTGAGGATTTCCTTTGTTTATGATCATGGTTTTAGTCTATTTGATATCATATCTAGTCCATATTTTTTGCTTATCATGTTTATTTCATTAAGTAATAGTTCTAGATCTTTAGGATTTTCTGTTAGTAGTATAGTATCGTCAGCATATCTTAGGTTATTGATTATCTTTCCATTAATTTGTAAGCCTGGCATCTCTGTGATGTTTTTAAAGATTTGCTCAGTGTATAGATTGAATAAGCTTGCTGATAGGATGCATCCCTGCCTTACTCCTCTTTTTATATCAATGGGTATGTAGAGTTCTCTTTGTTATATTTTATTATTGCTGTTTGCTCCCAGCATCTTATTTGAAGATCTTTTCTCCGACATATGTTCGAATGTTCGAAGCCTCTCCATGGCTTTCTCTGGACTAGTACGTGATGAGGCTCCAATCTCTTTCACGGGTGGTCAGCCACATTCGTCTTTCGTGTCCTGACCATGCCTCTTGTGTACCACACACTTTGCTGTTTTCGCTTTCTGGGCCGTTGGCCATTTCTGACTCTTCCGCCCCATCCACCGTTGCAGACTTTGTACAATTCGGAATGGACATTTCCGTCTGCCTGGCGCGACAGTGAAATTCACATGCTATTGGATAACAATTAGCCATTTATTTTATGTTTTTTTGTGAGACGTGTGGGTTTGTTCATAACGTACTGGAGTTATAAAGATCAGAGTAGCCAAACAATATGTCGAAGGCTACACAAAGATGCGCTCCTTTGTTTCCTATAGGCCACGAGGCGTGATGTGGCTGATTCTACTTATTTCGTTTTTAATGTATATATTTACAGTATTTTATTTGTGTCATATCTTTTCGTCCTTACTCTGATACTTTATGGTTTTAGTTTTCAAGTATTTAGAGGAATGGCTTAACAAACCCTGAGCTTCTACGTATACTGAACTTGACAGGAAGATAGAAACAAATATATTGCACCACGCTTTGAAAATCATGCAATCTGATAGTACTCATTGTAAATACACAAGTTATGTAATTGTTATAATATATTTTAATCTCTTTAATTATGAAAATAACATTTGCGACAGCTAATATAAATTTACCACTATAATGTAAACAATACTTAAAACTAATGAGAGAAGATTATGAATATAATCAGTTGTTAGTATACAATAATTGTTAATTATCACACAAAACTGTCCTCGGGAGCCTAGTTGGGAAAACCACCCGACTGGACTACAGACGTTCGGACAGCCCGTGTTCGATTCCCGCTGGGAGTAGTGTGAATTTTACTCGTGGTTGGGAAAAAAAAATACCACCACGGTCGACCCAGACTTTGGCAGAAATGGGTACCAAGGTATTACCCTGGGAAGGTGAAGAATGTCGCCTCGCATCGTGAGTTTCGATGCTTGAGGCGACATTATCCAGAAATCTCCGAATATTTCTGGATAGGAGGCCGAGCACATATGGGTGGAAACTCGCGTGCTAAGACGCCGGTTCAAGTCTCGTACCTTACGTCGCACTTTACCTTTACCTTACAGAACTGTCCGGTTAAATTGATGTAAAAATTGAGCAAATCGTGAGATCATTCCTATAATCAACATAGTATTGACATCTGAATTGTTTTTTATGTGTTCGTGGTGTCTAAGTCACTATGTACGCATTTGAACTTTCTGACTAAGAAACGGGCAAGGGGAGATCAGCATGTTATGTAAAAATTCGCGAGACAAAGCTTCTGCTTTCAACAGGATCATTTTCATAGACAACAATCACAATGTTCGAGATGATGAATGATTTTTTAAACATGTTTATGTCTAGCACCGAATTTCAGCTCCTGGCAGTTGTTCGTGGGTAGATGGATACACGTGTTCAAAATGACGACAATAGCAACAGGGAAACGGGACACTAGAAAGGGCAGTAACAGCTAGGTTGTTCACAGCGGCGGTTCTCAACTTCTGGGAATAGAATCTCACTAGTATTAGTATTAAACAGAGCTGCATGTTTAAACATTAGAATAATATTTTAGTATTCAATATGACAACGTTGTATTACATTTCTTGATACATATGTTAACGTTCTACTACATATTTTTTCCCCACATAATCAAGTCATTTATAGCTCGGAATATCACGATGAAATCAAGAAGATTACAGGTATCTGTGACTATCCGTGAACAGTAAATTTGATAACACTGTTATGCTTAGGATTTAGTTGTAAGATTACAAGCTGATAGTTTAGTCAGACACCCCATGGAGAACGTGCACCCTTCGTCAACCTTCAAAATCAGAACAAAGCATCAGGCCTTCGTATCACAAGCCAGGCGCGAACTCGCTCCTTTCCCCCTCCCCCTCCCACTCTCTATCTCACTCTTTTAGAATGTCATCATCATGTGCCCTACCGGTTGGCGTAGGCGATCATGTCCTTCCATAATCTTCTATCTACAATGCATCGTATAAAATCTGTTGTTGACTGTTTTCCATGCATGACACAAAACTATCCAGTATTTTCTCTCTTTGTCGTCCGTGATCTCTCTTTCCTTTTATTTTTCCAGTTGTAACCAAGTATACCAACTTTCCTCTTCTCAAGATGTGCCCGAAAAATGTTGCTTGCTTCTTTCTGATGTTTTTTAAGAGCTCCCTTTTTGTGTTGGCCTCTTTGAGAACTTCCTCATTAGTCTTTTTAGCTGTCCAGGGAACTTTCAACATTCTTCTGAGAAATCCCATCTCTGTGGCCTCTAATCGTCTTTTGATTTGTTTGTCTATTGTCCGTGATTCGCTTCCATAGGTCAGAATTGGTTCTATATAGCACTGATGAACTCTCTTTTTTCATTTTTATTGACATAGATTTGTTGCATAAGATATTTTTCATTTTCTGAAATGCTATTTTGGCCTGAGCTATTCTGCTTTTTATTTATGTGGTGCATCTCCCATCTGATGTTATTATTGTGCCCAAGTATTTGAAACGTTGCACTTGTTTCAAATTTGTCTCGTTTATTTTTATGCTGCATGATGGTGGTGATTGTTTCTTCGATATAACTATTACTTATGTTTTCTTACTATTCAGACTGAGACCTTTCTTGTTGCTTTCTTTTACTATTATGTCACCTAACTGTGAACTAAATTTATTCTCTTTTGAGTCTTGCCTTCTGCTTTGTTAGTGTTTATTCTAGCTGAAGGTCTTCCGAGTCGAATCTGTGTGTTCGTGTGTTATCAGAAATATTCCACAACTAACAACAATTCTGATAATTTGAAAACCCATTTTGTTTTTTTGGACTTCATATTTCTTGGCCTGGTTGCTTGGCTTAAAATATACACATTTTTCATTGAAGCTGGTCTGTCTGAGATTTCCCGTGTCCACAATACAGTTTGTAACCCAGACAGCTGTCGATAAAAATCACATCGTTACTCTTCTCCTTTCGTGCAGGAGACAGTGTTTAAAAACACTAAATTATGTTTCATTATCCTAGATTTCAGCATGGAAATTATAGCTATCACTAAATCACTTGTATGGCTTGAGATACAGCCATATACACAAGTGAGTTTCATCAGTAACTCAATGACTATTTAAAAAAAAAAAAAAAAAAGCAACGAGCTATGCTCGACGGCATTGGTTAGAATCTCAGAGGAGGTCTATTCTAACAAGTATCTGTTTCATTTTCGTGCCAGGGTAGCGGGATGTAAGAGATAATGAAAGCCCTGACAAACTTGCCAGGTTGGCTGATGATGAGAGCTGTAGGGCAATATACCGCTCCGCCATTTTGGATGCCATCTGGGACGCAGGACGAAAAAAGACTTAAAAAACGACTAAAATCCGCAGGCCTGAACAAGCTTTACGAATATTATATCAAGGTGGGAGATGCCAGATGAGAGCACTATGTAGGAATCTGAAGAAGTCTTATCAACCACCAAATCATCAGTGTCGTTAGTCGCTACAGGTTGATGGATATTCTTCGGGAGTGAACCGAACACTTATGGACTTACCGGATGTGCAATTAGGATGACCTGTCGACTAAACTAAACTAGTTATTCTGCAGACAGAACCACATGTTATATCCCGTATTTGTTGACAAACTTACTTGATTTAAGTCTGCAATTATCGGGTCGCAGTTAAATGAAAATCAGACCTTTTATCAGAAAAGAATAGTATGATTCTACAGCAGCGGGTTTATGTATGACTTCATGGGTGGCGTTTGTTCGATCAGCGTTTTATTTTCCTTAGACAACAGAGACCTTACATTCTGCTCTACCAACTCTTCCGTTTGTGACTTGTATATGGTGTTTCATTCAATACCTAACCCGGTATTTCTTTAACTCCCCCAGAGTATATTAATACATTCTCCAGCTATCCTGTGTAAACTCATAGGTAGTGTAGACTAATACTCACAAACTATTGTGTATTGTGAAAATACCCTCAGCTAAATGAAAGAGATCAGTAGACAGGCGTGTCAGACAGGTGTGTCACGACATTTAGGCACCACACACACGTTTACAAAGAAGTGCATGGGCATTTACAGCACGCTCGGCAAGCAGAATAATCAAAGAAGACAGTGGTGCATACGTCATGACCACGAGTAGCATGACAATGGAGGTGATGGCAGTGACCAAGGCATTCATCTGGTTAGAGTCACAAGATTACACCCACGCATGTATACTGAGTGATTCGATGAGCATGATAAAAAAAGTGGAGGCGGGCTTTGTACGTATGCAATGGGTAGAGTCATTGCAGAAATCCAAAACACGTAACGTCACCTTTGTCTATGTCCCTGGACATGCGGGAGTACTGGGAAATGAAAAAGCGGACAGGTTGGCTAGCTGCGCTGTCGTTGAGGACGGTCAACCAATGGATCGAGCGGACATCATCAATGTCCTCCGAGATGTGGGAATAGCACAGGACTTCTACAAACACAGATCCACGTCACTTCTTCGGATGATGGAGATGGGAGTTAAGATGAGCACAGCCAGAAATGAGAAACGTAGTGGCCGTGTAAGAAGACTTATCAACCAACACAGAACTAGAGTCTTCAGTCGCTGGACACTGCGGGACTTGCTGAATAGGAGATCTGAGCACCTATGGACATGTTCGAAGTGCAATGATGATGACCCGTAAAATAACTCATTAACACAATAACACAGCTTGGTTATTGGTTATGGAAGGCCTTGGTATCACTGCAAACGAATTAAAATCCATAGTTGCTCAACCGCCCGTGCCAGTGGAATCATCCGAAATACTAACTCATCTTCCAAACAAAGAAAGGTAACTGTTGTCCCCATCGTAGCAGTCTCAGCACACGCCAAAAGACATAAGACGAAACCGCGCAGAAAGTGAACACAGCCAACTGTTCCCTGTCATACGATATCATAATTCATTGTAAACAATTGGAATATCGAAACATGATCAAAACGGATGAGACACACAGCTCACGGTGTGCACAGAGCACTTAACTCAGTAGCTCCTGCAACAAGCCGGACTTGGAATATGTGGAAACTGCAACAAGGAACACTTCTCAGACACAGCTTTCAATGGTTCCTGCCACCTATCCACCATATACCGGAATTTCACGTCCTCCCGAAAATGATAATTGTGATATTGAGAACAAAAATGTATAGCGTTCGACGATGTTAGGATATTGTTCTTGACTGCAACCGAACATATAAACACCCTGTTAGTTATAAACACAAAATCATCGGTCGACTTGACGGAGCAGTCCACAGTAAATGCGTTTCAGCTTGTAAATAACTTGCGTCAAAAAATATGCACGTCGGACATTGAACAGCACTAAATGTGACGTTAAATGTGACAATAACACAAAAACTAAATGTGACAATAACACAAACGTATTATATACACATTTATGTTCATTTTCTGAACAATGAACGCACTCTTGTTCATATTGCGTTGCATTATCTTCATAAAGAGTTCTCCAAAATAGTTCTCCAAAAGAGTTCTTAAATGTTATGTAGACCCAGTCCCAACATATGGATGTGAATTATGAACAACAGGACAACAGGCAAGAAAATCACTGGAGAGTGTAGTCATTTGGTTTTACAGGAAAATGTTGAGAATACCATAGACATTGAGAATAACATAGATTAAAAATCCTTCTGATAATAAAGAAAAGTAAACATGACAAGTTTACTTGTGACAAGTGGCCTCAATATATAGGGAATACGGTGTTAGTTACAATAACTTTTACAGATCTTCGGCACATGATTTTTGGGATAATGTGGTCGGTATTACACCAGTGCCGCTTTACTTTCCCATAATAAAATCTGGTACTCATTAAAGGCTGGGTAAACCTGGAAGCCGTCGATCAGGATCGTACCCGACGTTTTGTCCTATGTAGTCCAATTCACTGATCATTGAGCTATCGCTGTTCCCATTTTTTATATTAACCTAATCTTTTATTATTAGAAAATATATTCAGTTACATTTTGTGACAATCGCTTGCGACTAATCAGAAAGATCTTGTGTCAATTCCCACATGTGACCATTTTAGTTTTCTGACTAATTCAGCTTCAGACCTTTATTCAACCTCTGAATTTTTCTAAGAGAGTACGGCGGCTTGGTGTGATGTCGGCCACATCACTTGTAAAATGTTCCCTTGGTTACTGAAATATATGGGCACATAATTCCCACACGACTTAAGGCGCGGAGGAAGGGGGAAGCTAACTGAAGCGTCACAAAAAGTGTCCTTTCCGTAGCCAATTAAGTATATTTTTATTATGCTGACGTCAAACAACATCGACTTCTAACCATACAATTATTTGATTCGACAGAGACACGCTTTGACGGCTTCTCGTAAAGCAATACAACCACACTCTACCAGTGTACCCGGTTTTTTGTCTATCTTCTTCAATTGAGCCAACGTCCATCATGCAGACTTTGCTTCTTTCTCAACGAATCATTTCCCGGTTTCATTGGGCCTTCAAACTTTTCTAATTCACTGTGGATTCCAATTTAATGACTGTTTTGCAATATTGTTTGGTGATCTTCGCCATGTGAGTCCAATCCATCTCCATTTGCTTTTCTCAATCTCCGCTCTTACTGGTATTCTGGAAGTTTTTTCCCAAATGTATTCATTTGTAATTTTATTTTGACGTGTAATATCTCTAAGAAGTCGGAGGTATCTGTTTACAAAAATTTGAAAATTTGTGTTAGTCTTTGTCAGAGTATATTCCAGTCTCTCTTTTCACCGAGTTTTCTTCTTTTATCTTCACGGCTGGTTGTTTTAATGTGAAAGTGAAATTGTAATTGTAATTCACGTTGCAGCAACTTTGAGAGGCCGGATTCTGGTACATCCCACCTTTTTAAAAAAATGATATTTCATGAGGGTAGCTGCGGTTTGTGAAACGACATAAAAATATGTATTTTCTAGCTTCATTAAATGTTGTTGTAGCGATATTTAACTGACCTAAAGCTTATTTAAATAAACATTTCAAGGATCGACACATCTGACACTTCCTGGTGTGAACATTTCCAAATTTAACGAGATATGGTTTTGAATTTTAAGATTAAAATTCTTCTAATCAATTTGTATCACATAGAATCATATACATATTTTTTTTTCATAAAAAGAGCTAAAGAGTAAAGCAACTAAAATACCAGTGACAAACAGCTGTGATCCGTTTGCTCATAAACCCTTTAGCTGTTAAATCGATAAAATAATTGTTAGTATTTTGTTCATTAAACAGTTAGGACCATCTGTTTCAATAATTTTTATTTTTAAAGCTTTTTTCAAAGTATGGTTCTTGTTTTTGTATATATGACTACTATCATTAGTCCTCCCAAATCTTCCCAAATTGATTTTATTTTGACTAGAAGACATCAAAGAAGGGACATAACAGACTCAAGATCTATACCAAATGCAATATTAGATACCGACCATAAGCCTGTTTTACTATGGCCAAAAAAATGGGTTAGGAAACAACAGATTACAAGACCTCAAGCACAAAGAATAGATCTAAAAGCAATAAAGGATGTAAACATACAAAAAGAAATAGAAGAATCCGTAACCAACAAATACCAAATTCGAATACAACCAACAAACATAGAAGAAGCATGGAAACAGTTTAAAAAGAAGGTCTAATAGAGTCAACACAAGAGATATGCGATCTGAAAAATATAGGAAAGAGCAGAAAGAAACTTACAAGATGGTGGAATGAAGTAGTTAAATCAACAGTGAAACACAAGAAAGAAAAGTATAAAACGTGGCAAAAGACAAAAACAACAGAAGACTACAATCACTATAGACAAGCCAGAAATGATAGCAAAAAGATCGTAGAGCAAACAAAAGCAGACTCTTGGAAAGCATTTAGTGAAGAATTAGCAAAAACATGTAGAGAAGAACCAAGAGAATTTTTCAAAAGTTTAAAAGCAATATATATATATATATATATATATATATATATATATATATATATATATATGGCCCTTTTCGTCTTGTCAGACGGTCTAGTGGAGGCTATTGCGTATTTTTTGAGGTATTGTTTTTGCCGAACAGCTTCTCTCGTGGCTAATTCTACCAATGTTTGACAAAATTTCTTCCTCATTTCACTTTGCCTACTCTGCCTGGGCACAGGATATGGAGATAGTGCTTTACCCAGTCGCACTATCCCCCTCTCGACTTCATTTCAAGGATTTCCGAAGGAGGGACAAAGTCCATACGTTCGGAATTGAAAGAAGGTGCAGGGGATGCCAGAAAGACGATTAACGCCGTCCACTGCCTTAGGGTCCCTCCCTCCTGATTTATTACTCTGGGTGTACTCCCATAACCTTCGATTCTAACTAGAAACTAGTCCACAAGGTAGTGGAGGTAAAAGCAATGAGAGTAAGAAATAATGATTATAACCCAACCACTATAATAAACGACAAGAACGGTAGACCAATCAGCAGCAGGAAAAACATAATAATCAGATGGGAAGAATACTTTAAGGAACTATTAAATCAGAGAAATGCAAACGGAAGTATAGAGTTTAAACATAGGCAGTATGATGAACAGGAACCGAATATACTTAAAGCAGAAGTAGAATGGGCTTTGAAGCAGAATAAAAAGAACAAAGCAGCTGGTATAGATGGAATAACAACAGAAATGCTACTAGCCTGTAAGGAAACATCTATAGATTGGCTTACTATCATATTCAATATGGCGTGGGAAGAAAGAAAAGTCCCAGACGATTGACAAAAAGCTATCATTGTCCCATTTTGGAAGAATAAGGGAAGCAAAAGGGAGTGTGAAATGTACAGAGGAATATCCCTATTGAGTCAAGTCGGTAAGATGTTTGCTAAAATATTGGAGAGGAGAGTAAGATACATAATAGAACCCCAATTATGTAATAATCAATTCGGATTCAGAAAAGGCAAACGCTGTACAGATGCTATATTTACATTGAGACAACTATGTGAAAAAACAATAGAATATAACAGAAACCTAAATATAGTGTTTATAGATCAGGAAAAGCGTTTGATCGTATGGACAGGAACAAACTTTAGCAAACTTTAGATACCTACGGGGTAGCAGAACAACTACTAGATGATATAATGGCACTATATAAAAACAGTCAAAGTGCCGTTAGAACATCGGAAGGTCTGTCAGAATGGTTTCAGGTTACAACAGGAGTAAGACAAGGATGTGTCCTCTCACCACTCCTCTTCATCATATATATGGACAAAATAAATAAGGAAACAACCAACAATAAGGAAAAACTAAATAATAATATAGAGGTAGAAAGTTCCAACATCAACGAGCTACTATTCGCAAATGACCAGTGCCTAATATATGAGGACGAAAACCTGCTACAGCAGCATATAACATCTCTAGATAAAGATTGCACAAACTACAGTATGAAAATTAAAACAGCAAAAACAGTGGCTATGAGAATAAATAAATTAAGACACCCATTAAACATTAAGATCAAAGATAAAGAAATAAAACAAGTAGAAGAATTCAAGTATTTGGGCACAATGTTCACAGAAGATGGAAAACTAGACAGAGAAATTGACATGAGAATACAAAAAGCAAATGCTGTCACACACCAGCTTTCACCATTTCTAAGACATCCAAACATTTATATGCCAGCTAAACAACAAATAATAAATAGCATTTTCATACCAACTTTGTGCTATGAAAGTCAAACATGGACCCTTTCTAAATCCATTTAAGAAAGATCAATACATGTGAGATGCGATGCTTGAGGAAAGTAACAAACAACACAAGAAGAGATAGAATACCAAATGAAACAATAAGAAAAATGGTAGGAACAAAACCCTGCCAAGAATATATAGAACAACAACAACTTAAATGGTTTGGCCACCTGGTCAGAATGAATCTTTACCAATCACCATCAAGGGCGTTCTTCTCGAGAATGCATGGAAAAAGACCTAGAGGAAGACCCTGAAGAAGATGGATAGATGCAGTGACAGAGACATGTAACAACAAAGGAAAATCACTAATTCAAACAATTCGAGCAGCTCAAGAACGACAAATGATATAAACCACGACACCTTTTAGGTGTCAGTGAAAAGAGAAAAGAAGAAGATCATTAGTCTTGGTTAGTGTTCATGACCACTTGAACTTGTGAGGTACAACGATGAACAAATGGCGTAAACTCCACTAGCACAGGCAACTATGAGCGGAGGAGAGATATAAGGTGAGAGAGAGAGAAGGAGAAAAAGAAAGAAAGAAAGAATAAAATAAAGAAAGGAAGGAAGGAATTTCAATTAATCTTGATTATTATGTACGGTGTCCCCTTCTAAAAAAGCACGTAGCAGTCGCCCCTCGCGGTCTCTGTGCGAGACTGATCTCTGCCAGCGTAGTTTCACTAACAAAGTAAAACAAACTACTGCACTCGGTCTTCTCACATTACCGTTAGTTTAAGTGGCTGACTAATTCGCTAATTTGCTGACGAGAAAGCAAATAGGTTCATGCCATGCCAGCAAACAAAAATAAACAGCAAGCAAAAATCAGGCATCCAAACCGTTAAATTACCCGGCAGCGTGCTCAAGATAATGACGAGAAACAGCACCCAGAAATTACTTATCAAAACAATTTAAAATTTTCCGCTTCTCTGAACTAGACAATCATCAAAGTTCAGTTCCAGGCTTGGGTTGTCGTTTAATGATTCTGTACTCAGACAACAGATAGACAAGCTGGAACCAAGCTTTCTCTCCGTCCTCAACATCAAAATTGTTGCATGGCACCACCAAGTTACAGTCTTGCCCTAAACACATGGGGTTTTCCTCACTTTCCAGGGAGTATGGGTGTAAAATTATCTTAAATCGATGACAGCACATTCTTGTGATGTTTCTCGATGTCCTGCGGCTAATCATACGTTCCAGATAATAAACAATCTCTTGACTACTTAGTGTGTGTCCACTATTTATATATTTCTCTTCAGGTCACTAAAATTAGCTTATCGGATTCCTTAAAAACCAAATTCGATCTAAATAATCAGGCATGCTGGAAACGAAAATTGTAATGGCGCTCAAATAAGAGTAATACGGTTTTATATTACTTTTGCAATCAATAAAACAGAGAAACCTGGCTCCCGGCGTCAGATTGTTGCCTCATACTGTTAAATGTAGATACATATAAGAAGTTTACATTGATTTAAATTCAGTTTATATTTAAGCTGAGTTGTTAATTATGCCTTTAGGTTTGTTGAATTTGACATTACATTTGTTTAGCTTTCCTCCACGATCGCTCCTTTTATTGGTCTAAAGCGCGTTAAACGTTTGAAAATTACATTTTGCAGTAGTTAACAACATGTTGTGATTATTGCGACTTTGGGTGTTAACAAAGTATGGCAAACTTTACACCCATAGGACATCATCATCATCGAGTGCCTTCTCCACAACGAAGGTTGGCTACCATGGAACGCCATTCTGCTCTGTCTCTTGCTTTGATGGTGCAGATTGTCATAAGCTGACTTGTCCATCTTTTGATGTTACTCGTCCATGTTAGTCTTGGTCTACCTCTGCCTCTTTTACCTTGTGTTTTCCCCTCCAGGATTACTTTTAGTAGGCTGTTGTGTCTTTTAACATGGCCCAAAAATCGCATTTGTCTTGATTGAATTGTGCTTAGTAGTTCTCTTTTCATTTTTAGTTATTTTAAGACTTCGTCGTTTGTTTTCTTTTCCTTCCATCCAAATTTACCTATTCTTCTATATATCCACATTTCAAAGGCTTCAATTCTCTGTTCTGTTTTCTTGTCCAATGTCCTTATTGCTGCACCATATGGGAATATTGAGATGTAACATTTTGCTATTCTTAGTTTTAGCTCTGGTGTTATTTGTTTTGATGTTAGTATGTTCTTCATGAGATTAAAATTACTTTTTGCCATTCCTATTCTTTTGTTTATTTCAGTTGTACATTTTCCATCACTGGTTATAGTATATCCCATGTAGTTGTAGTTCTGAACTGTCTCCAGGTCTATTCCTTCTTTTTTTGATATCCATTTGTGGGTTTTGAATATCTTCTTTGTTTATGATCATGGTTTTAGTCTTTTTGATATTCATATCTAGTCCATATTTTTGATTGTCATGTTTATTTATAGCAGTACAGTATCGTCAGCATATCTTAGGTTATTGATTATCTTTCCATTAATGTTTAGGCCTGGCATTTCTATGATGTTTTTAAAGATTTGCTCAGTGTATAGATTGAGCAAGCTTGGTGATAGGATGCATCCCTTCCTGTCTTACTCCTCTTTTTATATCAATGGGTGTAGAGTTCTCTTTGTTATATTTTATTATTGCTGTTTGCTCCCAGTATAGATTACATATTAGTTGTATGTTCATGTCAACTAGATGTATCTCTTTTAAGCATTCTATATGTTGTTTGTGGTGTAATCTATCACAGCTTTGGTGTAGTCTATGAAGCAGGCATATATTGGTTTGTTTACTTCTGTGTACTTTTCTATTAATGTTCTGTTGCAGAATATGGCTTCTTTTGTCCCGCTATTTTTCCTAAATGCAAATTGCTGTTCATCTAATTCAGTATTGATTTTATTCTGAATCCTTCCTTGTATAACTTTTAGCAAGATTTTTGTAACATGGCTCACTAGGCTTATTGTTCTAAAGTCACTGCATTCAACTGCACCATTTTTTTTATGCAATGCAATGAAAGTTGATGTTTTTAGTTCATTTGGTATGTATCCTGTGTGGTATATGTCGTTACATATGTCTGTAATCACTTCAATGCCACAATTTTCTAGTGCCTGTATTATCTCTGTCTGTGTGCTGTCAGGTCCTGCTGCTTTTCCGCTTTTCATTGTTTTTATAGCTTTTTCCGCCTCAGATTTTAAGATTGTATACCCTGATGTACATTTATAACTGGTTTCTTGTCCCTTCGATCATGAAATAGTTATTTTATATATTCCTGCCATCTATCTATAATATCCTTATTGTCTGTTAGCATTTTTCCTTTTTTGTCTGCAATGCATCCACCTTCTGTGGCTTCACCCAGGATGGATTGATGGAATATTAGATGCACTAGGAAGCAACAGCAGCAGAAGCTAACATAAGAGCAAAAGACCGCAAATTTTTATCTCCCCTCGACGCTGAAAGGCAAATGAGGAAGGAAAGAAAAAGAAGTAGATCAAACATAGATAGCGCTTGCTCTAAAAGTTCAAACGTGGAGATCGATTTCTGCCCGTAGTCATTCTTCAGTATATGCAGAACATGCTCAAGCCATCCACCCTGTATAAACCAAAGCAATAGAAGCACTGACCAACAGTAAGAGATCTTCACGGTCTTAGATATTCAGAAACTATATCCCAGACACCTATTGCAGGATACCACTGAAATCGGCATCAGTTTTTGACATTTCCCAACGATAGCAAAGTAAAGCGAGAAAAATGAGTTATACGCATTTAGGAGTAAGCGTGGAAGGCACTGTTCACAGATGAAATAAAGCCAGATAACCATATTTACAGATAGTACCATTTTTCTACACAAGTCCACCAACTCCTGACCTTTGATAACTCTGTATCAACACGCTCCAATCTAATTATCCATAACCCTCAGATCAATATTCCCTCTTGAACTCCTCAACATCTCCTCTTCAATCCCTCAATATTTTCCTCGTGTAAATTGACGATTCCAGAGCCAGTCATGGCTGTCAAGCTGACAGACAAATTTATCACCACAAAAATGGAGAAACTGTCAAATGTGGTATTTGTAGAGGGAATTTCTCCCCTATTTTTCCCCTCTCTCATTTTTAACTAACCCCAGACAACTTTAATTTAAGTTCACTCAGAGTAGAATTGCCCTCAATATTATCAACGTCTCAGCTTCTAATGGAGCAGAAGTCTTCTATCATTATTGTCTGTTTCTTCTTCTCTTGAACAAAAGTAAAGGTAAAGTACGATACTTGAATCGGCGTCTTAGCACGCGAGTTTTCACCCATGTATGCTCGGCCCCCTATACAGAAGTGTTCGGAGACTTCTCGATACTGTCGCTTCAAGCGTCGAAACTCTTGGACTAATCTTCCAATAGCACTCTATTTTCTCATGTCTTGCACAAGTATTTCCAACTTACTCTAATTCTTTGCCACTTGACAAAAGTTTGCTAGTTTATTCCATTTCTTCCTGTCTTGAATAAGTGTTACTAGCTTAATCCATTTCTTCCTGTCTTGAATAAGTGTTACTAGCTAATCCATTGCTTCCTGTCTTGAATAAGAGTTACTAGCTTAATCTATTTCTTCCTGTCTTGAATAAGTGTTACTAGCTTAATCTATTTCTTCCTGTCCTGAATAAGTGTTACTAGCTTAATCCATTTCTTCCTGTCTTGAATAAGTGTTACTAGCTTAATCTATTTCTTCATGTCTTGAATAAGTGTTACTAGCTTAATGCATTGCTTCCTGTCTTGAATAAGTGTTACTAGCTTAATCCATTTTTTCCTGTCTTGAACAAACCTTTCTCATCATCATCATGTGCAACACCGGTTGGCGTAGGCGATCATGTCTTTCCATAATCTTCTATCCATAGTGCATATGCATCAATTCTGTTGTTGACTGTTTTCCATTAAACGACACCAAATTATCCAGTATTTTATCTCTTTGTCGTTCGCGATCTCTCTTTCTGTATATTTTGCCAGTTGTAAACAAGTATTCCAACTTTTTTCTTCTCATAATGCGTTCGAAAAATGTTTTTCTTCTCATAATGCGTTCGAAAAATGTTGATTGTTTCTTTCTAATGTTTTTAGCTTGTGTTTGCCTCTTTGAGACTGTTCTTATTGGTCTTTTTAGCTATCCATGGAACTTTTAACGTTCTTCTGTAAGAAATCCCATCTCTGTAGCCTCTAAATCGCTTTTGTGTAGTACTATAAATCACATATATATATAAACATTTCTAAATGAATCATTTCCTGTGCTTCTTTAAATGTTATTATCTTTTTTATTTAATTCGTCGATTCATGATTTGAGCTGGACTTCTATTACAAAAAGAATCGGCTTTCCATTAGTAAAAAAAAAAAGTAAAGTGCCCACGTCACGCCAAGAGACGTATAGGGAATATGGTGTTAGTGACCATAAATTTTACAGACCTTCGGCACCTGATTTTTGGGGTAATGTGGTTGGTATTACGCCCGTGCCGCTTTACTTTCCCAGAAAAAAAAATCCGGTACCCATTAAAAGCTGTTTGAACCCGGAAACAGTCGGTTGGGATCGAAACCTCCTAGTAGATTCATTAATTTACTGTCATACATTGCAATCTGTATATTATTTATCTGTCTTTAATCAATTAATTTTTTTTTTATTTTAATTTTTATAACCGACATCTTTATTGAACTGCGTATTCCTGGAGGAGACGATGCGATCGGTAAATGTGTTCGTTATTCCAAATAAAAAAAAACAAAACTATAAAAAATGAAAGTAACAAAAAAATGTATGCTAGCCCAGATAAGGGAAACAACACTTGTAGGTGGTAATTACCGACCAAACTTGACGCGATTTATAGACCTCCAACCGAGACCTTTCTTCACTAACCTCTTTTGAAAAATTCTAGAGCTCCCTAGCTGGAGTCGTGTAATCGATTTTTGTTTGACCAGGCGCTTATTTGTGTAGCTTTCATTATCTGATTGGTGCTCGATAACGACTGGGTAGTAAGGGGATGAGAGACATTTGTCGTCTGTTAGTAGATAGAGAGATGGATAGAAAGGCAGGCAGGCAGATAGATAGATAGATAGACAGAGACAACAAGACAGAGTAGATTGGATTGGATTAGATTAGATTAGATTAGATTAGATTAGATTAGATTAGAATAGATAAGATAAGATAAGATAAGATAAGATAAGATAAGATAAGATAAGATAAGATAAGATAAGATAAGATAAGATAAGATAAGATAAGATAAGATAAGATAAGATAGGCACACAGACAGACATACATACAGACAGAAGGAGGGACGAATGGACGGATGAATGGATGGATGGAAAAAATAGACAGACAGGAAGAACTCACAGACGGATGGACGGACGGACGTACAGACAGACAGGACAGGACAGACACACAAAAAAAGGGTGATCGTGAATTCATTCAACACAATTTACATTCACCTTTATGGAATGTTAACATAAACATTGTAGTATATTCTGTGTTTTTTAATCGAATGTCATTAAACTTTACATAATTATTCACTTTGTATTTACTTCATCTAGAGTTGAGAGCTGCCATTATATTCAGTGATCGCAATCATATTATGCCGCATGGCAATCATATTGTGCTGCATTACAAACATATGCCCGTTAAATCGACTTGATTTCACTGATTATATTTGTATCTGATTATTATTTATCTAACATTTGAAAAAAAATTGAACAAACTGGGCATGACAAAATGATGTCTCAATGATTTGTAAAAAATATGTTAGTGTTTTCAGCAAACAGAACCATATTTTAAAGTGTTGATGACTGTGATGTAAGTAAAAAAATGAAGATAAACAACCAGTGAATGGCAGTTCATCGGAAAGATTAAATGCAAACAGACATTACATAACATTTAACTGAAAAGACGTTTACAGTAAACATAGTTAATTGAAATAGTTGATGAGAAGCAGGCATTGAAAGTTAGTTAATAACGTGAAAGAATGAGCGGAAACAGAAAATGACAGTTGGTTAAAAAAAAAAAAAAAATTGTAAAATTTAATTAATAATAACAAAAAAATAGGTGTGTGAAAACGACAGTGAAAAAGTTAATGTGGGGAAAAAAACAGTTTCAGCAAAAACAGTGAAAGACATTTGGATGGGGGTAAAAAAGAAGGGTGGATTTATTTAAGAAATTAAAGTCTTTCTTTTTTTTATTCTTTAAATCATTGTGTTAACAAATGAATCACTACATAAGCCAGTTACATTTGGGGACAGGTTAGCGAAGCTGTAATGAGGGTGCGCTTTATTCAGGATCAAGATTTTCCTATATAGATCGTCCTCCAATCAACTTATGTTTAACTTGTTACCGAACGTTTTCTCAAGTAAGGAAAGGTAATTGTGGAAAGAGCACCGCGCCATGCTTTTTTCCACAAAAAGATGGGCCCAAGAGAAGTAGTAGGACTGTAAAGTTATGCAATTCTGTTTATGTTGCTATTGAGTGCATGCACTTGCTGTGTTATCAGGAAAGTGATCAGAATGTTGATGTCCAAGTATAAAGGTCCCATGACTTATTTTAAAGTCCGAATTAGCTTTGGTAAACTTTTATAATATTAATAATTCCGAAAAAAAAACATGTTGGATAAGAAATTGAAGACTAGTATTGACAGACTCGTATGTATGACAAAGCAACTACCGTAATTATAATATTATAATTATTTTTATATATATATAAGACAAAACTTGTAATAAAGATAAGGTACCTACGCACAGTAATTGACACTGCCTTCATGTCGGTCGCATCTTTTTCAAAGTTCCTACAATTTACTTCCCCTCCTTATACTGATACTCGACAAAGATAGACAAAGCTATATCAATCTTTTGATCCATAAAACCTACAGAAGAGTAATCCTGTCTCATTATTAATGATCTGATCCTAACATGTTAGCTATTTATAGACAGAAAATAAGAGAGGGAAATTTTATTCTGAAGACTCTTTTGCAATAGTTAAAAATGTCAACTTTAATAGGATGACTGATGAAGAAGGTGGACAATCTATCAAAACACTTAAATCAATCCCGTTATCCTTCTTTCGACTAGTGTTAAGTTCACCAGTGCTTCAGGTACCTCAAGATTTTCATATTTGGTGGGATGGATTGATGAATTTCCGTAAACATTTTCTCTGGTCTTAATAAAAAGAAAAAAAAAGGTATGTGCAATAGGAAACATGGAGAACAACAAAATTGACAATCATGAAGATACAGACTTTCATTAATGGATGCTTACGCAGAATAAAAGGATGGAAATAGCAGGACAAACTCACTAACATATAATTATGGAAATGTACCAGTCAAATACCAGTAGATAAAGAGATACACGAAAGACGATGGCACTGGATAGGACACACACTACGGATGCCAACTGAGAGTATTACACAACTGGCCCTTTTTGGAATTCCCAATAGAAAAGACAAAGCGGAAGACCAAGGAATTCTTGGAGAAGACAGATAGAAGCAGAGATGAAAATGATGGTGAAAACATGGAATGATCTTAAAAGAATGGCAAGAAACAGCACGACTTGGAAGGTGTTTGTTGAAGACATGTGCTTCACAGGGAACTGAAAGGTAGAAAAAGAAGATGTTCAATAGCGTTGTGAGTTATAGCGTATTGATTGCTATTCAGGTGGGTTGAATGCCCAAATGTAGCCATTTTTTGGGTTGGTTTGACAACGGAGACTGTTTTAGGCCCATTCACCTCCTGTAGACAGACCCACCTTTGACCTCATCATAATATTCAAAACAGTATTTAAAATGTGAGCGAGGAAAGAGAAGAGGTACATGTGATCTTTACCGGCACTGATGAGCACATTATGGTGATTACCTCCCAATATAATTTGGATTTCTATTAAACCCAGTTCCATTAACCGTATTTGATCTGACTGGAGCGCGAATGCTAAGTTATTGCCTTTGCAGCTGCATTATTGTCTGTTGATGAGGGGTGTAGCCATTTAAAGTATATGAGATAACAGCACGTAACAGATTCATGTTCCAATCAATGACACAATTTTTGTTTCATTAGAAGATTTAGTGCTCGCTAGTCGGTAATTAAACTGGTATAGAGCTTCCAAAAACTTGTCAGGAATCCATTTTTATTAGCAGAACCAGTGATCAAGTAATGAAAAAACATCGATTTTTTTGAATATCTAGCACGCTAGTGCAAATGTCTTTAGAAAAAACGTAATGAGATGTACATGTTTTTAAAGAATAAATATTAATTTCAGCAACTACAATGAAAGACTGAATATTTGCTGTCTATTGTGCATGTTTTCATAGTCACAGAGTTAAGCTGATCATTTGATAATCTGTTAACAGGTTAATCAAGACGTCACAAAAGTAGCCTCATCAAGTGAAATTAACTAAATACAATAATAAAGACCCACAATAATAGACTAATGCTTCTCAAATAACATAGCAAGTAATCAATAGATAATAAGGAAGGCTCTTGTTTGTTAATAATCATCATCATGACCAAGTACCGTGCCTGCTGGCGTAGGTGGTCATGTCTCTCCACAACTTTCGATCTCGACAGTTATTTATTCATTCCGTTGTGACCATCTGCCAAGCAATTCACTTTCGCTGTCTGGTATCTTTTCTCTTTGCTTCCTCTATCTCTTCGCCCCTCGATTTTCCCAGTTGTTACAATATATTCCAGCTGTTCATTGTCAATTTCCTTGTATCTGGCAGTGTTTTTCGCTTGTCTTCTTTCTTCCATTTTTTCTAAATGTTTTCAGTTATCCATTTTTGTTTTTTTACATTCCTTTTTGGATAAGGTGTTGTAGGATTCTTGTATGCTGTTTTTTATGCATTGACATTTTGTTGTGACTTTTCCCTCATGATTTTCTCTTCTGTACTGCTCAATCCCTTTTTCTAGCAGCTTCTGATATGTGTTCTTTACTTGTACAGTATAAATTTCTTTAACATTTTTCTGATTTAATACAGTTATATCTATTGGTGTTGCTGAATTAGTTTTTTTGTTTGTTTCTCTTTAATTTGATTTTCATTTTAATCACTACAGGATTGTGATCTGAATTAATATCTGCTCCTGGGTAGGTTTTGGCTTTCTTGGCGCTGTTACGGAATCTGTCTTTTATCATTATGTAATCTATTTGATTCCTCTTCCTATCTCTAGGGCTTTTCCATGTGTATAATTACCTTTTCTCTTACTCAAAGAAGGTGTTGCATATTATCAGCCTGTTTTCTTCATAAAATTGCATTAATCTTTCTCCTCTGTAATTTCTTTTTCCTAAACCATGATTTCCTATAATGGTCTTATATTTACCTTTGCCTACTTTAGCGTTCATGTCACCCATTACAATCAAGATGATTTCACTTGCTTCATAACTGTATTTAGATCTTCATAGTATGCCTCTATTTGTTCATCTGTATAGTCTTGAGTAGGTGCGTATGTCTGTATTATTGCTGTGTCAAATGGTTTTGCCTTCATTTTTAATAATATAATCCTATCATTGTATGTCCAGTGGGTATTGATATATTTTTTTAGCTCTCGTTTTATTAGTATGCCTACCTCTCTTTGATGTTCTGTTGTGTTACCTGAATATATAAATGTATATTTATCGTCTTGTATGTATCCACTTTCCTTCCATCTTGTTTCTGATATGCCTAAAATATCTATGTTTAATCACTCTGCGTCTACCATAAGATTTTCTAATTTTCCTTGTTGGTATAAGGTCCTAATATTCCATGTAGTATTTTTAGTTCGTTCTTAAAACAGTAGTTAGAATTTCTTTACATAGCTTTCTTTGGAGTGTTACGTCATGAGGCTCCAATCTCTTTCACGGTGGTCTGCCATATTCGTCTTTCGTGTTCTGAATATGCCTCAGGTGTACCACATACTTTGCTGGTTTCGCTTTCTGGACCGTTGATCATTGATTAAACATAGATATTTTAGGTATATCAGAAACAAGATGGACGGAAATGGATACATACAAGACGATAAATATACATTTATGAGATGCAAAAAATTCGATTAACGAGAGAAGTCAAGGAACATAAATATCTTGAATGGTGTTTACAAGTAGATGAAAAATAATATTTAAAAAAAATGGCATGCGGATTAGTTAGTTCAAAAGAAATCTTTTCAGTCAATGAGTTAATTATTTATCAGGGTCAGGAAATATGACAATTCAATGATAAAGATAGTCACTTGTTTTGACATAAGTTTCTCAATTATAAACATATATCTTAAGATAGGGACCACTGTCCACTCAAACAGTTTATTTGCATTCATTCATTTTCCTCTGGAGTCGAAGACAGCACATATGGCGGCACATAGGGCGGCATATAGGACGGCACGTAGGACGACACATAGGACGGCACATAGGGCGGCACATAGGGCGGCACATAGGGCGGCACATAGGACGGCATATAGGACGGCACATAGGGCGGCACATAGGGCGGCACATAGGACGGCACATAGGACGGCACATAGGGCGGCACATAGGACGGCATATAGGGCGGCACATAGGACGGCACATAGGACGGCACATAGGGCGGCACATAGGGCGGCATATAGGACGGCACATAGGGCGGCACATAGGACGGCATATAGGACGGCACATAGGGCGGCACATAGGGCGGCACATAGGGCGGCACATAGGACGGCACATAGGACGGAACATAGGGCGGCACATATGGCGGCACATAGGACGGCATATAGGACGGCACGTAGGGCGGCACATAGGACGGCACATAGCGCGGAAGTCATAGATCTCAACGATTGACGACTTGCTGCTAGTTCTTGTAGTTCTTTCTTGTTTCTTAGTCCCATGGCTGAGCCCTTCCTCGTAATTGTTCTACTTAACGATTCTCTGGGTCTGCCTTGTTTTCTTTTACCAGATGGTTTCCACATGCATACCTGGTGGTAATTCTTTTTTTTCAATATTTATTGAGATCCAAGTTAATATTGCTAATTATAAAGCATGTTCTGTATAATTCTCATTTTCGATTTCGAATTGTTTACTTTCGCCAAAAGTAGTCACTTATATAAAGCCTGATCGGCTGAAGAAATTGTATTACGTGTATTTAACTCAGCACTTGGTTTAAACAGAGTTATCTAACTTCAAACTATGAACCACCTACGTCTAGATTCAAGAGGGCTACTGTGAGATAGAGGGTAGACATGCGAACTGGTTTATAAGTTCACAAATTCACATTGCAGGGAGATATTACGGTGTGTTATTTGGTGTGCGACGGGGATAATCAGATGCCTAACTGTGTTTCATATGTTCGGATTTGGAGTCAAAAACGATGTCCTAACAACATCAAGCGCTATACATTAAAAAAAAATATTTAACGATCATCATTTTCAAGAGGACGTGAACTTCTGGTCAATATGGTGGATAGGCGGCAGGAACCATTAAATGCTATGTCTGAAAAGTGTTCCTTGTTGCAGTTTCCTCATATTCCAAGTCCGGCTTGTTGCAGGAGCTACTGAGTTAAGTGCACCGCGAGTGTTGCTTTTCATCCATTTTAATTGTGTTTTAATATTCCGATTGTTTACGATGAACGATGATATCGTATGACAGGAAACAGACGGGTGTGTTCACTTTGTGTCCGGTTTTGCCTTATGTTTTTTGGCATGTGCTGAGACTTCTATGATGGGGACTACAGTCACCTTTTTTTGTTTGGGGGATGAGATAGTAATTCGAATGATTCCACTGGCACGGGCGGTTGAGCAATTATGGATTTTAATTCGTTTGCAGTGATACCGGGGCCTTCCATAACCATAACCACCAAAGTCAAGTAAAAACGTATGTTTAAGTTTCGTTTAAAAATAACGTTTGTTAATGTATCCAATTGAGCCTCGACCTTCGAAAGACCCTAACATTGAACGTTCTATAGTTCGAACGCTGAATTCTCTCGAATCGAGTTCGAATGATACTTCTATGTTTGTATTACATACCATCAATAAACATTGTCTTGTGTGTGCTGGTCATGTCTAGCGCTTCGCTCGTACGTGTATTTTCATTTCAGTTAACGCTTCATTTTCTTATGATCTTATAGAGAAAAAGGAGCCAAAAAAACAGCATATCTGATGTTTAAATTAGGGAACCGTGCTCTGTTTGGATTAGAAATAAGACCATTTATTTTTAATGGTACCCTAAGACGGCAGTGGTGAATAAGAGACTTGTTCAACGACAATGCCTTGGCCTACCTGAAAAACATCCAGAAAAATCGCGAAACTAGACTACTATGGACATTTTATTCTCTGTAGAAAAGAGGAAATATGAACCAGAACCGACAACTAGTAGAGTTAGGGAATAGGCAAATAATTGCAATGCTGCGGTAAAGCTGGTAGCTAGGAGCCAGTAGTGGGGTGTGATAAACACTCCAAGCTATGGTGACAGCTTTACAAGGAAGGAACGCAACACAATACTGACGTTTCGGCCTGTGGCCTTCTTCAGAATACTGGGACAACAACAACAAACGGCGATGAACAATTATCTATAACTACATGTTGGATGATCAAGTGAATGGAGAGGTGGACAGAAAAGAGGAAAGTAATATGGTGAAATAAGAAGGGAGGCTACATGAGGGGAGGTAGATGAGCGTCAAAGAGTATAAAATAGAAAGATTAGAAAAATAAAGCAGAGCTCGAGATGTTAATAGTAAAAAAGTGAATACTGGCTCTTAACTAGAAGAGTTAACAGGAAGAAAAGGGGGAACAAACTATTTGATGTGTTTGTGGGAGAGACTTTCTTCAAAACAATTAACTTTCTCTTTTCCTTCAACAACAACACAGAATATCACCACTCCTCACTAAGTTACACTAAATGCAGTTTTCATTTTTATTAAATTTTTATTTACGTATATTCATTTATTAATTATGACTATCAATTGCGTTTTTTTCACTTTAAATTGCGTGTATTTGCTTTTTTTCGAAATGAGTATTGTTTTGGGTCTGGGGACGAATTAACACACTTTCAATTATTTCTATTGGAGAAAATTAGCCACACTTCGAATTTGTATTTCAAATTTAAGAGACGATTTTCACAAACTGAAAATACTATTAATGGACTATTAAATACTTAATTTTTTTTCTTCGTCATAGATATTGGTCTGGAGTTCAATAAATAATAGTTCCTTCTCTGTTATAGAATTAGTTATATTTTAAGCTATATATTGAGTTATGGAGTTCAAGAGACCGAAACGTCAGTATTTTGTTGTGTTCCTTTTTTTGTAAAGCTGGCACCATACCTTGTAGGAGTGTACGTTACATTCTACTACTGGCGCCTCTCTGTTATTGTTGCATACTTGTTGGTAACGAAGAAGACCACGCTGTATCTCTATCAGAGTCTAGAGATAGCTTCTGGAACCAATACGAGCTCTGAAATAGCTGCTACCAATGAGGAGTCATCATCATGTGCCAAACCGGTTGGCGTAGGCGATCATGTCCATCCACAATCTTCTATCCACTGTGCATCGTATCAGTTCTGTTGTTGACTGTTTTCCATGCCATGACACCAAGCTATCCAGTATTTTCTCTCTTTGTCATCAGCGATCTCTCTTTCTTTTATTTTGCCAGTTGTAACCAAGTATTCCAACTTTCGTCTTTTCATGATGTGCCCGAAAAATGTTGATTGTTTCTTTCTGATGTTTTTTTTCAGGAGATCCCTTTTGTGTTGCCATCTCTGAGAATTTCTTCATTAGTCTTTTAAGCTGTCCAGGGAACTTTCAACATTCTTCAGAGAAATACCATCTCTGTGGCCTTTAATCGTCTTTTCATTGTTTGTCTACTGTCCATGATTCGCATCCATAGGTAAGAATTGGTTCTATATAGCACCGATGAACTCTCTTTCTCATTTCTATTGACATAGATTTGTTTCATAAGATAGTCTTGATTTTCTGAAATGCTATTTTGACCTGACCTATTCTGCTTTTTATTTGTGTGGTGCATCTTCCATCTGATGTTATTATTGTGTCCAAGTATTTGACGGGCTGCAATTGTTTCAGATTTGTCCTGTTTATTTTTATTCTGCATGATGATGATGATGAGGAGTACAGTATGTTAATTGCTGACCTGTCGAGAAAGTTAATGTTGAAGTCTTCGTCTCTGAAGGTAATCGCCTCTGATATCACTTATTGTATCTGTTATTAGATGTAGTCCATTGAAGACTACGCCACACTGAATCTGAGTTCTTCAAGAGACCTGACACATCTATAGATGAGACATCCTTGTTTTGATGGGGAGCAAACAGCGTTCATTGGTCATTGTTAATGTTTGTTGGGGATATGGCATTACAGCAGCCCGGGCAAGGCCATAAGTATTCACTGGTTTTTACTATATAACGAAGTGTATCCATAATAATGGTTCCAGTAGCTTTCTGTTTCTCCACTTACCCTAGTAATAGAATAAAACAGTTTGTCAAAAATAAGAAAAACCAGTGACGCTTAGGGGACTCAATGTACACTGCAGCAAGCAGACAATTCAACAAGTGTTCTGAGAAAAGCATTTATCATACCGATTTTTATGACAAAATGTAGAACTTTCCTACATGATGTAAAGAAAATGGCATCGTGTCTGTCACATAAGTGTGTCTTTGGAATATTATAACATGTAAACAACAGCGAAGAAACATGATAAATGTAATATCAACTGAAGCCAAAGCATCGGGACTATCGTCCAGTAGGTTGATTTGTACACTTTTTTGCTTGATGTCGACTTCGGCAGGGGTAAAAAGTAAAGTACCCCGTCACGCCAAGTGGCGTATAGGGAATATGGTGTTAGTGAACATCAATTTTACAGACCTTCGGCACATGATTTTTGTGGTAATGTGGTCGGTATTACGCCCGTGCCGCTTTACTTTCCCAGAAAAAAATTCGGTACCTATTAAAGGCTGGTGAAAAGGAAGCCGTCGGTTCGGATCGAACCCTACGTCTTGTCCTTTTTAGTCCTGTTCACTAACCACTGAGCTATCGCGGCTCCCACTGCGGCAGGAACTGTGTAGTAATTGTGATATTCTTGGAGTATATACTATAGTACCGTTTTTCTTATGTTTGGGTGGACTAAAGAAACTGTTTGCAAATCTTGGGTCCTTCCAAAAATTAAAAAGATATTATTAACGGTAACAAAATCACAAGACGAATTCACATTGGAAGTCATGACTTCAAACTTGAAACTCAGTTGATCCTACAACATAAAAGAGAGTGGCCATCCTCTGTTTTCTTTACTCAGTCTTAGGGAACACAACATCTATACAGCCTGGTCTGGGACATGACACTCCATATTACCTGGTCTGAGACACGACACTCCATATTACCTGGTATGAAACACGACACTCCATATTACCTGGTCTGGGACATGACACTCCATATTACCTGGTCTGAGACACGACACTCCATATTACCTGGTATGAAACACGACACTCCATATTACCTGGTCTGAGACACGACACTCCATATTACCTGGTCTGAGACACAACATCCAATATTACCTGGTCTGACACATACCACCCCATATTACTTGGTCTGAGACACAACAACCAATATTACCTGGTCTGAGACATACCATCCCATATTACTTGGTCTGAGACACAACAACCCATATCACCTAGTCTGAGACACGACACCCATATTACCTGGTCTGAGACACAACAACCCATATTACCTGGCCTGAGACACGACACCCCATATCACCTGGTCTGAAAGTGGTCAGTGACTTATAGATCGCCCCCTTGGATACCTCACTCTTTCATGTAATGTTTTATTGTGTGTCCATGAATTCATAACCTCATTTTACTTTGAATCTGACTTGAACTCTGTGCTCTTTTTCCTTTCTTACATATATTCTGTATCGTATACAAGTACAAAGCATTCTTTCTTCAGATCTCTGAATGTAGTTAATGATAATTTTAACGCCGACACTTTCTTTTATGAGCTCATTATCTAATTTATCTTTTCTGATCTCTCTAGCAAACTTTCCTTAAACTTTTCGTTGAGGCGGTAACTAAATTCGGCTCGTATTTGTCTTCAGTGACCACGTTTGGCACTGGTAATGTACGATCTATCTATTGACCTTTCGAGCCGTAGCCGGCCCATAGGACGTAGACCAAGATACTAGAGACCAATGTACGACAGGGATGACAAATCTTTGCACAAGTCTGTTCTTCATGTTGGAGGAAACTGTCGTGTTCTGGTTGAATTTCGCTGCTCATTTAATTACAATATCATTTTTCTTCACATTATCATGGGAATACATTTTCTTAATTTTGTCTTGTTTTATGTAGTTTTGAGACCACCCTTATGCAAATGATGTGTCCCACAGACGTGGAACGTCCTATACTTCATTCCCCAAAGGCTGTAATGTCATACCCTACATTTGCCTTTTAATTTAATTTCAACGTTTTTTTTCAATGGTTTTTAAAAATTATCTCTCCATATTTATATTTATAAATTTCATATGCTTTAGTTAAATTTATATTTTTGTTATTGTTTCTTGGTCAATTATAAGGGCGTAGGCTAACACATCGAGAAACGCGATTACGGGATTTTTACATCTGGTTAAAAGCCATATTTCCCATATGCGTTTAATGACATAAAATTTGCTTCAAGCAGTCATATTTATGCCAGTTTCTTCAAAATGAATAGTGTCATCATTGCAAACGGCTTCTATTTCTTATAGTTGTGTTTTGAGTTTAGAGCAACAATAACAACAACAATAACAACAACAACAACAATGATAACAATAATAACAACAACAATAACAACAATATCAACAACAACAACAACAATGATAACAATAATAACAACAACAATAACAACAATAACAACAATAACAACAACAACAACAATGATAACAATAATAACAACAACAATAACAACAATATCAACAACAACAACAACAATGATAACAATAATAACAACAACAATAACAACAATAACAACAATGATAACAATAATAACAACAACAATAACAACAACGACAATAACAACAATATCAACAACAACAATGATAACAACAATAACAACAACAATAACAACAATAACAACAACAATGATAACAATAATAACAACAACAATAACAACAATATCAACAACAACAACAATGATAACAATAATAACAACAACAATAACAACAATATCAACAACAATAACAACAATAATAACAAGAATAACATACAAGCACATGCATTCGCTGGATGATAATTTCTAAAAAAAAAAAAACTATAAGAATTTCTTGCCAAAGTTCAAGATTAATGTCACAATAAGAATTACTATGAACTCCGTATCTTGACCCTGTTGCAATATTCTTACACGTGACAACAAAAACAGGGATAGTTTTTGTTTTATTTTATTTTCAAATACGATTTAACGAGTTTTCTAGATTTATGTTCTGCAAGAAATTCTGTGTTGTGTTTTCCTAGTCTGAAGTTGGTAGAAACAAGATGTCCACGATTGAGTGTTTTATATCTAACACAGTTATAATTTCATTATATGCAAAATAAACATATTTTGAACACGTTGATAAAACGACATAATAACTAACTGAATGTCATTTTTAAAGGTCAGGTGTAGATTGAAAATAGTGCCTGTAGTGTAGTGGCTAGGGCACGAGCTCTGATAATAAATTGTTGTATATTCAATCCCAGCTGGACATTCTACAGAGGAGAAGTATTCGCTACTTCTAGTGTTTACCTGTTAAGTGGACGTGGAAGCTTTGTGTCGCTAGTATATGGCAAAAACCGTGATATCTGCGCCCTTCGGCCCCGACTCATCCGACTTCGGCATGGGTAGATTTTCTTAACAATTTGACCATGTGAGCAGCCATTATAATTTACTTTTTTTTTAATTTAACATGGAAAATATTAAAACACATTGGAATGCACACGGGACCCCCTGTTCTTCGTCGTTTTCCGAGAGGGCTAGTCATCGAATCTAACTACACATATATCTAGGGAGGGTAAATATCTGGTCATGACAGGATTCGAACCGGGACCATTCTGTCTAAAGGCGCACGTCTTACCTCTATCTAGCGTTTAGAGTACACAGTTCCCCCTCGACGAGTTCTTTGAAAGTAGAATGTGTGCCTGACTCGCTAATGTGTGGGAGGTATAAGCAGCCAGGAACTATGCCGGTCCCCTCAACTGCAAGTATATTAGACTAGTACTGGGGTTGATTAATTCACTCCTCACGGACTTAAGACGTTACTGGGTATCTTCAGTAAACAGACAACACAGAGAAATAAATATTGTGAACTAGCAACATTAATAGATGAATAAGGGAACAGGTCACAAAGTGTATCATCATAGCAAGAGATTAAATAGAATTAAGCTTCATGACTGCGCAATGGCCAGTCTTTGAAGTGGACACAAAATGATGACGTAAAATAATATTAATCTTTTCTGTTTTGTTTAAATCATTTATTTTTAGCTGCAGTATTGGACAGTCAGCTTTGATGTATAACGCTGGCCAAAAAAAAAATCTGGCTTTTGTTACATAAATTATTCAAGGGCAACGAGAAATTAAATAGAAAAGCATGAGCAATTTGTTTTATTTATTATTTATTTCTTTTAGAAAACTTGACGGTCCGAATTCCCAAGGGATAAAATTATATTTAATTTTTGTTGAATATTTACGAAGCTGCCCAAGTTTAGTTTCTTTAAAAATGTTCAGTTCAGTTTTTCTTTGTCTCCTTTTTAAGGCGAGTCATTATTTATTCCATGCACTAATAGTTGTCATCTTTGCTATGTCACGTAAACATTTCCATGAATACTTATAGCGTCATATTACTAAAGTGTCGAATGTAGACCCTTCGTTCTCCCTGTCGTATAGAAGTATAGAACTAACAGTATAGCGCTTCAGTAATATTCTTACTGGTTAGTGATGCTATGTCATTCATTTCACTAAAGCTGCAACAATATCTGCAATGTTTGAAAGAATCTCAGGTTTTTCAGGCTTCAGATTTGTTTGAAAGATTACCTGCATTGTTCGCGCTTGTCCTGAGCATTCCTGAACAGATAGGAAACGAAACGCAAAACTATGAACAATAATGCTGTTTAGTCATGAGAGCTATGGTATTTATGGAGCTACTGAATTAAGTGCTCTGTGCACACCGTGAGCTGTGCGTTTCATCCGTTTTAATCGTGTTTCAATATTCCTATTGTTTTACGATGGATGATGATATCGTATGACAGGGAACAAACGGTTGTGTTCTCTTTCTGTGCGGTTTCGGCTTATGTCTTTTAGCGTGCGCTTAGATATCTATGATGGGGACTACGACTGCCTTTCCTTGTTTGGGAGATAAGATATTAATTTGGATGATTCCACTGGCACGGGCGGCTGAGCAATTAAGAATTTTGTATTCGTTTGCAGTGATACCGGAACCTTCCATAACCATAACCATTATTCAAAGACGTGGTACAAACAAGTGTGTCCGTATTATCCATTTCCAGTTCAGTTATTATTTGTCCTTGGTACAAATTATTCAATCTGCCACTAAAGTTTATCACACACATATTTATAGAGTGTGCATCTTGTAAACTAGAGTCTTTGTAAACTAGAGCCAATCAGAATTCTTACAACTTCATTTTCCTTTCCAGTACCCCAGACTTAAGTTAACATTAACTGTTTTCATTTCTGACGCATTTTGATCATTTAATTGATGTTACATACTTCAAAATGCACTACAATAAATTCATTTTAATATGCACTAGACATTTTTAAAATGCAGTAGCAAAATGTTGCTTCAAAATACATTTTCGACGAATTACCTCTTGCTTGCTTGCGTTCGCCGGATGACTAAAGGAGTGCACCTCTTCGTCATCCGCCCTTAAAAGGACGTTAAAAATGGACGAGTCTGCGTTGTGTTGTGGTTTGTAGTATAAATGTGATATTTGCGCCTTTCGGCCCAACACATCCGACTTCGGCACAACATTTTTGAGTGCCGGGTTTTCTTCCCTCTTCGATTCCTACTCGCTTGACCAGACTAGACAGGTTATTCTATTACTGGAGGTACCACGGAGAAGTGGAGCCAGGGTCTGGATGGCTCTGGTTCACAGGTCCTGATGCAAGACAACAGCAATGGCTTGCTGAAAACTTCCAGCTCTGATGCTGTGAGGCGAGCCTTCACCTCCGAATTATCTCTAAATACATTTAAAATGTGTGTGTATATATATATATATATATATATATATTTCACGGCGATGAGATTGCTGACAGGATGTCGTGGATTACCGTTGCGCAGAAAACCTTAATACTGGACACGCATGTCATTGTGAAGGCTTTAAAGAAAACACTTCTCACAGGATAGCGACAAGGAAGCTGAGGATTATCAACACCTAAATGGAATGAGGAACCGGCGCCACAAGGGGCGAGAGCAGAAAAAGCATCTTCAGTAGCAAAGAAAGCAACGCGCTCAATCAATGCAGGACAGCAACAATCACTAACCGAAGACTGCGATGATTGTTGGAATGTGAAGCAGAGCGGATATGGGAATGTCCAGACTGCGATGACGCCAACCAGAACTAAAGAATAAAAGACATTTAAAAGAAATTTATTATTAATTATAAGTGAGATTTTCGCAAACTTTAAGTCGAACTGGATATATCGTGCTAGGACCAATACTTTCTAACATGATCAACGGTATATTTATGAGCGATGCGCTATCACACAAGGCCTACTTTCCTAAAAAAAAAAAATCTAGATCTTCCATTTTCGGAGGATGGAAGTCGTATTTGTCAACAACAAAACAACAAATTAAAAAAAAAAAAAAAAAAAGTTGGCGCATCTGAACTCCGATCTTTCTGGTCAGCAACAAGTTTACTATACTCGGCCATCTCTGATATATCTTCTTTTGGGCTTTTACAAAGCTTTGCTTCAGAAGAATACATTGTAACTAAATACTTGATAAAACATTACAGAAAATGACTTAATAGTACATTGCGGTACAATACTTCCCAGTGATTGTTATTGCTGCCTCCCTGCTAAGATTTCCGTACTCAAATGACTAGATTTCCGCTGTCATTATCACGCAACAACTTTTACACCACTCGTTTTTATTTCTAGCAATTTTTTTTCAATTTCCAATTCATTAACTTCGGTTTTCTATTTCCCGGACATTCCACCAATTTTCTGTTCCCAATCTACTTCGATCCACATCCCATTCATCTTATAGGAAAAGCACATCTGAGTTTTGGTTTCAGCAACACTACCAATGATTAAGGCTGCGTAGATTTTTCACTGTCTCTCATGCTAGTGTCCGCTCATTTGATCTTCTGATCTTAGACGATTTTTGGGTGTTTATTTTTGTGCGTCATTATTTGTGTATGTGATTATTTTTGTATGTGATTATTTTTTAGTTTTATAAACTATCTATCTATCTATCTATCTATCTATCTATATATCTATCTATCTATCTATCTATCTATCTATCTATCTATCTATCTATCTATCTATCTATCTATCTATCTATCTATCTATCTATCTATCTATCTATCTATCTATCTATCTATCTATCTATCTATCTATCTATCTATCTATCTATCTATCTATCTATCTATCTATCTATCTATCTATCTATCTATCTATCTATCTATCTATCTATCTATCTATCTATCTATCTATCTATCTATCTATCTATCTATCTATCTATCTATCTATCTATCTATCTATCTATCTTTCTATCTATATATCTATATATCTATCTACCTACCTACACATCTATCTACCTGTCTGGCTCTGTATCTATCCACCATTTTTCTAGCCGAAAAAAATGTTCTGTGGAAATATGAGGCAATCAAGGATGATGTCCCCATCAAACATAGATGTACGTATAGTGAGGTAAAAAGTATGTACAGTAATATGGTCGTCTTGGGATACCGAATGTCATGACTGGTGCACTTTATGTTAATTGCAGGTCAGTATTGTGTGTTTTCATCACGCGCCGATCATGACCTTTCAATTTAAGTCCTTAATAAATCGTTGTTTCATATAGATTATTAACCTTCCTGTCCCCCATATATTTCTTTTTAAAACGCTTCCATACACCTAGCTCGAAACCTTCTTGTCTAGGTGCCGATGTCTTTCCTGTAGCCAGCATCCGTTATCCCTAGTTAATAGACATCATCTGTCAGAGATTGCGGTAGCATACAAGTTAGAGATAAGTCAAAGGTTAACTATCGGAACAATCTATGGACATACACTTCATTAACTCATGTAGGTGACTGAGCAACTTTGTGTTTGCTCAAAGTGCGATGATGTTAGCTCTAACAATGGGCATTAGAATAACCCTTATGTTCACGTTTACTTAGACAGTGGATTATTCCTGCGATCGTTCTCCTCGCCCTCAACGTTGTATCTAAATACACCACCAATGATCAAACCAGAGCAGCTTATATTTGAACATATATTTTATAACAGTTATGTGTCTATGGTGTTTCAATTTCATCTGTTTCTTCATTCTGCTGTTAAAGATAGAAGACATTGAAGTCAATCTCAGGGATAAACTCTATTTCTTTTTTCTCAAATTTCTAGAGAGCCGAAGTTTTTACTCATCAAAATAGTTTCAGTTGGCTACCAGAGTTTAATATTTTCAGAAATTTCTTCGGGAATGTAAAGATTAATATTAACAGAAAAATGTTAAAACTCGTACAATTTTAATTATTTTGACTGAATAGTTTTAGGTTCAACCGGCACTCAGTGCGTTTTATGACCTCTCTATTCTTATCCCAACAAAATAATTCAGTGGGTACAATTCCTACTTCGGTGCAGCTGTTTAATACACTCACCAGCTTCTGTTACAGCTGTTCAGTCACAGAAACGCCAAGAACTCTATCAAAATATTGCTGTCTTCGTGACATTTGAATATCAATGGGAAGGAAACACGGAGTTAGTGAACAGTTTACAGCTTGGCAAGTCGTCATACACCCCTAGGCGCAAACTATCCTACATGTGCATAACGTTTAAATACAAAAAAATTTTATCAATTTCATTCGTATTCTGAAACAAAATGTATTATTTTTATTCTTTGTGTTATATTATTATTATGAAAGAGAGTATGTAGTAAAGTAAAGGGCTGAAGCTAAGAATAGCAAAATGTTACACCTTCATCAATATTCCTGTATGGTGCAGAAACATGGACATTAGACAAGAAAACAGAACAGAAAAGTGAAGCCTTTGAAATGTGGATTTATAGAAGAATAGGTAGAATTGGATGGAAAGAAAAGAAAACAAACGATGAAGAATTACATCAACTAAAAATAAAAAGAGAACTACTAAATACAATTAAGATAAAACATATGAAATTTGTTGTACAGTTAAAAGACACAACAGCCTAATAAAAGTAATATTGGAAGGGAAAATACAAGGTAAAAGAGGCAAAGGCAGACCAAGACAACATGGATGAGTAACATCAAAATATGAACAAATAAATCTATGACAACCTGCACCATCAAGGCAAGAAGCAGAGTGGAATGGCGATCCATGCTAGCCAACCTTCGTTGCGGAGACGGCACTCGATGATGATGATGAGTAAAGTAAAGTAAAGTAAAGAGCCCCCTTATAGCCTAGTGGTGCATAGGGAATATGGTGTTAGTGGCCATATATTTTACAAACCTTCGGCACATGATTTTTGGAGCAATGTGGTCGGTATTATACCCGTGCCGCTTTACTTTCCCAGAAAAAATCCGGTACCCATTTAAGGCTGGGTGAACCCGGAAGCCGTCGGTTTGGATCGAACTCTACCTCTTGTCCTTTGTAGTCCACTTCACTAACCACTGAGCTATCGCGGCTCCTAAAGAGAGATTGTAGGCGGTAGTAAAAGATTTAGAGGGGAGGAGATTAAAATATTGAATATCTCTACATTTATTCTTTGGCTGTAATAACGGCTAAACAAAATAGCGAATGAACAGTTGAGAGATTGAGCGAGCTACGTCTCTGAGTGAGTATGGGTGAGTTTTCTAATAAGCAAGTTAACGAGTTTGTGAGGTAACGAACTGCACTGTATATTAATCAGAAACTTGCGAGAAAGATAAGAAAATATCACTGGTATTCTTGAAATTGTCTTGAAATTTAGTAATATCCTGAGATATCCTGTAGTCAGCTGTGATTTTCAAGAATCAAACATTTCAAAATCGGCGATCTTAAACTACAAGTCCGCTGTTATTTTCTCCTTGCTCAGCAATAAACGGTCAATCTCTTTAGAACAGCAAATAACTACACACATTTTGTTTGTCCCTTAGAGCAATGACATTTTTAGTTAGCGTATACAACTTCCTTAAATGCATTCCATATGCGATATCTGTGCTGTATTCTTGATATCACCAGGAAGGATAAAGTAACACAGTGGAGGTCATGACTCGCCCACGCCTCCTGAACATCAACAAGCTACTCAAACAACGAAGATACATTGGTTTGGCCACTTACACTGCATGAAAGATGGCCGCATAGCAAAAGATATACTTTATGGAGAACTAGCAGATGGCAAAATAACTAGGGTGCGCCCAAAACTTCGATTTGTAAACATGTGTAAACATAACATGGAGACTGAACATAAACCATGCAGCCTGGGAAGAAATAGCTGAAGACCGTAATCTTTGGAAACTCACTCTTAAGCTCCAACTCAAACATGAAGCAGACAGATTCATAGAAAAAGAGAATACACGGCGAACTACAAGAAAAAAAAAAACTTCTAGGGTCACTGAAAAATCCATAGTCAACTATGACTGATAGAGGCTACTAATACAACTTTGCTAAAATAGTAAACAATACCACTAATCAGCTTGTACTTCAATATTCGCTACCCTGAAGTATTGAATATCTACATCTTTTCTTAAAAGCAATAATTACGCATTGTTTGTTCATATCCAAGTGCTCACTAAGTTCACCAAATTATATATTAGATGACGGTGTGTAAAATATGATGCAATTCGTTGTTTGCAACGCCAACAAGATTTAATTAAAAGTCTTCAACCATCTCTTCCAGACACGCGTGGACAAAAAACTTCCACATTATTATATAATCATTAACTTGTGTATTCAAGCTCTGCTAGTGTCGAATATTAGCTTCATGAGCTCCTCTCTGTCTTTATTATTGTTATCGACCGTTTCCTCATGCTTTATATTGCTGTGGTTTTCAGATTATGGTTGAATGTAAAGAGAAAAGCTGGCGTAAAAATACATTAAGCGTGCCGCAGCACTTAATCAAGTGAATGAGCGGATAGATAAGTGCGTTTTATGTTCTGAGAAAAATATAATTTATTACGAAACACGTGATCTGGCAAGCAAATATTCTCACGTGAGGTTTGTTTACCTCTCGTGACGTACTCTTCATGAAGTGCAAGTTGATAATCTCGAGACCAGTGTGTTTTCTCGTTAAGTAAATAAACGTGTGTCTGCGGAAAGATGTGGCTGGAAATTGGGACCAAACAGGGCAACCAGATTTCCCCAATAACGTTTATTGTGGCCGTTAGTGATATCACTTCCGTGTGCCCATCTTCCTGTACCTCTTTATTTTTTAGAGTACTCCTTTAGGAATATAGTTTCGCAATCTCTTTCTCTTTAAATGTGTCTTTTATTCTCAAATGTATTGTTTTCTCTCTTTGAATCGCTCTGTCTCTTTCTTATTTTGTCTCTTCTTCTGATTTCTATTGCTCTCTCCATCTCTCTTATTATGTCTTTTATTTTCAAATATTTCATGTTCTCTTGATCTCTCTTATTGTGTATATTTTTACCGCGTATTTATGTTTCTCTCTATCTCTTTATTTGTGACATTTCCTTCATCTTTTCTCCATTTTAATGATCTTTTCGGCAGCAGTCAATGTTTTGTAATACCACAATTATAATGTCTAGAAAGATGACTTATTAAAGTTAAAAACCTCTGAAATACACACTCATTCTCCTCCTCATAATCACTTCTCTTCTTTCTCAATCTCTACCTTTCATTTTGTCTCTACCTTTCAATAAGATGAAGCTCTGCCATGTGGAAGCAGTATGTATTAATGTCGAGCCACTGTTATGTTTCTTTCTCTTGATAAGTAAATTTGCCATTCTTTTTTCATTCCTTCTGTTTCTCCTTTTATCTCACCATCTCTCTTAATTCATATTTCTATCACTCTTACTTTCCTGATTGTTTCCTCTCTCTCTCTCTCTCCCCCACATTAACACTTTTCATTCATCAATTTCTCCCACTTCCTTTGGGGCTGGTCACATAGTTGTGCACTTTACTGGGAAGTTTTCAAGAAAGAAGGGAATGCTATGTTAGATTGTAAAGACACGGTACTGAATGTAAATTCCCGCGAGATTTGGCGCGCGTGAGCTGGTGTGTGAGAGAAACTGGTGGGAAACTGATACAGTTAGGCATTAAGCAGTATCATGAGATGGTCAACAAGGTTTGCGCTTTAGTATTCATTCACTACAGGCAGGTGCTAGGAAATTGCTGTGAAATTCTCTACGTATTTGCTCCTCAAGACGACGAGCTTCTTCGGTCATAAATTTTCTGATGCCCGGATTCTATAAGTCCTCAAATTTAGCCCTGTACCATATCTCTAGTCAAATAACTAAATCCTTCATTTCTGTTTTACACGACATTCCGCGCGAATTATGTTTTTTCTTCCTTTCAACTCCCATTGGAGGATAGGTTTTCAACAAACACTTTCCAAGCCGTTCTGTTTCTTGCCATTCTTCTAAAATCGTTCAATGTCTTGACCATCATCTTCATCTCTGGTTTCACCTATCTTTATCGAGAATATTTTGAAATTATGTACACGATGAGAATGTATAATGTAAATGTATAATGATACACATTATTCCTTTCTGCCTTAAAGCTTTCTAAGTAATTTGTAACACTTTTTGACCGATCCTCATATTGCGAAAGCGTTATTTATGTTAAGAAACCATTACAATAATTGTTTTACTAATGGGCTTTTAGCTATCTTGAAATTGTTTCTAATTGGACAGACTTCTCGATATCTTTCTTCTTGCCCATATATATTTTTGTTTCTACATATCTCACTTTCCTTTTTTGTCCTTTTGTTTCTCTCTACAACAGCAATTTAGAAAACAAAGAATAACTAGTTGGTATGACAAACTACAAGTTTATTCATAACAAAAGATTTACTGCAACAAGAAACATGTATCCACCTTGCCATCTACTGAATGCGAATTTTCACCGATGTGTTTGCTTGATGACTGCATTACTAACAATAATGAGTAAGAGAAAACTATTCTCTCTCTCTCTCTCTCTCTCTCTCTCTCTCTCTCTAGTTAAAACTCACATTAACTATATATTCAACATCCACTATTATCCGCTACTGAATTTTCCCCCATACCGACAAACCAATCGATGGTCAGCATAGATTATATGTTTGAGATAGAAATCAATTACCTTGCCTGGCCTTAGTCATTCAATGAAAAGTCTACCAAATCTGACCTATACTCTGTCTTCTATGCCCTTTAACGACATGAAACATATACTCACATCAAAGCCATTAATATTAATTCTAAAAGTGAGAATAATAAAGCTGTATATCTACTCAACAATCCTGTAAGGTTGCAGTATCATGGACATTACATTAAAAAGCTGAAAATTGTTCTATCTCTCCATTGTCTTTTTCAAAAATGAAATAGCCTTCATTTTCGCCTACTTTAAAATTCAGACGTCACAAAGATGATAATGAATGCTCGTTGTCAATGTGTCTTTTGTCCTTAGTTTGTGTCTGCTCTCCGAAGTCCACATCATGCCTTTAGTACTAAAATGTTTTCGTTTATTTTCAGCTCTTGTCTAGATTCATCTTCAGCATAATAATACACTCATGTGCATGTTCTGGCATATCTAAACAATTCCTAGATTATCGACGATCACTGAATTAATATCGTCCCTTCAACCTTCTTAATAAAGAAACAAAGGCAGTTTTAAATGGACATACTTTACTATCTATCTATTGACCTTTCGAGCCGTAACCGGCCCATAGGGCGTAGACCAAGATACACCTTCTCCTATATGAATTTTTGTTCTAGCAGTTTCTTTTAAAGATATTTTATCAAATCTCGCCATCTGTCTCTGTTCTGTGCAAGCAGTTCTATCTCATTGAGGGAGCCGATTCTGCTGCTCTTGCCTCTCTCATCAATGTTCTTCTCAGTGTCTCCTGGGTCTTCCTCTTTTCTCTTTACCTGTTGTTTCCCATATGAGGGCTTGCTTTGCTATTCGATTATTATCTCTTCTCATCACATGTCCAACGTATGACCATCGTCTTTTCTTTATTACTGAAGATATTAGTGGTTGATTGGCGATTTCTCTAATTTCCTCGTTTGTTTTGAATTCGTTCCATTCTATACAAGTATTTTCCTTAGACATTTATTTCGAATGCGTTCAACTTTGTTTCTATATCTCTTGTTGTTTTCTAGCTTTCACACGCATACGTAAGGGTTGATAGTACATTTGATTTGAATAGCCTAAGTTTTGTGTTTGTGCTAATGAGTTTGATTTCCACAACTTTCAAGGCTTCTGAAAGACATTGCTGCTTTAGCCAGTCTGATTCTAATTTCTTTGCTCGTATCCCCTTCTCGATCAATGTGACTTCCAAGATATACTTTACTGCTACCTCACAAAACCCTAAAGACAACCATGTCTTCATTAAATAGTGTAACGTCCAACTTGTGTTCACTTAATGCTTTCTATGACCTTAACAATTAATCTCTTCTCTTTGTCACTCTTCTCGAAGATTATTATGCCACGTTGCTGAAACGTTTTAGTCCATTAACCAAATAAAAAATATATTAATAAATACACGAGCCTCCTCGTGCCCTGTGGCGTATGTGCAATATGGTGTTTGTGCTAATCATTTTAATAGACTTTAGGAAATTTATTTTTCGAAGTATTTTGCTGATATTGCGCTCGTTTCTGTCCCAGAAACATTCTTGCACCAATTTAAGTATAGGTGAACCAGGAAGCCTTCGATCAGGATCGAACTCGACCTGATGCTCTTGGTAGTCCAGTTCACTAAAAATTAACCTACCGCTGCTCCTTTCATTAACCAGTCAACTCAATAAATTGCCGCATTTAGGTAATCAGTTGTCTTTAAAGATCATTAGTAATCTTCTTCCTGTGTTCACTAACATCTGACCTTTTGTCTTCTTCCTGTGGTCAGTAAAGTCTGTCTGTTTGTCTTCTTCCTGTGTTCACTAACATCTGACCTTTTGTCTTCTTCCTGTGTTCACTAACATCTGACTTTTGTCTTCTTCCTGTGTTCAGTAACTTCTGATTGTTTGTCTTCTTCCTGTGTTCACTAACATCTGACCTTTTGTCTTCTTCCTGTGTTCAGTAACTTCTGATTGTTTGTCGTCTTCCTGTGTTCACTAACATCTGACCTTTTGTCTTCTTCCTGTGTTCACTAACATCTGACCTTTTGTCTTCTTCCTGTGTTCACTAACATCTGACCTTTTGTCTTCTCCTGTGTTCACTAACATCTGACCTTTTGTCTTCTTCCTGTGTTCACTAACATCTGACCTTTTCTCTTCTTCCTGTGTTCAGTAACTTCTGACTGTTTGTCTTCTTCCTGTGTTCAGTAAAGTCTGTCTGTTTGTCTTCTTCCTGTGTTCAGTAACTTCTGTCTGTTTGTCTTCTTCCTGTGTTCACTAACATCTGATCTTTTGTCTTCTTCCTGTGGTCAGTAAAGTCTGTCTGTTTGTCTTCTTTCTGTGTTCAGTAACTTCTGTCTGTTTGTCTTCTTCCTGTGTTCAGTAAAGTCTGTCTGTTTGTCTTCTTCCTGTGTTCAGTAACTTCTGTCTGTTTGTCTTCTTCCTGTGTTCACTAACATCTGATCTTTTGTCTTCTTCCTGTGGTCAGTAAAGTATGTCTGTTTGTCTTCTTTCTGTGTTCAGTAACTTCTGATTGTTTGTCTTCTTCCTGTGTTCAGTAAAGTCTGTCTGTTTGTCTTCTTCCTGTGTTCAGTAACTTCTGTCTGTTTGTCTTCTTCCTGTGTTCACTAACATCTGATCTTTGTCTTCTTCCTGTGGTCAGTAAAGTCTGCCTGTTTGTCTTCTTCCTGTGTTCAGTAACTTCTGACTGTTTGTCTTCTTCCTGTGTTCAGTAAAGTCTGTCTGTTTGTCTTCTTCCTGTGTTCAGTAACTTCTGTCTGTTTGTCTTCTTCCTGTGTTCACTAACATCTGATCTTTTGTCTTCTTCCTGTGGTCAGTAAAGTCTGTCTGTTTGTCTTCTTTCTGTGTTCAGTAACTTCTGACTGTTTGTCTTCTTCCTGTGTTCAGTAACATCTATCTGTTTGTCTTCTTCCTGTGTTCAGTAACTTCTGACTGTTTGTCTTCTTCCTGTGTTCAGTAACTTCTGTCTGATTGTCTTCTTCATATGTTCAGTAACTTCTGTCTGTTTGTCTTCGTTATGTGTTCAGTAACTTCTGACTGTTTGTCTTCTTCCTGTGTTCAGTAACGTCTGACTGTTGTTTGCCTTCTTCATGTGGTCTGTAACATCTGTCTGTTGTCTTTTCCCTATGTCAGTAACATCTGTCTGTTTGTCTCCTTCCTGTGTTCAGTAACTTCTAACTATAAGACGTCTTCCTTTGTTTAATAACTTATGACTATTTGTTGTCTTTCTGTGTTCAGCAACTTCTGACTGTTTGCCGTCCATAGACTGCTTTTGTTGCTCTGTGCCAATTGATTAAGCATTGGGAACAAAAATTAAAAGAACTTGCAAGACTTACAAAAGGGTAACTTTTATCTGACAGAGTTAAAATTTATACACACTTATGTGAAGACATTAGACAAGCTCATTACTGATAATTTGACAGTTCGATAACGGGACTCATGACAATTGTCAAGGGAGAAAAGAAAAAAAGCCACTGACATCTGCAATGCGTGTTGTATGAACGAATAAAGATGGTAGGAGTTAGGCTAACAAGCTACCATCTATTTCAGAAAAATATGCACAAGTTAAAAAAAAAGTATTGGAAACTAATCCACAGGGAAATGGGAAAAAGGGAAGACCAAGGAATTGATGAGAAGAAAAGTATGAGAAACTCTGAAAGACTTTGACTAAGACTGGAAGGAAATAGGGACAAATATCCAAGAATAGGGATGGGTGGGGAAACTATGTCCGTCACCTATGGTACCAAACGGAATCAGAAAAGAGCTTAATTGATTGATTGTTTGAATGATTGATTGATTGAAAACTTTACTAAATGTAAATGTATTTTCTTATTCTTGATATCTAAAGTGCATATCAGATCTTTCAGTTGCTTTGTCATCAGCGCTGAACAAGGAGAAGAAAGATAGTTTCAAAGTACAGATGCTAATTTTGGAAAAGGATATTTCTGATTTAATTCAATATTGTGATTCATGATATTTCTGAGGCAATTCAAATAATTCAATATTGTGGTTTAGGATTTTTCTTAGGCAATTCAAATAATTCAATAGTGTGATTCAAGATATTTCTGAGGCAATTCAAATAATTCAATAGCGTGATTCACGATATTTCTGAGGTAAGTCAATGTTGTCATTCATGATATTGCTGATGTAATTCACTTTTGTGATTTGCAAAAGCTGACACCATTCTATGAAGGTACAATAAGTAAATAATATAGACAAGAAACAAGATTTGATTATAGCAAGAAAGGAAAAGGAAACGCAGATCTTAATTAAGAACAACAAATTAAAATAAAAGGCAGGCTTTAAATACTTAAGAAGTATCATATCATACAGGGAGCCGCTATAGCTCGGTGGTTAGAGAACTGGACTACAAAGGACTAGAGATAGGTTCGATCCTAATCGACGACTTCCGAGTTCACCCAGCTCTAAATGGGTACCGATTTTTTTTCTGGGAAAGTAAAGAGGCACTGGCGTAATACCGACTATATTGCCATAAAAATCAATGCCGAAGGTCTATAAAAAATTATGGTCACTAACGCCATATTTTCACTATAAGCCACTTGGTAGCGGGGTTATTTACTGTTTTAATTGTATCATATCATACATCGAGAAAATACAAGTAGAGACTGACAATACATGTAGTTGCTACATTCAAATCCACGTGTTTGAACAACTGGCTCTGATATAGGAGAACATGTTACATCTAACACAAGAGAGCTACACAGTTCGTGCACATGGGTCAGTGTTCTCCTCGGAGTTCTCGGGATTTAGAGTAGAAGAACGGAGCACCTATGGATTGATCCGTAGTTCAGTGATGCTGAACTTAACATAAAAGGAAAAGAGAGCTAGATAAACCACACTATGCCTCCCAGCTTTCTGCTATTAGTACTAAACGTATATAGTGACAGTGTAAAAAAAAAAGTCACTACAGAGATGACATATGTGACGAGAAGCGGCAGGATTAGACATACGGACATAGAAGGTAAATATATTTAATAACACGAGTGCTGGATAACATTAGAGGAAACAACAGATTAAATGATTTGGATACGTAACGCTATGGACAGCTAAGAAGAGTAATGAAAACGTTCTGAAAGAGACCAAAGCAAAAAGAGAGTTAATTTCCAATATTAGGAAGAAACAATCATCCTTTTTGGCCATGTAATGAGAAGAGCACAGCTGGAATATATTGTAACAACTGGAAAAATTGAGGGACGAAGAGATAGAGGGAAGCAAAGAGAAAAATAACAGACAGCTTAACAGAATGGCTTGGAAGAAGGTCAACAACAGAAATGCTAAATAGCTGTCGAGATCGTAAGTTGTGGAGAGACATGATCACCTACGCCAGCAGGTCCGGTACTTGATGATGATGATGATGATGTAACACCATCACCACCAGATATTTCTCCTCCGAGAGCTGTAACATTCAGAAACATCGTAAAGAGAGAAAAAGATAGAAGAAATTGGTTAATGAAACAGCAAATATCACGATGAACAGCAAACAGGAACCTTACTACAAAGCCCAGTAAAAAAAAAAAGTAAATTACCCCCGTCACGCCGAGTGGCGTATAGGGAATATGGTGTTAGTGACTATAACTTTTACAGACCTTCAGAACATGATTTTTGGGTTAATGTGGTCGGTATTACGCCCGTGCCGCTTTACTTTCCCCAAAAAAATTCCGGTACCCATTTAAGGCTGGATGAACCCGGAAGCCGTCTGTTGTGATCGAACCCTACCTCCTGTCCTAACTACAAAGCCCAGACCCGAACACATCGTTTTCCATCGACGCTGCGAGACAGTAGAAGAAGGTTAGGGTTAGGTATAGAATCAGGCAACTTCAGACATTTGGAAGCTGATATGGTAGTAATAGGACAATTGAGGTGACGAGCGAAAGGCAAGATTAATAGCGAGCTAGTATAACTGTAGACTTGGATACTCTCAGTTGTCTACAGAGATGGGTCATAATTGGGGTTATCCCGAATACAATGAGACCATTTCAACAAACATTTTCAACATTACTACCTCCAAACAACATCTTCTTATTCTTCTTTCCTTCCTCATCTGCCTTTCAGCGTCGAGGGTGATATAATTTGCGGTCTTTTGCTTTTCTGGTCGCCACTGCTGCTGTTGTTTCCTAGTGTTTCTAATATTCCATCAATCCATCTTTTTCGCCACCTACCCTTGGGTCTGGTGTTCTCAAAAGGTTTATTGACGGCTCGTTGTGTTGTGTTTGGATCATTCTGCCTTGTCTCGTGGCCCAACCATTTTATCTGTTGTTTCTTTACATATTCTTTGGTGGGGGTTATTCCTAGATTTTTTCTCAGTTCTTCACTTCTTATCTTGTCTCCTGTCATTCGTCGAACACATTTCATTTCCGTAGAGTTTATTTTCTTATTGTTTTTGCATCTAGGGTCCAGGTCTGGCATTGGTAGCACTTTGGGATGAAGACTGTGTTGTAAAGTGACCGTTTTGCCTCTACAGTTATTCCCTTGTTGGACAAGCAACGTCTTTAGCTTCAAAGTGAAAGTTTGGTAAAATGTTTATTAGTCTAAAATCTCTGCATCGTTCCCCTCGACGCATCATTGCTCAATAGACAATTTATTTGACATGAGTAAAGTGCCGTCCCAAATGCAACTCTCTTACGTTCCTATTTGTGGCGTAATAATGAAATAGTTCTCACTCAGCACAGGGACTCAAAAGAGCATACTCTAAGAACGTAATTTAAATTGATCGCATGATTAACAGTCTATCTTTCCACTTTAATTAATGTATGCACCGCCATTATTGATTTGGTTCTAAAAAAATGTTTTATAAATAATAACACGTATGCCGTTTCTATAAACTTACAAATAATTTACCAAATCACGAGAAAACTATCACTGTTTGTTGGGCCTGTTATGTGAAGGGGACAAAATGGAATATATTGTGTCCTTCTTGGCTTCTCTTGCTTTCAATGCTTAGGGTAAATGCAAAGAAATGCATATAAATGCGAAGCTGCAGTAAAGCTAACTATAAGGGGAAAAATAAATATATATATATAATAAACAAAAACGGTTTGGTTAAAACTCTACGTAATAAGTGGCCGACACAAATTAGAACAACGTTTCGGTTCAATAGGCCTTCAGCAGGAACAAACATATAACACACACACACACACACATATATTTAAAATTAAAATAAAATATAATAAATAAATAAATAATAAAAATAAATAATAATTTTGAACTAGTTTGAAATTATTATTTTTGTTATTCCTGATTATTTTTTGTTAATGTTTAAATACATATCTGTGTGTGTGTTGTATGTTTGTTCCTGCTGAAGACCTATTTAGCTGGAACGTTGTTCTGGTTTGTGTCCTCCACTTATTGCGTAAAGTTTTAACCATACCTTTTTTCTATCTATATATATAATCATTTCTCCTTTCAGTCTTACCTGTTAACTCAGACGACTTTCAAAACCTGAAGTTGCATAGACAGGAAATATATGTTGATGTGGATGTAATAATATAACACAACAGTGATTACGTCTACGCACATTGGTAGTGATTTATGAATAAATTTATCTTTATATAAAAACCACATTAAACGTTTAATGTTTTTTTAAATAAATCTAACAAGTTAAGATATGAACATAACAGATTATTGCATAAAATTCAGAGATTTAAATACATAATCTTTTCCAAAGTACATCATTGCTCAAAAAGCTATTATTTTTATCAGGGTCAAGTAAGGGCGGAGGGCAACTTTACGATTGCGTCATTGCTGTGCCATCATCAATTCCTTGATCTATTTGAAACGCCTTCACCTGAAGTATGTTATGTATATTTGTGTTTGCAGCCTAGGGGAAAATAGTTTTGCCGAGTTGTCCTCCTTTTCTCATTCCCTTCTGAAAATGCCACACGTTAAAACAACGTTTCACAGTCGGGGGTACCCCGAACACTAGAGTTTCGCACGAGGTCCTTAGAAATTTCGCAAAAAAAAATATTTTTTTTTGTTTAATCACAACGTTCGTATGAAGTCTCAAGAAAAGGTAGCTATTTTTTGTATAAACTAAATATCAGAAAACATATTTTATGATTTGCTTAAGAAATGTTAATTTATCAAACAGAAAGAGGGATATTAATAATAAAAATAATAATTTCATAATTTATATGCGCTGGTTTCATAATTTATGAAGATTATTTCGGGGATTATCCAGGAAAAATGATTTAGAAACGTTGCGTTAAAATCTATGTTGAAATGTCTTTATTCCTAGTTCGTACATTCCACGTTTACTGTTTACATTCTAGACATAAGAACAGTCTTTGTATGTCGTACATTTCTCATCTATATATATATATTTGGTTGTTTTGTAAAAGAAAATTAGTTTCTGACTTATTTTGTTTAAGTTATAACCTAGCAAAACACTCGTTTGTTTTTGGGAGTGCCTTTCCCTGCTTAATTTCTCTGTTGATCAGTTATGTTATTAATGGTTTTTTTATCTCATCAGGTTGTTAAGGTTTATATAATATTTTATAAATGACACCTTGATTATGGATCTCACCTCATCTGGGTAATTAGCTATGCTTTATCAACTGTCCTCTTGTTGTTAATAAATCGCGGTCGATGATTTATACACATTAATTATATTATATCTCTCAGTAATAATGTTGATAAGTTACATCCGCAGGACAAAAACTTCTCAGTAATCATTAACCCATCCGATTCATCAGTCGCTCATTAACAATTTATTATAGTTAAGAACGTATTACATTGATAAATCAATCAACTTGATTAATCAATAATTATTATGAGTCAAATCATCTCGTTGATCAGTGAAGACTCTACTACCCCTTCCAGTCAATCAATCAATTGTTTCTCTCCCGTTGGTACACAGTCCCGCCAGAGGAAATTATCACTATCTTCACTCCTGAGTCACGTTCTCAACCACAAATTCTTATGAAGACATTCTATATAAGATCTTTAACAAGACATCTTTGCGATGTCTATCGACTCCCTTACCTTCTTGTATCTTCTGTTAGCCAAAGAAGAGTCATTCTTGAACGAGCTGTTTAAGGCATGGCCGTCCAACGTGATATTCCACGACAAATGTCTGAGCGACGAAGTGCCGCTTTTGTTGTGGGAAAGTGTTGCTGGAGACTGTGATCGTCCAAAACAAGAATTTTAAAAAATACCACCATCATTCCACAAGTGTGTCGTACAGTGAATATGGTGTCCATTTCTTGTTATCAACTGTACACATTTGGTGTGATATGGTCGATATACTGTACAGTTTTTCTCTATCTACCCACTCACCCACCCCACCCCCAAGAAAAAAAAATTATGTATGATATATATATATATATATATATATATATATATATATATATAGCACGCGAGTTTTCACCAACATGTGCTCAGCCGCCTATCAAGAAGTGTTCGGAGACTTCTGATTAATTTCGCTTCAAGCATCGAGACACAATGCGATGCGGCATTCCTTAGCTTCTCAGAATATTGACCCCTGGTACCCATTTCTGCCAGCGACTAGGTCGACCGCGGGGGTATTTTTTTTCCAGTCAAGAGTAGAATTCACACTGCTTCCAGCGTGAATCGAACACGGGTTGCCTGAACGTCGGTAGCCCAGTCAAGTGGTTTTCCCAATCCTGGCCATCGAGGCCCCCAATATGTATAGTAAAAAAAAAAGTAAAGTACCCCCGTCACACCAAGTGGCGTGTAAGGAAATATGGAGTTAGTGACCCTATATTTTACAGACCTTCAGCACATGATTTTTGGGGTATTGTGGTCGGTATTACGCCCGTGCTGCTTTACTTTCCCAGAAAAAAATCCGGTACCTATTTAAGGCTGAGTGAACCCGGATATGTATAGGTAATAGAAAATTATACAAAACTTCGCAGCAGGAGATAATCAGCCCCCCCCCCCCCGGTCGAGTAAGTATTTATGCCCATTAGCTTCTTGACACCCTAGTGGAGGTGGACAAGCCTGGGTTTGACTCGTAGGCGTCGGCCTCCTGTTGCATTAAACCTTGAAGGCACACACTATAATTTGTTTACACTAATTTAAACTTCTTATGCTCCGTAACCCTTCTGATGATCGAATCTACATTCCATACTCTGAATAGCTAAGCTTTAATCTAGCGAATTAATATCCTCCTCGTAGTGGCGACTGTCTAAAATGGTTTGTACTCTGCATGACTGTTTTATATACTCGTAGGATGAATTCTCCCCTGAAACTAATGCTCTTACTGTGGAGTAACCCTGCACGGTGGGGGTGGGTCAGCTACTGATAACAGGTGATAACGATATGTCGGGCTTGGTATACCACTCATCTGAACTGTTGATACTGCAAACGTGGGTTGTGAATCAGCTGTGGTCAATGATGCTACTTCTTCTCGCTTTACTTTTCAGCCTCGTTTATTCACGGATTAAACAAGGTCAATACCGTTTATTTCCTTTCTACACCTCACCCCCCTCCAACATATATATATATATATATATATGTAAATATATCCACCTTCTTATATATAGTCACTCACCAGTGCCCTATATGCGAATCTAGAATAGTCGATCATAATCGCAAGTAACCTTATTTTCTCAGAAGACCAGTTCACCAACCATTGATCCATCTAAATTCCCTTCTATAGTCCATTCATAAATTCATGAACACATTTGCTTTCGATTTGCATGAAAACTACCTGTTATTCCGCAGTGATTTTGTGCACGTAGCTTTAAAATATTCATGATGCAAAAATATTGCTATTCTTTAATAAACAGATAATGTACAACATATTTTACACATCGGCTAATTCCTTTAATCTTTTGGAACCGTTGCAAATAAATTGATTCAAATTTTAAATTTTACAGTAAGCGTGTTAATTTCCAGTTCAGTTCTCTTCAGAGTCGTAGCCACATACTATTTTTATAGAACAGGTAATTGTGTGCGTTGCCCGTTATGTGTAATCGCAAACACGACTCCAATTTGCTATAGTTTGTCTTGCCCTTCGGTCACCATTAGACCCAAGAGTGTCCTAACTGCACCAAAATGGAATGATGGTTGACGCATTTTGATATAGAAATATATTTGTTGCCAATGTACATACACTTAACAATTTGCTCAACATTGGCTTAATCATCCCAGATTGTTTTTCAGTCTGTCAACAAAATATGGTCTTCATCATTCCGAATCTGATGACTCCAAGATGCTGGTAATGGTTAATGGCTGGACAAATTGTAATCCATCGCGTTGCCAGTACTCGAATTCGACCCAGAGCATATGCGCAACACACTTCTTCTAGAACTAAAAATGTATATACTTGAGAGGTACTCACGTATCAGAACCACAACATCACACATGTTAAATGCCCTTTTCTGTTCTGCAACTTGTCCCTTAACTTTAACCCACATAAGCTGTATCGGATTAACGTGCACATGATATGCAGAGAGTCACAGAGAAGTGTGACCGTATTCCTCGATGATTTTGTCACTATGATACACCTTTTCCTTTTTTGTATTTATCATAAGCTGTAACAACTCGCGTTTTAAACATGTGTTGTCGATTTTGATATCAGTCAAACCAGTTTCCTGTTGTCCAAGATGGTAGCTTGTTTTATTTTCAAAGTGTGGATTATATGATAAAAGTGACCGACAGCGTTTTTCTAACTCAGATATTTTTAAAAAGTTGTGTAGAGTGACGACTTCAACGAGGACGAGATCAGATAAGTGATTGTACAATTTAACCGGCTAAAAGTTTATAGTTATACCGGAAAAGATCACATGTGACAACTAGCGATTTAGCATGTGGTGGAACGAAGCAATCAGAGAATCAATTAAAGAAAGAAGAAGACATTTTTTTTTTAATTTGAGGGAGAATAAGAAGCAAATAGAATATGAAAAATATGCTTTAGTTCGGAAAAAGTTAAAATTTTTATCAAAGAAACTAAGCAAAACAAATGATCAGAATTCGGGCAAAATATGAGTAGGAACTTCAAGATAGCCACAAGAAATTTCTGCAAAGCAGTAAAAGCAAAATTATAGCGAAAAAAACAAGAAAACTACGATCTTACTGAGCTCATAAATGACAAAGACGGACAACCAAAATAATAATAACAAACATAAGCAACAGTTTGAAAAAAATATTGTTAAGACCTATTAAACATGGCACCAACTACCAATAAGACAGCAAAAACCACGTAAGAATGCACAAACACTGAACAACGCATCATGAAAAAGTAAATAGAAAAAGTAATAAAATATGCTCAAAGAAATAAGGCACCAGAGTTAGATAACATATCAGTATAAATAATAGCAGCAGCAGTAGAAACAGGAGTTACATGGCTACACAGAATATTCAATGCAGCATGGCACCAAAAATAAAGCCTCAGAAGACTGGCAACAGGCAATCATCGTACCATTATGGAAAAAGAAAGGTAGCAAGAGAGATTGCAATCAAGATAGAAGCATATCCCTTCTCAACCATGAACAAAGGTTATACGCCAAAATTGTGGGGAAAAGGCTGAGAGTAATAATAGAACTACACTTAAGCGATTCTTAAGTAGAGTTCCGAAAAATACAGAGAATGTACTGACGCTCTATTCACCTTTAAAACAGCTAGCAGAAAAGGCAACAGAACACAATAAATATTTGTACATAGCTTTCATTAACAAGGAAAAAGCATTCGATTGATTAGGCAGAGAACAACTGTGGGAGATACTAAAAATGTACAGAGTAAGCCAGCATTGAACCAACCTAATTAAAAGTATCTAATTACAGCAGCTGAACAGTCAGAACAGCAGCAGGCCACATAGACCACATCGAAGTTAAATCAGGTGTTAGGCAGGGCTGCGTACTATCCCCCCCCCCTCGCCCTCTAATTGTTTATTTCTTAAATGGACTATGTATGCAAGTTAGCCAACCAACCAGAGACAGAGGAGATCAATGAGCTTCTTTTTGCAGACGATCAGACACTAATACATGAGAAAATGGAAGACCTACAAGAACCCTTAAAGAGACTCAACATCACAGGCACAAAATACAACATGAAAATCAACATAAACAAAACAAGTCAGTGATATCGCAAAGGAGAAACAGAATATCAACATAACTATAGACGGCAGACAACTAAAAGAAACAGAGGAATTTAAATACCTAGGAAGTATAGTGACAAATGACAATACACAAACAACAGAAATAGACTCTAGTTGCAACAAAGTTAGTCAAATCTTTGGACAGCTATCACCACTATTGTCCAACAAGGAAATAATTCTAGAGGCAAAGAGGGCACTTTACAATACAATCTTCATCCCAACGTTGTGCTACCAATGCCAGTCCTTGACCCTAGATGCAAGTACAATAAGGAAAATAACCTCTGCTGAGATGAAATGTGTAAGACGAATAATAAGAAACAGTCTGAGAGATAAGGTCAGAAATGAAGAACTAAGAAAAAAGCTAGGAATAGCCCCTGCCGCAGTTAATATAAAGAAACAACAGATAAAATTATTGGCCACGTGACAAGCCAGAAAGATCAAAACACAACGCAACGAACTTTCAATAAACGTTGCGAGAACACCAGATCCAAGGGCCGACCACGAAAAAGATAGATTGACGGAATATTAGAAACACTAGGAAACATAACAGCAGCAAAGGCCAACAGAAGGACAAAAGACCGCAAATTATGTACCTCCTCACGACGCTGAAAAGCAAATGAGGAAGGAAATAGAAGAATTTGACATTTGCCTCAGCAAGCAATGTTCTAATTTGACCTTTCGTATCTGTAGTTGGTACTTTTTCTTCCGCTGACACCGCTTTGTGATGTATTATACATTACTAGGCATGAAGGTCTATCCAGTATTGGAAAAATATCGTTCTCCAACCAGTGCCTGAAAATATGTCCTTTCATTTCAGCGTTGTAGTTCCTACCGTCGATACTTTTTATTTGAAAATAATAAGTCCAGCGTCATGGGCAAGGCCGTATTCACTGCTTCCGGCATGAGTTAGTATGAAGCGTTTGGTCTTTGCTGCTGGGAATTGTTCTTTTCTGTTCACCGTCTACTGATTGTCATTCTTTAGCATAGGTGTGGTGAGCATTAACCCAAGATTCGTCCTAGTAAACAATATCGTAACCTAGACTCCGCCACTCACGGATCTGCCTCAGGTTTTGTCTTCGAGTAGCAATCAAATGTGGTTTTACACAAATAATATTCCTGGTGCCTGCAGTTTTCCTGAAAGTGAACCCGGCGGCTCCTGCAATTTTCCATAGGGTACTTTTAGAAATTTCATTACTGCAGTCCGCATGCAATTTTAATTTCAATTTCCTGATAGTAACAAGTACATTTGTAGCAAACATTTTAAATATCTCACGTCTTATAACATCTACGTCAAAGTCATCAACTTTCCTTTTCCTTCTTTGGCATGAATGCACTCTGAGTCTTGTCTAATCCAACGAGAAAAGGATGATCTATCCAGACCAAGCGCCAACAGCGTTCGTCTCTCTGGCTCATGGACATCGCAATATAAATGGCCCATCTTCGATTCCCTGCGGAAGTGCTGGAATAGTAAAACGGTAAACTTCTGCATAGTTATGAATTTGCCTTTTTAACTCATTATTATGATATCATATTTCATCTTTTAGAAGCCAACATTATACCACAATAGCTTCAAAATAATAACAGAATACGCCTTTGACATGAACAGCTGCTCCCATTACTACGTTACTGTTTACCTGATTCAAATGAAAGTCTAATTGGTGCACGGGGAAATCGAGAGTTTATATTTCTTCGCCTGTTTCAATGTGAAAACATAACAATTTTTAGAAAGACTGAGTACCGTAGATATGCTAAAATTAGATCCAATTACAAAAGTCGATTTCTCTCTTTCTGTCTGCGATCAAGACTCAATCAGAGTAGGGTTCCAGACTCTCACATGAAGACAGCTGTCTGTTTAAGTGAATTGATCGACCCTACAGATAAAACATCATAATTAGAGTCTGTTAGATCCACTCTGATTGAATACCTGGTAAAACGTTGCACTGTGTGATGCGCCAGTGGCCCAGTGCATCCGATTAGGAACTAGGTCAAATGTCTAAAATAAAAAAATATGTATATAACGTCAGAAATATTCTAAGGCTGCATACAAACTATCGCTGCCACTTAATGGGTAGTTTTAATGCAAATCGAAAGCAAACGTTTTCATTAATTTATTAACAAATTATAGTCTTACCTCATGTATGCTTTTTAAAACTCAATTGTTCATTAAATGTAGGTTAATATTTTACATTCTAAGTTATAGATCAATGAACAATGTTCTTAATAAAATACTTTAACAAATATGTTGTTAATGAAAATACGTATCACAAATAACAAACATAAAATATTCTAATTCGTTGACTGGCTTCTCATCATATATTCATTAGACCAACTGTAATCTAGTAACCAATCAAAAGTCAGTTCAATAGCCTCTAAACATGAAACACTATAATGGAATCAAAATACATTATAAGTCGTTCATCGCTTGCTATGTGTAAACGTATAGTCTATTGTTGCAAATAAATTAACTTGCTTTCTACAGAGAGCAACACATTCCAAAACATTAATCGATTTCTTTCATATAATTTTTTTTCCATTATATTTTGATATTCTTTTCAAAGTCAGTGCCAAAACTATTATTGGCAATTTAATGGAAAGTCGTGCTTGCAGTGGGGGCAATATGCATATTATGTAAGCTTGAAAATATCATTAAAGAAGATTAGTTCTCATGAATTATTTAATACAGTAGTAGTTCCTTGACTTGCGGTTGTAATTATTCTAACGATGAATCAGTGAATCTTTATGTGAGAGTACGTTAAGCGAGAGTTGATTGCAACATGTTAGAGCTTTAATTAGAAATAGGTGACTTGGGTACGAATATCTTGCCCTAGTTAAAGCGCAACATTCCATTTTAAAACTGTTATTCAAGACTGTGAGATCCAGGGTACATATTTGGACTGGTTTATCATTTCACAGATTCACATTGCAGGGGAGATCTCAGCGCTTTGGGCTGTTGTTCAGTATACGATGGGGATACTCCGACGAATAACTGGTTTTCATATGTTTGGATTTGGAGACAAAAACGATGTCTTAACATCATCAAGCACTATACATTTTTTTTTAAAAATATGACGAGCACCATTTTCGGGAGGACGTGAACTTTCGGTCAATATGTCGGATAGGCAGCAGGAACCATTATAGGCTGTGTATGAAAAGGGTTCCTTGTTGCAGTTTCCTCATATTCCAATTCCGGCTTGTTGAAGGAGCTACTGAGTTGAGTGCTCTGTGCGTTTCATCCGCTGAGATCGTGTTTCGATATTCCGATTGCTTACGATGAATTATGATATTGTATGACGGGGAACAGATGGCTGTGTTCACTTTCTGTGCGGTTTCACCTTGTGTCTTTTGGCGTGTGCTGAGACTGCTATGATGGGTACTGTAGCTACCTTTCTTATTTTAGGAAATGAAATATGAATTCGGATGATTCCACTAGCACGGGCGGTTGAGCGATTATGGATTTTAGTTCGTTTGCAGTGATACCGTGGCCTTCCATATGTTTTTATTCAGTGACATTATAAAGAGGGTTCATCGGAAATAAATTTAGACTTTATCAAGGAAGTATAATTAACATGTTATCGTGAGCTTTACAACATATTGTAAAAGGCATATCTTGAACATTTATATTTCATATTTTATAGTTTCAGACTCAGTTGTTCAACTCAGTCCTTATTGTTTATGTCCATTTAATATTTGTTTCTTTCTGTTCGTTTCTTTTTTTATAAGGCGTTTGTTTTTTCAACATAACCTACATTCCAACGCCACGCAATCGATGCAAAACTTGGACTGTAGTTTCCATCAACATTTCTCACATAAATAGCGCGAAAACAAAATGTTTACATAAATTCAGAATTTCAAACTTAAAATTATTTTTATTTTTTTATTTTTTATTTCTGCGTGCACCAACTTTATATCACTAGCAAAGCTCAAGGGACTGAATTGTTCGTGAACATCACTATTCCCATTTTTAACACCGACAGCCGTGTGCTCAGATGTCCCCCACCATACAGGCAGATATACATTGACCACAGAGGTAAAGCCAAAGAGAAACAGCGGAGTCGAAGTAAAAATTGCCAACGCTTGTAGTGGGATTCGAACCAGTAACCTTCTTGTCCAGAAGCCGACGTCTAACCTCTAGACTACTCAGACCTTGGAAAAGCAAAGTTGGGAGTTTGGGATTACCCCGTACAGTAGAATATGTAAAAACACAACAAATATAAAGTGTCGGCCGATTGACAAGATAGAAACAACCAAACATTCACACCAGCTAATAACAGAAGCTGCGAAAAAACAAGTCAAGAACTCCTTTAAGAAAAAAAATGGGTAGACAAAATAACTAAAAACTCTCGAAATGGTTTCATTCTTTCTTTCTTTCTTTCTTTCTTTCTTTCTTTCTTTCTTTCTTTCTTTCTTTCTTTCTTTCTTTCTTTCTGCTTTCACCCGACGACTACTCCCCTTCAACACCCACGCTTAGACGGTAGTTAAGTGGATTTAGATGCGCGGGCTGTGGTTGCGTCACAGCTGTGATATTTGCGCCTGTCGGTCCAAAACATCGGACGTCAGAGCGATTTTTTTTTTTAGCACTGGGCTGCCTTTACTTGAAAATGTTACAACAGAAGTCAGTGAATTTTTTTCCATCTATTTTCTTTATCATGTGGAATTCATAACAATTGTCTGGGTTCAATTTTGAGATTTATAACATAAATAAGGCGTTAATTTGTATATATATATATATATATATATATATATATATATATATATATATATATATATTTGTTTTTCTATGCACGACACCATTATCATCGTCGTAATGATCATCATGAGATATAGTGCTAGCGTAAGTAGATGACTTATCCCTCATCGTCTTCCTATAACCAGCGCTCCATTCTGGCTGTGCCCATCTTAACTCTCATCTCTTTCATCCTGAGGAGTGACGTGGATTTGTGGTCATCGAAGTCCTGTGCTCTTCCCATATCTCGGAGAGGGCATTGATGATGTCCGCCGATCCATTGGTTGACCGTCCTCAACAACAGCGCAGCTAGCCAACCTGTCTGGTCTTTCATTTCCTCGTACTCCCGCATGTCCAAAGACAAAGGTGACCTTACGTATTTTTGACTTCTGCAATGACTCTACCCAATGCACGCGTACATAGCCAGTCTCCATTTTTGTTTTATCATGCTCATCGAATCACTCAGTATACAGGCATTGGTGTAGCCATGTGATTCTAACCAGTTGAATGCCCTGGTCACTGCCATCACTCCATTGTCATGCTACTCGTGGTCATGACGTATGCACCACTGCCTTCTTTGACTATTCTGCCTGCCGAGCGTGCTGTAAATGCCCATGCACTTCTTTGGTGTCGTCTTACAGATCCGACTGTATAAATGACTGCATCTTCTTATCGGTCTTATCGCAGATGAGACCGTTGACCTCAGCATTGACCACGACTGAGATCTGTTCCCTACTTTTCCTGTCGAGTGTGAAAATACATGAGAATGTCCCCTTGAATGATGTAGGCACAGGTATCTACTCCTCACCAACGTTGATATTGGTAAGCCCACAGACCTGTTTGATGACATCTTCTGCTCAGCCCACCATGATTTGCCTCTTTTTAGCCTGGCACCTTTTATTTTTTTTAAATTGTATGCTTCATTCATTTACATTAACTGTTTTTTTTTCATTTCTTTCTATTGGTCGTTAATTGATTCAATGCAGGGTTCCGTGGTAGAGGAGTGGTTAATGCAGTATTCTACTGTTGACTAAAGGTTGTGCTAGATCACAATCGATAACTTCTACATTCATCATCATCATTATCATCTACCATGCTTGCTGGCGTAGGTGATCATGTCTCTCCACAACTTTCTATCTCCACAGTTATGTATCATTTATGTTGTTGACCTTCTGCCAAGCCATTCTCTTAAGCTGCCTGGCATCTTTTTTCTTAGCTTCCCTCAATCTCTTCGTCCCTCTTTTTTCTACATTAACCAGCCCAAAAGGAATATCAAAAAACTTTTAGAATACAAGACACCACTGTCGTAATGTTGGAAATATTACCCAAAAATGTGTAGATGGTGAACGGAATATGGTTACTAACGTCGTGTGTTGTAAAAGGGTTCTATTATCTTCACATTTCTTCTCTTCTTCTTGTGTCTTTCACAACTTTATAAGTCGACATTACTGACATTACATTTATATAATCCTGAACTCTACATCGACTCTCAATTACATATAATAACCAATTTTTCTCTGAGTCCACAGTAACGTAGACATAACGTGCAGCGTTAAGATACGACCTGGCTTTGTGAACATGGTTCAAACGCTAGTGAGTGCATTTCACTGCACTCAGCTGATAAAGGAACAGATGCGTGACTGACCTAGGAGAGAAGGCAGTAACAGCGATGAAGATAACTGGGCCCTGTCACCTCGAAATGCCACGTCCAGTAATTAAATTTTATATTTCATCCCCTATGACATGAATATGTCAAGGGGCAATTACATTTTCTATATAAGAAACAATAGCTGAAAATAACATATATGTATATATATATATGTATGTGTGTATATGTGTGTGTGTGTGATTTAGTGCGTGCGAGCGTGTGTGTGTGACCATTTGCTTCATCTTTTGTCGTGATGGTACATTGTGATCACATCCACAATCCACTTCATGGTGTTCCCATCTACTTTAGTATCTACCTTATTCTTTCTCAATATCCCTGTTTTTCCTCTTCTGCAATCATCTATAGCTATACACTTAAACACTTAGACCAGTTTCGGTCACGAACACGAGGTCACCAAGTTCCCCATAACTCGTCATGCAGGGTTGTTTCTGCGAGCCATATTTGTGTTCTTATAGCGTAGAGAGAGTGCTGCAGTCATATAGGTACTGAATAAACCTGTAATTGTCTAAGCAAAATAGCATTTAATGATTTATTTCAATTATATTTTTTTCCCGTAACCACATACCGAAATAGCGGTTAGTGGTTTTACGATCTCTTGTCTATCTATCTATCTATTGACCTTTCGAGCCGTAACCGGCCCATAGGGCGTAGACCAAGATACACCTTCTCCTATATGAATTTTGTTCTAGCAGTTTTCTTTTAAAGATATTTTATCAAATCTCGCCATCTGTCTCTGTTCTGTGCAAGCAGTTCTATCTCATTGAGGGAGCCGATTCCTGCTGCTCTTGCCTCTCTCATCAATGTTCTTCTCAGTGTCTCCTGGGTCTTCCTCTTTTTCTTTTACCTGTTGTTTCCCATATGAGGGCTTGCTTTGCTATTCGATTATTATCTCTTCTCATCACATGTCCAACGTATGACCATCGTCTTTTCTTTATTACTGAAGATATTAGTGGTTGATTGGCGATTTCTCTAATTTCCTCGTTTGTTTTGAATTCGTTCCATTCTATACCAAGTATTTTCCTTAGACATTTATTTTCGAATGCGTTCAACTTTGTTTCTATATCTCTTGTTGTTTTCCAGCTTTCACACGCATATGTAAGGGTTGATAGTACATTTGATTTGAATAGCCTAAGTTTTGTGTTTGTGCTAATGAGTTTGATTTCCACAACTTTTCAAGGCTTCTGAAAGACATTGCTGCTTTAGCCAGTCTGATTCTAATTTCTTTGCTCGTATCCCCTTCTCGATCAATGTGACTTCAAGATAGATGAAGTGATCGATCTCTTCTACTGGTTTGTTTTCCATGTATATTTTGTCACTTGTTGGAATTAAACTTTTCATGACTTTAGTCTTTTCATGATTGACCTCAAGCCCAATTTTGCTGGCTATTGATGATAGTTCATTTGTGTTTTCCTGCATCGTTTTTATCTGATTGCTGATGAGAACTATGTCATCAGCAAAGTCGAGGTCCTCCAAATGGTCTCCTTGTATCCATTCGATGCCTTTATTACCAGTGCAGCATTTCTTCATTATGAAGTCCATAACAATTCCAAATAACAAGGGCGATAAAATACATCCTTGTTTACCCCAGTTTCTATTGGGAAACATTCGCTCAGTCCTTCCTCTGTTCGAACTGCACATGTGTAACCATCATACATGTCTTTGATAATATTTATGATTTTTGATGGTAAGCCATATTGCTCAGAATTTTCCACAAAGAATCTCTATGAATACTATCAAATGCTTTTTTGAAGTCGATGAAGTTAAGTACAAAAGGTTTTTGCTTTAATGTCGATCTCTTGTAGAGCAACAATAAAAGTGTCTGCTTCGGTCTGTCTGTGACCGTCGTTCAAAGGTGCCCCAGGTCAGGTCCATAATGCTCATATCTAGTTTTACTGCCCTCTCTAGGTTCCCTTTGAACTGTCTCCCTTCCGACTCCCCTTGACTTCACTGGGCGGCAGTACTTGTGATTGTTTCTGGATCTCTTCTGGTCACATGACCTGTCCAACCTCTGCCTATGTACATCTTGTAGCATTTGCTCATTAGTTCTTTCTTGATGATTTTCTTTGGTAAACGTATTGTGAATATCTTCCCCTGACAGATTATAGAAACAAACATTTGACATTGAAAAATTTGACATTGAGTCCGGAGGGACTAAAAATGCAATGCTTTAAAGAAAATGTGTACCTGACTTGAAGAATTCGGAAATTGCAATAGCGGCGAAGAAAAATATCATCTACCTTGTTTTTTAATACTTGAGTCTAGTTTTGTAAAATTGAGACAGACCACTCTTTACAATATTATATATTACATGACATGTGTTAAGAGGGAAGAAGGACAGATGTAAACTGAGAACAACTACATGGCAGTTTAAGAGAATATCAAGGTATGAGATTTAATTTTTTAAAATGAATATATCATCGTAGAAGCAGAAACTTGTTATGTAATGATGATGCCATATTTTATCTTTACTCCCGCTACTCTTTGGAATTCTGGGAGGAGTGAAGTTTTCAGGAGGATGGAATTCTCGGGGGAAAAATATGAGCTTATGCCAATTCTCTCTTTCTCTCTGTGCCGCTCTCTCTCTCTCTCTCTCTCTCTCTCTCTCTCTCTGTTTTTTTCTCTCTCTCGTCATTTTAAAATACCCCCGTGCCACATAAACACCGCTAGCCTGCAATAAAATGTTATCTACACTGCGAATGAGCCATCACTTCTAGTAAAAGATCACAGCTCAACATGTAATGAGTATTATCAAAAATGTTATCACACTTTGGTTAATAGCACTCAATTGCTCATTGACAGATTATAGAGAATTTGATAATGTTAGTTTTTAGATAATGGGAACATAAGGGGGAAAGCCAAATGAATTACAGGACTATTTCTTAAAATTCTGATCAATAACAACGGTATTTTGGCTGAAGCCAGCCACTAAATGCATCTGATAACCGTGATAATGTTCCCATGATGTAGGACAGTTTTATTATTCCCTAGTTTAGTCGCGATGAAATGTTCTAGAATTCAGGAACATTTCTTTTGTACTTATTGTTGTTTTGTTATATATCATCCCTTAATACAGTGATAATCATGTCACCTGTGGCTGTTGCTATAATCCTGATGACCCTTGTTGTAACAGTATTATTGTCTCCTACTTGTAGCGACAGTCATTTTCTTTCTTAGTTTTAACAAATTCATTATATCATCATATCAAAGACTTTTATCTGACGTTATAAAGACTGCCGTATCTCATTATAAAGATGTGTATATCCCTTTATAAAGACATTGTTTCTCTCTTTGTAAAGCCTTTTATAGAAAGCAAAACTAATTAGAAGAACACAGAACTATGTCACTCCACATGGCAGTGTATAGGAAACGGAGTGTTAGTGGCCTTATTTTTATAGACATACGGTTTGATAATTTTTTGGGTGTAGCGTGGTTGATACTACGACAGAAGTATCATCCTTCCATAGCAGCCTCCGTCTTGCAATTGCAGTTGCATTTTCCCGGTTTTATCAACAGAGAAATTTGCATTTTAATTTAGAGTCAGTATATTTTTTTTTTTGCTTATAGTAATTAGGGAAGAATAGAAGAACTAGATGGACAGAAAAGAAAACAACCGAAGTCTTAAAACAAATTAAAATGAAAAGAGAACTGCTAAATACAATTCAAACAAGGCAATAATTTGTTTCCATTATGTTAAAAGACACAGCAGCCTACTAAAAGCAACCTTGCAAGGTACAATACAAGGTAAAAGAGGCAGAGGCAGAACAAGACTGACATGGACGAGTAACATCAAAAGATGGACAGTCCGTCTAAGACTACCTGACACTATCAAAGCAAGAGACAGAGCGGAATGTCTCTCCATGGTAGCCAACCATCGATGCGGAATTCATCATTCAATGATAATGAATGTTTGCTTACTTTATTTAGAATCATATTGCTCCCTCGTTATAGCTATAACGTTCTCCGTACCAGAAAAGAAATAATTTCACCAGATTAATTGTTCTTCGATCTACAATGTTAGTCGTAATTGTTATAGTTTGTGTTTTTCGATCATTACTAATAACGTATTACAAATCTATGTCAATAGAAATGGGAAAGAGAGTTCATCGGTGCTATATAGAACCAATTCTACGGTGATCTCTACAATATGTGCCACTTTGGCACGCAAGGTTTCTGTTTTTGAGATTGTGGTTCTGCCCTATGTGCCATCTTCCGCTCGAAAGGACAATAGATAGATATAGAACCAATTCTGACCTATGGAAGCAAATCATGGACAGTGGGCAAATAAATGAAAAGACGATTAGAGGCCACAGATATTGAATTTCTTAGAAGAATGTTGAAAGTTCACTGGACAGCTAAAAAGACCAATGAGGAAGTTCTCAAATAGGCCAACACAAAAAGGTAGCTCTTAAAAAACATCAGAAAGAAGCAATCAACATTTTTCGGGCACATCATGAAAAGAGGAAAGTTGGAATACTTGGTTACAACTGGCAAAATAAAAGGAAAGGAGAGATCGCGGACGACAAAGAGAGAAAATACGGGATAGCTTTGTGTCATGGCATGGAAAACATTCAACAACAGAACTCATACGATGCACTGTGGATAGAAGATTGTGGAGGGACATGATCGCCTACGCCAACCGGTATGGAACAAGATGATGATGACTATTAACGTGAAGATATGTGTAAACATTTGTCTCATTTCCTTCTTTCCTCAGAGTTACAGATCTGTTGTTTTGTTTTAAGTTTTCTTTCTGAAAGACGTTTATGTTACAGTCATTTTTCTTTTATAAAGCCTTTTTTCGTGTTTATTTAATCTGTCAATACAAAGACTTTGATCTTTATTAATATTATATTGTGACTGTCTTTTATCTTTAATTCTAAAGACATTTATTTATCTCACTTTCCAAAGATTTTTATCTCCTTTTATAAGACATTTGGAATATATTATAAGAACTGGGAAAATTGAGGGGCGAAGAGATAGAGGGAAGCAAAGAGAAAAGATACCAGATAGCTTAAGAGAATGGCTTGGCAGAAGGTCAACAACAGAAATGATAAATAACTGTCGAGATCAAAAATTGCGTAGAGACATGATCACCAACGCCAGAGGGACACGGTACTTGATGATGATGATAATAATACTTTTATTTTCCATTATGAAGATTTGTCATCTCCATTTAAAAAAAAATCGTCTTCTTTTTCTAAATTGCCTCTCAGTCTAAAGATCTGTATCTTTCCTTAAAAAGACGTTTATCCCTCCTTCAGAGGATTTTTACATTGATTTCTAAAGACTTTTATTTCTACTTCAAAAGACTTGTATTATTTACATTTCTAAAGACTTGTATCTGTCCATCTAAAGAAGATTTTTATTGCTTAAAATTTCTACATACGTTTATGTGTCCTTCTAAAGACTTTATTTCTCATTCTGAAGACGACGTTCTAAAGTCTATGAACACACACGATATAATATATCATTAACAAAATGAATATGATCTAATTATAAGGATTTGTATATCCCTCTGTTAAGACATTTTTTTCTCCATTTGTAAACCGTATATGTTCCTCCCTACAGATTTTGATCTTTCTTCCTAAAGAAAGTGGGCAATAGCTGGTTTATGATGTCATGAGCGTCAAGACTGAACTAATCAAGATCGAATTCCACTTCCACATGACAATCCGAGAAACAAATATTCCGTCTTAACAAGGAAAGCGGGCATGTTGAATAGTGTGCCCGGACTATTCATATAAGACTATCCTAAAATGCTGCACTTATGCAGTAAATTGAAACACAACTCAGCAAATGTCAATTTACAGTGAAGAAAGAAAGAAAAACAAGAAGATGAAAAATGAAATGAAGAACGCACGGAAAAGAAAGAAGAAAACCTGTGAGGAAGAATTAAAAGAATAAGAGATGATTATGATGATGATGTTAATGATAATGATAATGTTCTTCTTCGCCGTGCACCATTAAGTAGGCGTGGATATGTCGCCAGTTTACGTTAGTATCTTACTGCCCGCCACATCCAACATGGATAGATTTTAATTGTTCAAAAATTATGCCCCAGGAGCTGAAATTTTTCCTATTTTTGATTTTTAACTGCTAAAGGTTCTTTAACACGGGACCACCTGTTTTTTCACCGTTAAACGAGATGACTAGACATCGAACATCACAACCCGGGGACGGAAGGAATGTGAAACCACGAAGAAATTACGGATACGTTGAGAAACATTTCCACCGCCTTTAGCGGGAATCGACCCCGAGACTTTTTTGCCCATAGGTCGATATATTACCTATGAGCCGCCCAGTCTCCTCTCCCACCCCCTCCAAATGAGGAAAATGATCCTGCTTGAATCGTTCCGGTTGTTTTTGTTTGTTTTAAACGTGACGTTTGTTTTCGATGAAACTGGAGTAAAGAAGTGACAGCACTCTCTAATGAATGGAGTCGTTTGGAATCTTCGTCTGTGTGCACGATTAGTACTGCACACCAGCCGACCTTGTCAAGAGAAACGAGCTCTGACATAAGTGGAGCGGATATGGAGAATTCTCGACTGATATATGAATATGGACTATGATAATGATTCTAAGAACAAAAAACAGAACATACCTTTTATTCTACTTCTTTTCTTCTTTTCTCTTTTCACTGATACAGAAAAGGTGTCGTGCCGTATATCATTTGCCGTTCTTGAGCTGCTCGAATTGTCTGAATTAGTGATTTTCCTTTCTTATTACATGTCTTTATCACTGCATCTATCCATCTTCTTCTAGGTCTTCCTGTTGGTCTTTTCCCACGCATTCTCGAGAAGAACGCCCTCGGTGGTGATTGGTGAGGATTCATTCTGACCAGGTGGCCCAACCATTTAAGTTGTTGTTCGATTTATTCTCGGTAGAGTTTTATTCCTACCATTTTTCTTATGGTTTCATTTGGTATTCTATCTCTTCTTGTGTTGCTTGTTACTTTTCTCAAGCATCGCACCTCACATGTATTGATCTTGATTAAATACCTTTTATTAATGGTTGATATCTAGCCTAATTTAAATTGTAATATATTTTTATTTTACTTCATTTCTTCAGGTCTAACAGATTACCTAGAAGGCTACGAAACTTACGAGACATACACAAACATCCCTAAAGAGCCCATTTTTCTAACCACAAACGTCAACATCACTGTCAGAGAAGGGGGCAAAGCTGAGCTACCGTGTTCTATACAACATTTAGGAACCAAAAAGGTTAATGTATGCATGGCCCTATTTATATCTGTCTTTACTTTCTGTCTGCTGGTCTGTCTATATTTTTATTCAGTTGTTTGTCTGTGTGTGTACAGATCCCAGTACTTACTTTTCCATCTTCATTCATCTTTCAGTGTCGAGGTGAGAGATAACTGCCGTTATTTCACTCTTATTTAAGCATCTTCTGCTGTCACACTTTTGTTTCTAATCTTGTCTCTCACGCCTCTGACGCATGTCATTTCAGTAGTACTTAGATTATTGATTGTTCTAGAACCTAATGTCCAAGACAAACACGATCATGACTTTAGTGAAGAGCAATCTTTTACATTGTTTGTTGTTGTTGCAATTTTGTGTTGCTGTAAAAAAATTTTGCTAATGGCTGCGGTTATTAATTTAAACTCTCCAATTTCATGTGATTAAGTATCAGCTCCCATCAGCTATCCCATGAGTTTATGAATGAATCACTGGGACGAAATCCATGGACTCAATTATTCTCTTCAAAATGTATCTGCTTCTCTCTGCTGTTTGTGATTTATCAAAATCGAGATCCGTTCACTCCGTTATGTCAAGTGTTATTTTTTATAATTCTTTCTTGTTCGCCTTTCACAGATCCTTGATAGATTATTTTTTGCAGACCTAATGATATTGTTATAGGAATTTCTTTTCTTTACTGTTGTAATCACTGTGTTGAATAATTCATTTCTGATTCTTCACTGGACCTCCTAGTTGGTATCGTGGTCAAAGCAAACGTGTAAATTTTTTTAAAAATGGAACTTTATTTGTTTCCTGCAACTCAATGTGTTTGCTATCATTATATTTGTTTGTTGTAACTCAATGTATGTGTTGTACTTCTATTTGTTGTGGCTCAATGTGTTTGTTGGAATTATATTTGTTTTGTTGTCACTATATTTGCCTGCAGTAACTTTATCACTAAGGTGTATGTTTCCAAGCCAATTGACATGACGAGGGATTGCACGGATCTAATTCTGGATTTGCTGTGCTGTTTCCATATTTCAGGCTACTTTGAGTAGCAGCACAAAAACAAGGTATATAAAACATTAGAAAAGTATTTCACAATAAAGGAACAGTTTGTTGGACCTACCATATAAGCTACCGTTGAAGCTATACAGTTTATGTATTGCGCTGTGATCGCCTTATATTAAAAAGAAAGAAATCGAATACTAGTGGGCAAAGACAGACACACGCTATTTCACATGTTTATGAAATTTGTTTTTTTAGTAAATACAAACTGGCAAATATGCAATTAAGTATCATCATTATTCCTCATAAAAGCGACACATCATATATTGTTTAGGGTTGGTTAATAAGCTGAGACATCACGAGTATTTTGACCTGTTACCTTCGACTTCGTAGATCAAATTCTTAATACCTAGTTTTGTTTCACTACATCTATCTACCTTAGCCAGAGAGATAAGTATGTTTCTGAACACAGGGAACTGGCGTAGGGTTTATCTTAGCTGTAGTTAACTCAAACTGACAGTTCCGAAAATGTCACTATGGATTTAAAGCTACTTATACATCACACATGAGCATGGCTTGCAAACATTGACAAATGAGCACATGAGAACGATATAAACATCACGTTGACAGCGCGTGATGGCAATGAATGTTGTTAGAAGCTCTTCTTTCTATTATTATTCAATGTTGAAGAAAAATGTAGCAATGTTCTAAACACAAACACAGGAGCTAAAACTTACAGATTATAATCATTTATTTTTCCCATAAAAATTATTCTGCATCATGTAATGCCATCTTCTATTGATCTGTCTGTCTTGACGCTCCAAAATCCCAAAACAATTGTCTGCTATGGTTTTTTCCCCTCTCTATCCATTCTGACAACTGCAAAAATCTATGATTCATCAATTTTAATATAATTTTCATGGAGTCTGAAGGAAAAATTATTTGTAATTTAGCAATCCAATTTTAAATTTTATTTATTAATTTAGAAGTAGTGCATTTTAATTTCAATTGTGTAGGTGTTAGCGCGATGGCCTGGCGATATAATGAGCTTGACTTCCATCCCAAAACAACACAATTACGTCTGACGAGCCGGTAAGGAGAACATTTACCTCGCTCATTGACATGATCAAGATTATATCACGAGCGAAAAGTCTCCTCCCATTCAAATGCTATGGCCTAGTACGGTTATATGTCATGCTTCATTTCCCTACTTTACTAAATGCTACGTGATAACTTCCACATTTACTTCTGTAAACGTGGGGGCAACCAAAGGTTATGCTGATCAAATTTTTGTATACGAAAAAGAGACATGAGTATGGCAAAGACGAGACATTGCGATGGTAAAATCTGAACGGATGTTTTTATGTAATGTTCTTTAATTATAAAAGAAATAAGACTATGTAAAATCGCATAGTATTATAAACATATTGAGTATTAAGCTTATTATCCTCAAGAGATAGAAACCAAACAAAGGTTTAGCATTGCTCTACGGTTGTGCCGTGTTTATTTTTCTTACATGAAGTCATTTTACGCAGCACAATTCGGTCTTTTGTCGTAAGACCATTTTTTTGTTAAATGATTCTAAGAACTATTTTTAAAATATAAGAATTCTAAACGACATTTTTATTTTTTTTAATGAGACTAAAAGAGAGATTTTAAACTAAAAATGGAGATAAAACTAACGTTTTTATTAAAACGACGGGACGATAGCAGAATATTCTGTTCAAAACGGAAGATAAAATCAATGTGTCAAAATTGTGTAGTTTTTCTATCCCACTCAAAGAAAAGGCAAGCTGTTTGTGTGATGATGTTGGCTGCAATATTTCTTTGTCTTTTATTTTGCTCCTTTGATTGCCTATACTGGTGTCGACTTAAATCCAATGTTAAGTCTTTTCTGTGCTTTATTTTCTTTCCTGTTTATTGTATTTTTTTTTTTTTTGGTCAGTCAAGGCGAGAAATAGTTGACGATATTTTACTTTTGATCTGCTTCTTCTCCTGTCACATTTCCGAGTGTTTCTATTATTCAATATATTTGATATTGCAATATGTCATCTCTCTTATTTTATTGTTTATGTCAGAATGGAAATTGTGACAAAGACGATGGTCCTGGATAGGACACACAATTGAGAGTTGTAAACGACAAGCCCCACCCTTTTTTTTTAATCCCAAGGGAAGGAGTACAAAGGGGATGACAAAAGACTTGCTTGGAGAAAAAAGTGGAAGCAGAGATGAAAAGGAATTGAAAGACATTAATGATCTTAAAAGCATGACACAAAGCAGGACAGCTTTGGAAAGTGTTTATTGAAGACGTATGCTCCACAGGGAGTTGAAGGGAAGAAGAAGTCGTGTGGAATTGTGGGTTTTTTCTGCTTTATCACGATTATCCTTTTCTTAAATATCATATCGTTATCCATGGATAGATTACCTTCTGACTGTCTAAAAGTCATAAACGTATTTAAATTATCTGTAACATGATGAAACATCACTGAAAATGCAAATATCCAGATCACAGTGCAGTGGATAGTTTACTTTTCTGTGCAAGAAGTAATCAAATAGCAAGCACCGTTACCGAGTTGTCAAAGTACATTTAAGGAAACTCTTTCAGCGGCGAACTATCATTAATTGTGTTCCTTCCTATGAAGAGAGACGACCGAAGAAAATTTCCCATGTGATTCAGGTCGAGGATACAGTGTCAGAAGCAAATACTTACATTCGGGTTTAATTTCACGAAAAATGTAGGTCGATGCCAAAGTGTTATGTTCGTTTGTATAAAGAGAAAGAAAGAGTATGTAGAAATAGCTGCTGGCAATTTCTTCACCTAGAACGAGCGTTCGATTTATCTAAGAAACATTGCATTTTAATATTCACTCCAAGGAAAGTAATAGCGTCTTGTTTGTAAGGAAATGATCAGTCTACAACAGTGGTTTTCAAGTTGTACAGCATTTATTTACTGGTTTATTATTTTTAACTTTTCTCGTGCTGGTCTTTATGAAATGATTCCCTCCATTAGTTTCACGAACTCATTATCACAATTTTTTGCTTCTAAGGATTTATCTTATCAATCTTCTCGCATGCCACACTCACCTCACCTCACTTATCTTCAAAACACACTTTCCCTAACTTATTTTTACTCACAAACTCATTGTCATACCCTTCCAACAGCGCAATAAACTTAAGGCTACTGATTACCGACGGTAGAACTATTAGGTAACAAAAGCACCTTTGCATGGGTATTGTCTTGTGTTATTTATCTTTTCTCTGTGAAGCTAAAAATATATACTTAATCTGTCACCACTTTACTCTCTTTCTTCACTGATTTATACTGATGACTCTGTTATTCGGTCATGGAAGGACTGTAAAGAAGAACAGCGATACTTTCGCAGTAATTACTAGTATTTTGATAATAGAGATGAAACGGAGCCGCGATCGCTCAGAGGTTAGTGAACTGGACTACAAAGGACAAGGGGTAGGGTTCGATCCCAATCGACGGCTTCCGGGTTCACCCAGCCTTAAATGAGTCCCGGATTTTTTTCTGGGAAAGTAAAGCAGCACGGACGTAATACCGACCACATTACCCAAAAATCATGTGCTGAAGGTCTGTAAAAATTATGGTCACAAACACCATATTCCATATACGCTACTTGGCGTGACGGGGGTACTTTACTTTACTAGAGATGAAACGTGTAACACAACCTTTTACTCAAGTATCTTTTCTGAATGACTCGATGAGCATACTCAGGCAAATGGAATGAGACAAGGCTCGAAAACAGTGGATGGAGTTACTAGAGAACTTGAAACTGATTAGGATCCGTTTCATTTCCGTGATTGGGCACTCCAGCAGGGAAGAAGCGCAAAAAACGTGCTGAAACAGCTCCCTGCTTTGGTTCATATTTTTTTCTGTTGTTGATTATTTGTCAATTTTTCCGAGTGCTGTTAACATACCTCTTCCTCTGAATTGATTCACTGATTATCGCCTCGGAAGTTTACCTTTATAATAATATTAATTTATTATTATTTGTCTCAATTATACCACCAGCTTTAATTGCAGAATTCTATGTAAACTCCCATATCAGACAAAATATTACCGGTGATGAGTGTCTCAGTCACAGCGTCGAGCTCGGCGGAGGATTGGGCTAAGCATTGGAGAGAAAAGTGGAAAAAATAGTTTCTGATTTGAAGTAGCATGTGCACTATTTGACCTGTCTTTGAAGAAATTAGAATCCTTTTGCTAATTAAAATCAAACACAAAGAACATTTGAAAAAACGACATAGTTGTCTGTGCATTATGGAAATCATCATTACATGCGCCGCACAGTCCGTTAGTAGTCCAATCTCTTTACTGATAACAGGAAGCACGGGCTATGCCTCCCCTCCACAACCCCCCCCTCCCCCGCCTCTGAGATGGGAGGCATTTTCAGAAAGCTGCTCATCTGTTGTGTGAGATGGTCCATATTGTACTTTTGTCTGAGTTTGAGATTTGGCCTAGACAGTGTCACTTAGTGTACACTTTTCTATTTTAAACTGCCAAAAACCCTTTTTTCGCACTCTCAGCTTGGACATCATATCGACATTTCAATTGTACAACTACGACTGGACTAGGCACTCAATCTAACAAACCCTGAGATCAAGGGTTACCGGAAAAAAAAAAAAAACTAAATCTCGTCAATCTGATTTCAACCATGCGCCTTCTCCTTGATTTGCGAGCAACTTATCTCAGTGCTACCGCGATCCACTACTGCGATACATTCAAACTCCCCCCCCCCACCCTCCCTCCTCCTCCGACAGTTTTTAGCTCTTTTAGCACTGTTAATTTTTTCAAGCACCATCTATGAACAGCTTTACTGAACTCTCCGTTGCAATAATATATCCCCCTCTCCCACCCACCCCCCCCCCCTAACCCTCGGAATCAATAACACCCAAACAAATTCACACTCAGGCGCTTTGACCAACGTTATGTACTAGGGAACAAGACTATAACACGTAGTTGAAATGTTCCAACAAGCAGGCGTGGCTGCTAAACCAAATTTACAACTAGAGAAAAGATGCTATGTTCTCAGTTTTCTCAAACACTCGCCTTCAGTTCGTCCTGTTTAATATTTGCTCGTGATGATGCCACCACCTTCTCGCCCCTGCTGGTGGTTTTCTCATCAGAAAGGTTAGCTCTTCCGGCGAAACCAATGATGAAGTGTTTTGAGCAATGGCGAATCTAAAGTGTCCCAAAACTCAGGGTGGTGGATCCATTTCTTAAGCACATGCCTATATTTGTGCTCATCATTGACACTTCAAATCTGACCTTTTCGCCTCCCCCCATTAATGTGTTGTACTCTTTTCGTCTAATAATGAACTAACGTTTCAACTTTATAGCAAAACCATCGTAACTTCACTGCACCCACCCACCCCTGCTTAATTTTGTGATCTTGTCTCATTCTCCTTCTCACGTCCTGCCTTTCTTCTTGGTACCTCTATCCATATGTTTAATTATTTTTCTCTAATTTCTTTGTACATACCCTTTACTCTCTCTCCTTTATCTTGCACAGTTGTTCTCCTTTTGTGAGAATTTATTTCTTTTCTTTTTATTCTATTCACTCCCTTCCTAGATCTCCGTCTTATTATTATAGTCGGCACTGTTTTTGGCTGCTTAAGTCAGGTGGACATTGTCATCACTGTCTGTCCCACCCATTCCCACTCCCCTCCAACACAGAGCTCCGCCTCTGACTTTCAACGATGCTCCATTTTGAAGATTGGGGCCACAACTCACTCCAGCATGTCATATTCTGAACTCGGTCTGGCCTCGATTAAAACTGACAGTCCAGTAGATATCGACAGGAAAAAATAAAGAAAGAAATTTTCCCAAGGCCAAGAATAAATCACTCTTGACACTTATTTATATGCCAGACCGTGAATTAACTGCCTGAAACTAACTTAAACGATCTTGAGAAGAATATTTATAATTCAAATGTGATTTATGTAATTAAAATAGTGGGTAAAGTACACATTATATATATATATATATATATATATATATATATATATATATATATAGTATGTACTTTATTAAGAGTGTATATTATTCATGAGAATATATCATGTAATTAAATTAGTGAGAATATTGTATTTTTATTACCTTATGCAAAAATATTATATAATTAAAATATACTTTAAATCATGTATTTTAAATTTGCATATATATATATATATATATATATATATATATATATCATCATCATCATCAAGTACCAGGCCTACTGACGTAAATGGTCATGTCTCTCCATAACTTTCGATCTCGGCAGCTATTTATCATTTCTGTTGTTGACCTTCTGCCAAGCCATTCTCTTAAGCTGTCTGGTATTTTTTCTCTTTGCTTCCCTCTATCTCTTCGTCCCTCAATTTTTCCAGTTGTTACAATATATTCCAATTGTTCTCTTCTCATTACATGGCCCAAAAATGATGATTGTTTCTTCCGAATATTGGAAATTAGCTCTCTTTTTGCCTTGACCTCTCTCAGAACATCTTCATTACTCTTCTTAGCTGTCCATGGTACTCTCAACATTCTTCTGTAAAACAACATTTCTACAGACTCCAGTGATTTTCTTGTCTGTTGTCCTATTGTCCATGATTCGCATCCATATGTTAAGACTGGCTCTACATAACATTTAAGAACTCTTTTTCTTGTTTCTATTGTCAAAAATGGATTGCATAGTATCTTCCTCATTTTTTGGAAAGCTGTTTTTGCCTGAGCCATTCTGCATCTCACCTCTTTTGTACATCTTCCGTCTGAGGTTAACAAAGTTCCCAAATATTTAAATTCATTCACCTGTTTTAATATTGTTCTATTTGTCTTTATTTTGCACTGAGACGAGGTCTTTTTCTTTGTTGTTACCATTACCTCTGTCTTTTTGCTATTAAGGCTGAGTCCTTTATTTTTGCTTTCTTTCACTATAATGTCCAACATTTCTTGTAACTCATTTTCACTCTTAGCGAATATATATATATATATATATATATATATATATATATATATATATATATATGTATGTATATATATATATATATATATATATATATATATATATATATAGAGAGAGAGAGAGAGAGAGAGAGAGAGAGAAATTAAAATTAATTTTAAATAAAGTGAAAAATAAATAAAATGTGGGTTATATAAATAAACTAAAATATTTTTTTTCAATTAAACTTTTATTTAAAACTAATTTGGTTCTGGCTTTGATTAAAAGCTAATTTTACTATTTCTTTAGCTTACTGATTAGAGAAAAACATCTGAAGCAGACGTTGTTAAGACGTAGTTTTTTCCAAACCTCACACTTATCTAGGCTAATTTTTTTATTTACTTTGTTTTATTGAACAATCTACATATGTATACTTACCAACCTGAAACATTTTTCTCATTTGACGCAGTGACTACAACTTTTCCAACTAAATACATAAATGCGAGAAAGAAATTTATGAACTTGATTTACTGAAATAAATATTTCTGTTTTTTTTGGGGGAAAGTAAATCGGCACAGGAGTAACTCTCGGATTAAGGCAATAAACAGGAGGTCACGTGTTAACTCGCGCACGTTAAAGATACCTTGGTTGTTAAAATCGAAAGGAGGAGGTCATAAATATTGTCACTGCCCGGGCAAAATTATCAGCAAAAACTTACCCACAACGTCGATCCCAGGCCGTGCTACGGAGTTCGTGCACGTGGGCCAGTATTCTAATTGGATTTTCTCGAGATTCTCGTGGGGAATATCGGGCATCTTTTAATTTGTTCGGTGTGCAGTGTCGATGATCATAACAACAAATGGATATCAGAAGTTTGTTAGGGGAAAGAAGGGCGGCCTCGCACAATGCTGACCTGGCGCCAATTTTTGTATTGCCAACTGTATTGCTTGGATTTCTGCAACGTAATTGAGATAATATTTCCCTGTTGCTATTTTATTCATATCCCTAGTATTATTTAGGCACTCTATGTATGCACCTGCGCCCCCTTTCTTTACAGCATTCTGTGCTGATCCACCTGTGTACACACGGATCCATATATCGGAATTGGAGTCAACAACGGTGGCCTAACATCATCAAGCGCTATACATTTTTTTTTAAATTACGACGATCATAATTTTCAAGAGGACGTCTGGCGGCGGGAACACTTGAAGGCAATGTATGAAAAGTGTTCCTTGTTGCAGTTTCCTCATACTCCAAGTCCGGCTTGTTGTAGGAGCTACTGAGTTAAGTGCTCTGTGCACACCGTGAGTTGTGTGTCTCATCCGTTTTGATCATGTTTCGATATTCCAATAGTTTACGTTGAATGATGATATCGTATGACAGGGAACAGTTGGCTGTGTTCACTTTCTGAGCGGTTTCGCCTTATGTTTTTTGGCGTGTGCTGAGACTGCTACGATGGGGACTACAGTTACCTTTCTTTGTTTGGGAAATGAGATATTAATTCGGATGATTACGCGGGCACGGACGGTTGAGCAATTATGGATTTCAATTCGTTTGCAGTGATACCGGGGCCTTCCATAACCAAATAACCAAAATATATATATCTTGTGGGAATTCTTCATCCGAGAAAATGAGGGTGGTTGTTTTACGTTGTAAACTGTTTTATTCTTTCTTGTCAAGTATTTCTTTTACTTCTGTCCGTATTTGTATTGACAATCCTATTTCCTCAGTGCAGGGAGTTTGTTCTGGTATGGGCAGTAAGGGGTTAACAACTCTTGGCATGTCTGGTATTTGTCTACAATACTCTTTGGGGCTTGGTGGATAAAGCTGCTTCTCTTAAGTCGCCCCAATGCAAGATTGTGGAATCGGCCCTTCATTGGATGTCTCAGCATGCATGAGAATCTTTTCTGCATGTATCAGCGCCTTTGTGTCCGTGCGTTCTCTTAGTGCTGGTATCATCCACAATTTCTCCATCTCCAATATTGGTGTTTAACATTGCTCCTATGATGACCCTAAATTCCTGGTTTTGTACTTTATCCAGCTCATGCCGTGAGTTTGATGCTGAGCACCATGCAGATGGTTATGGTTATTGAAGGCCCTGGTATCACTGCAAAGGAATTAAAATCCATAATTGTTCAACCGCCCGTGCCAGTGGAATCATCCGAATTACTATCTCATCTCCCAAACAAAGAAAGGTAGCTGTAGTCCCTATCATAGCAGTTTCAGCACACGCCAAAAGACAAAAGGCGAAACCGCACAGAAAGTGAACACAGCCATCTGTTCTCCATCATACGATATCATCACTCATCGTAAACAATTAGAATATCGAAACACGATCAAAACAGATGAAACGCACAGCTCACGGTGTGCACAGAGCACTTAACTCAGTAGCTCCTGCAACAAGCTGGACTTGGAATATGAGGAAACTGCAACAAAGGAACACTTTTCAGACACAGCCTCTAATGGTACCTGCTGCCTATCCACCATATTGACCTGAAGTTCACATCCCCCTGAAAATGATGATCGTCATATTTTTTTTTAAAGTGTATAGCGCTTGATGATGCTAGGACATCACCTTGATTCCAAATCCAAACATATAAAACACAGTTAGTCATCGGACTATCCCTTTCGCACATCAAACAACAGACTGTAAGGTCTCCCTGCAATGTGAATTTGTGAGATTATGAATCCCTCCTGACTAATATGAACCTTCGAGACTCACCCCGGTGCTGCGAAATCATGTTTAAAAATCTCCATTCCGCCTTTCACTATTAGCGTACGGACGTTTTAGGGATATACAATCGGCCATTGTGATGACGTAGCACACACAACAATGAATGCGCCCATAAAATACCAATTACTCTAATAAATGCATCCAACAACGCATGAAAAGGTGATGCACAATCTCTAAAGTGAAAACTGCGATTGACTTGGAAGAGCAGTCCATATCAATGAGTTGTAACATGTAAATACTTGGCGTTAAACAATTCCAACGATGGCTTTGGAACAGCACTCAATGTGTTGACGTAACCGCATATGAACTCTAAACAGGCCAAGGTCGCATTCACAAACTAGGACTTGACAATGAGGAGCATTGAGGTGTGTACAACTCAGCATCATAGGCGAAATTTTTTAAGTGGATCATCAGATTGACTTTAACGCAGAAAATTGCATCGATGAGCCGAAACTAATCAGTCGCCAAATGCAATTTCTACAGCGACCCAGAGAACGTGAACCTCGTTCCACCATGTTGGAAACGGAAGTCCAAATGCAAATGGTTCCTATTCTAGATGTTGGCGGATACTCTGTTGGTAAACTTTACTGAGTGCCCAAGGTGGTTCTATACAGCTGTCTTCGAATAGCTAACTTTCTCATTGCTTTTTGGGTTGCCTTATTTATCTGCTGTGTTCACGAGAGTTTATTGTCAAATATACTCAGAGATAAGTAGCTTGTATGTCTTCTTTCACATGCTCATTGTTTATGTAGATGGGACCTACTTTTTTATTTTTGGGGATTAATGCTGATACAATATCTATTTTCCCATGAGTTCAGTGCCTTGATAACTCTTTGAAACAAGGATAGTTTTACAATTTAATGTGTATTCTTTTTTCTTTTCAGTTTTAAAAACACTATTGATTATTGAGAAAATTCATCCATAGGTTATATTTCTAACATATGCAAAAAGCCAAGACAACAACGAAGATAGCGATAACAAACAATCGTGTTGGACATTGCTTATGTTTGAATTAGTCGTTTGATTAATTATATTTATTGGTATCTACAGTTTGCTTTGTCCTCTTATATCCAAACTCTTTAAATATTTGTATTCATTTTGGGAATCGAAAATTTAACTGAACCTCAAACCCGTTTTCAAACTTTACAGAAGTGTCAATAGTGCCAACCACGTCACAATAGGAGGTCGACAAAATTCCAGGGAACAAACTAAAGAAGAGAGTATAGATTTGTGGTAGCTGTCTGAAGATTGAAGGTTATTTGTTCTGTAGACACCAGTTGCCGGAGGGCCTGATATTTGAGAGACGACAAAGATCTTTAAGTTCTCTATGTGTGTATGTGTCGCTTAAAATCAGCGGGAAAATGTATGTGCAATTCATCTGCTACGTTGTCACATAGCACACACACACACACACGCACGCACGCACGCACGCACGCACACACGCACACACACACACACGCACGCACGCACGCACACACACACACGCACGCACGCACGCACGCACACACACACACACACACGCACGCACGCACACACACACACACACACGCACGCACGCACAAGCTGTCCATTAAGGAAGACAAACAATTCATAAGTATTTCATCTTCTTCTGTTCCGATTTCTCAACGACTATTCCTGATCTTCGTCTGTCCTTAAAAGGTATTTCGGCCTGAAACATCCAACTTCGACATGGTATTTTTGGATACGGGTTGACATTCCTCTTATTTTCCCCCTTTACTCGCTTTGTTTCAAATTGTAAAGAGAATTATGATTTACAAAAGTAGCGAGACACAATTAAAACAAAAAAAGTCTTGTTCGTTCTTAAACTCGTCTGTTCCTGCGTGTTCTTTAGTACTGTGTATGTCGACAAATAATCTGCACATGACTTTCGTTATAAAACAGCAGTGAAGGAAACATACTACCCTCCCACCCACTTTTAATTTCTGCGACTTAATAGCGATAGTTTAGAGCACTCCACAGATCTACGGTACTATATTCAATGAGATTGACCTTACCTTTTCTTCCCTTGTTCTATTCATTCCATGCTACTTTATCTACCAACTGTCCCAATGATTCCTATACTCTTTCATTTTCACCAACATACATCAATCATTTTGTATGTCATCTTCCCCACTGTCATTCTCACTAAGACACTATTGTCAGGGCATTAATCATATACCATTGTCTTTAGTGACAGTAAGTTCGACCAGACAATTCAGGAAGGCAAATATGATTGGTTGGAACCTAATCAGCCTGCTCGCTAAGGTAGGGATCAGACTGGATTTAAGCGGTTACGACTCCTTCCCAACTCGTCTACTCCCCTCTTCAAATTATTGGTCCTTACTTCTCTACTTGAAGAAATCATAGCGGATGTTGGCTCAATTATGTATGGCCCGTCACAACTTCACCTGGACCGATAAATCTTCATCTTTTAGGCTCCTTATCCTCTCTACAACTCCCCAACGAGAGCCGAAAAAGAGCCTCAATACTCGAATAAACAAGTTTAAAACTGATAAATAATGTACATTAATTATGCAGTACTTGGCCCTGGATATCTTCTTCTTTCCTTCCTCTTTTGCCTTTCAGCGTTGAGGGAAGATACTGTTTGCGGTAATAATATGTAACACCTACTTTGAGCAAGAGAAAAGGAAACTATACACATGGAAAAGCCCTGGAGATAAGAAGAGGAATGATATAGATTACATAATGATTAAAGAAAGGTTCCTACAGCGTAAAGAAAGCTAAAACCTACCCAGGAGCAGATATTAACTCAGATCACAATCCTGTAATGACTAAAATGAAATCAAACTAAAGAGAAACAAGCAAAAGTCTAATTCATCAACAAATCCACTAGATATAAAAGCTTTAAATCAAAAAGATATTAAAGATGCCTATACAATACAAGTAAAGGGCACATACCAGAAGCTGCTAGAAGAAGGAATTGAGCAATACAGAAGAGAAAATCCTGATGAAAAAGTAACAACCAAATGGCAATGCATAAAGAAAAGCATACAAGAAACCTGCGACACTTTACTCAAAAGTGAAAAGAACAAAAAACAAAAATGGATAACTAACACCATCTTAGAAAAAATGGAAGAAAGGAGACAAGCGAAGAACACTGCCCAATACAATAAAATAGATAATGAAATACACAAAATGTGCGAAAGGGCAAAAGAAGACTGGCTCAGCCAAAAATGTATATAAATAGAAACTATGGAAAGCAAACAAGACTTAGAGGAATGGACACAGAAATAAAGAGAATGACTAATAAAAATAAAAAAGCCTCAGAAGTGGATACATTGCAGACAAAAAAGGAAAAATGCTAACAGACAATAAGGATATCATAGATAGATGGCAGGAATATATAACAGAACTATTTCATGATCAAAGGGACAAGAAACCAGTTATAAAATGTACATCAGGCTATAAAATCTTAAAATCTGAGGTGGAAAAAGCTATAAAAACAATAAAAAGGGGAAAAGCAGCAGGACCTGACAGCATACAGATAGAGATGATACAGGCGCTAGAAGATTTTGGCATTGAAGTGATTACAGACATATATCATACAGGATACATACCAAATGAACTAAAAACATCAGCTTTCATTGCATTGCCTAAAATGAATGGTGCAGTTAAATGCAGTGACTTTAGAACAATAAGCCTAATGAGCCATGTTACAAAAATCTTGCTAAAAAATATACAAGGAAAAATTCTAAATAAAATCAATAATGAATTAGATGAACAGCAATTTCCATTTAGGAAAAAAAATAGCGGCACAAAAGACGTCATATTCTGCATGAGAACATTAATCGAAAAGTACACAGAAGTAAACAAACCAATATATGCCTGCTTCATAGACTACACCAAAGCTTTTGATAGAATACACCACAAACAACTTATAGAATGCCTAAAAGAGATACATCTAGATGACATGGACATACGGCTAATATGTAATCTATACTGGGAGCAGACAGCAATAATAAAATATAACAAAGAGAACTCTACACCCATTAATATAAAAAGAGGAGTAAGACAGGGATGCATCCTATCACCAAGCTTGTTCAATCTATACATTGAGCAAATCTTTAAAAACATCATAGAGATGCCAGGCCTACAAATTAATGGAAGATAATCAATAACCTAAGATATGCTGATGATACTGTACTGCTAGCAGAAAATCCTAAAGATCTACAACATTTACTTAATGAAATAAACATGACAAGCAAAAAATATGGACTAGATATGAATATCAAAAACACTTAAACTATGATCGTAAACAAAGAAAATACTCAAAACCCACAAATGGATATCAAAATTAAAGGAATAGACCTGGAGACATTTCAGAACTACAACTACCTTGGACATACTGTAGGCAGTGATGGAAAATGTACAACTGAAATAAACAAAAGAATAGGAATGGCAAAAAGTAATTTAAATGTCATGTACAACATACTAACATCAGAACAAATAACACCAGGGCTAAAACTAAGAATAGCAAACTGTTACATATTCTCAATATCCATATATGGTGCAGAAACATGGACATTAGACAAGAAAACAAAACAGAGAATTCAAGCCTTTGAAATGTGGATATATAGAAGAATAGATAGAATTGGATGGAAAGAAAAGAAGACAAACAAGGAAGTTTTAAAACAACTAAAAATTAAAAGAGAACTGCTAAACACAATTAGAGCAAGACAAATTAAATTTTTGGGGCATGTTAAAAGACACAACAGCCTACTAAAAGTAATGCTGGAGAGAAAAATACAAGGTAAAAGAGGCAGAGGCAGACCAAGACTAACATGGAAGAGTAACATCAAAAGATGGACAAATCAGCCTGTAATAGTAAGCTAGTGAAAACATGGGGGCAGGTAACTTACCCGCTTTACCCGCTTTACCCGCTTTTCAATAGACTATAGCAGTGACGAATGATAGCGACCAGCGTAGTTAGGACATAATTTAAGTATGGTAATTTTCCAGATACAACAACTTAGGAGCATAAGTTCATGTAGGGCACACAGAAGTGGGGAGGAAGGTAAGGTAGAATTACTGGACGACACGATGAGAGTTAGGTCCATGGAGATTTCAATGGGGGTTTTCACAACAACAGGTTGTTGTGAAAGTGACCATCACGCAAATAGCATACGTTGACCCCCATGACCTTGGCCCGTCTGATAAACAAGGTGTTTTCATAAAACCAGAAGAGGTCAGAGTCGTACGAAAATAAGCTGTTATTGTCAAAGTCTTGGACAGTTGAGACACAAGAGTTCAGATCTCGGACACGAATATGCAGGTGACCAGAAGAGCGCAAGTGGTCACTTGGCTGCAGCTGATTGGCTGATGAGTCTCAGATGAAAGAGAATAGTTGAGTATTTAAACTCCTACACAATAGGTTTAGACAGGGTAGGAAAGTTAGTTCAGTTCAGTTCAGGATGAAGTAAGCTGCAGTCAGAAAGTTAGGAAGAATGTTAGTCAGAAATGAGTCAATAAAGTTAGAAGTAGATCAGTCAAGAATAGAAAGTCAATAAGTTATACAGTTACAGTTAGTCAGAAGTCAGGGCAGTGACAGTTAGAACACTCAAGAGTTCGAGTTAGAACAGTCAAAACAGTTGCGAGAAGTTATTAGTAGAAGTTGATGAGAATATGAACTTTAGTGTTGTGAAAGTGTTTGAAAGATTCCCAGAGTTGTGTTTCACACATTTCATCAAGTAAGTTGAATAATGTTGTTTTAAAATATGCACTTGGAACAGACCATAATCGCCGGCAGTAGCCTCGGGAAGTTCCGAATTAATGAACATTAATTTAAGATAAGTGCATCCACCACTACAGATCATTGAGCAGAAAGAAATCAATAAACTGATTATCATTAATGATAATGAGCAAAGAGTCTGTCTTGAATTTACCTGTTGTGTTGGTAAACTAAAATCAATGTGCTGTCAAGTTAAACAAGTTATAATATAATATAATAGCAGAGGAATCAAGAAACTATAAATAATCACCATAACAAGCCTATGACAACCTGTACCATCAAAGCAAGAGACAGAGCAGAATGGCGCTCCATGGTAGCCAACCTTCGTTGCGGAGACGGCACTCACTGATGATGATGATGATTGTTTGCGGTCTATTGCTTTTCTGTTGACCCTCCACTGTTGCAATGTTTCTTGAAGTTTTTACTATCCCATCAATTCATTCTTTTCCATTGGCGACACTTGGGTCTGGTGTTTTCGCAGTGAAGGCTCGTTGTGTTGATTTTGATCCTTTCCCCTTATCACTTGGTCAAACCATTTTATATGTTATATATAATAACCAATTAGAGAGAATTAGAGACTCAAGACACAATAAAGCTTGCTAAATTATCGGATACATGTTACCACTGCGTCCAAAAAAGGAACAATCCTGGAATCAAAACGGACACTCAAAATACATATATAAATAGATTCAATGGCGGGGTTACTGCTAGTGTTTTTCTGTTCTTCACTTCAGATCTCATTTCTCAGGCTGTTTCCTGTCAAACGTCTGATACACTTAATATCAGCATTGGGCTTTTCTTATTGTATTGAGTCTAGCATCATCATCTCTCGTTTATAGCAAAATTCGGGTAAAGGTTATGTTTTTTGAGTGTCCGTTTTGATTCCAGGATTGTTCCTTTTTTGGACGCAGTGGTAACATGTATCCGATAATTTAGCAAGCTTTATTGTGTCTTGAGTCTGTAAATTGTCGTTTTGTTACTAGACATCCTAGGTATTTGAATTCCAGAACTTGTTTTAATTATCTGCCGTCTATCATTATGTTGAATTTATATTTTTCTTTTCGTTTTTATTTACTTTAGTCTTGATAATCGTATATGGTGTCTGCACTGTTAAATCTATCTAATTGGTTTTATAGGTCTTCTATTGCTCCACATATTAGTGCATGGTCGTTGGAGAATAGAAGCTCGTAAATCTCCTCTGTCTGAGACAGGTAGCTGGACATGCATATGTAGTCCATGTATGTAATAACAATAGGGGTGATAGTTTGCACCTTATCTTACTGTTTCTGTGATGGCGACTCTCTAGAACATCATCGGAGGTTTGCTGTAGTTTGCTGTACTTCTTGTCCTTTAATACTTGTCTTTGCTATTCCTAACTTTTATCTTGAATCATTTCTTTAATCTGTATTTCCTTTTTCCATATATATTGGTGGTATCTTCTTTGCGTTGTCTTGTCTCTATGGTTTTATAATTTTTCAGAGATTCATCCCCTACCGACCTGCTTAGTCCGTCGTTGGTTGAGGGCACAGGGCTGCTCCATTTTCTCCTGAGCGTGGACGTTCAATGCATGCAACACGTTTTACGATCACCTTGTCTAGGTCTCTTAGACTTTTTACTTTTATCTGATCTTGTCCGACTACTTGAAAATCACACTTTGCTTTTATTATTTCAACTCACCATTTCTCACATTTAACCTAAAAAATCACTTTATCTCATTTTCGACGCGTCGAAAATGAAACACAGCGCCAAATTTGAAACTGGAAATGCCAGGATATTAAAGTGTAATTCCCATAGCCATCTATATATTTACAAAGACCTTTAGGCTGACAGGAAATTCTCGGAAAAGCTCCAACTGGCGTGACGTCCAGCTTTACGAGCAGGGGGTGGTTGTGGTTAGAATGACGTCAACGTCTATAGTTCCTATAACAGATAACGTCACGCTTGTTGAAAGATTATCCGGTTATATTTTCTGCCCCCGGGCCTTTATTAATCAATAGATGTCTATAGAATTCCCTACAACGTTTTGCGGTACGTGTGGACAGGATAAGCAAGTGAGTGACCCTATCAATCTAACTATAAATGAAACATACAAACGACAGTAATCTGGACGTTAATTTGAAATCATTCATCCATTTTAATGGAAGCAGTAACCTGATGTAGAAATGACAGCATGTTACATTAGCAGCAATTGACAAAACAAATATATAATTTTGAAGCAGTCAGTGATAAACAAACACCAAGATGTTGCCCCAAACGGCAAGACAAAAAATATATTTTACCGAAGCAGTCTGTCTGTCGGACTATTTTTTTTTTCTCTGCATAAAAATAGTATTTCTCTCTATCTCTCTGCCAGTCTGTCTCCCTGTCTGTCTGTCACTCTTTGCCCGTTAACATGTATGTCTGACTGTCCTTCCGCCCGCTATTCGTCTGTCCGTCCGTTTGTCTATCAGTCTGCATGCAAGTGTGTTTATGTGCGGACAGGTACTGATTTAACTCTACGTGGGAATATGATACAAAAGAAAACAATTTCACAAAGCAAACAGAAGGTAGTTTGTTGGTACCATTACACAAAGTAAATAACTTGTTGAAGATCTGGCCAGAGACAGAGATTCTTTCCGACAGGCAGTGATCAGTGCGACGTTCTGCAACTTACACACAATCCAGTGATCAATACATTTCACTTTTGAACGTTAAAAGCAAGCAACAAATGAGTTATGAGGTTATATGATCTTTAAGTTCTAAAAGTTTACAGGAACCCGATCTGGTAGAGAAAAGCTTTGTGCTGATGTAGGTTGTTGCTCGCATGAGAAAATATGTAAATATTATTTAATTCGTCCCCTCTTGATAAATAATAAAATAGTTTCTTTTAATAAATACCACTAGCACTGAAGAGTCAACGTGTATAAGTTAATATGGATTAACGATGTAGCAATTATATACAAACTGCAATTCTCAAAGACAGCAAAATTACAACACAAATAGAATATCTTTGAGAAATGACTGTGGGGGAAAAATATGGATATGGCCAGATAGGTGATCCATAGATTTCTCAGCAATACTATAACATTTAAACCAATAATTGATCCAGAACGGTCAACAAGAAGATGAATAAAACGGGAAACAAGAAAAAAACACATACATATACCACACAGACAAAGATGTCTTTCTTTCGTAACATACGATCAATTGTATATTTTTTTTTTTTTGACAAAAGCCCATTCTGCATTCATTTCACAAATTCACAATTTGATATGTAAGATTTCGATGTGGATCAGAAATAGTTTGACTGCTTCAGACTCCACTTTCCCGAAGTCGCCATCTGTTTCGTATCCCACCAAATATAAACATTGACATCAACTTCAAACCGCCAACCTCATTCTCTCGACATTATTTCAACTCCTGCACGTCTATCAAAACATCCCATTTATGTCTGTATTCTCTAATCGCTGTTCACTGACTGTTTGAATAAAAAATTAGCGTGTCAGTTTTTTTGGTTTTATATTGCCTTCTTTCTGGACTTAGTAATTTTGTATTCTTTGAATAATCGTTGTCCAGAATTGATGAAATTATCAGCGTAGGGACGAGTAGTTTGTTTTAACGAAAGAGGATAATGGCTCCAAATGTCACGTTTTTATCACATCACATTTCTTCTCTCTAAGAGACTTCTCTCTAAATTCAGCTTTTATGAAAGAAAAGTTTCTACTAGTTGGACAGACCATAATTTCTTGAGACAAAAACAAAGACACTGAGAGGACATAAAACGGGATAGACTGAGGTTACCTAATATTCTTCATCCATAACAAATTGTAACACGATAAAACGTGTTATCTACATATACGTATTGAGATTACCTTGTTCTTCATTGACATACACAATTTTAGTGGACGTGTTTTATTTCTAACAACTGTACAATAATTCGTCTTTCGTAGAAAATGTCAGTCCTTAAACATTTTTCTCGTAAAACTTATATAGCAAATAGACTTAATACCTTTCTCTTGTTCTTTAAATGGAATGTATGGAAGTTTTATTTTTCTTTGAACTTGACAAAAATTGCATCTTTATTAACAAGGGACAAAATTGATAGGCACTCGTGTGGGTGAAAACTTTGACCGAGACGTACAGAATGACAAGCGACAAGAGCGTCACATGATCAAGTCTACCATAAATGAATGAACATTTTTAACTGGAAGCAGAGATTTCCAAGAAAACCTTCAGTTTCTGTCAGCAAAGATGTTGACTGATGTCACTTCCGACCCCGATCAAGCAAAGAAAAAATGACATTGCAATATTTCTACACCACTTCTTTTTTTTTTTATGACTACATGCTAATCACTGCCTGTCCAATTTAACAAATTTGAATTCTTTCTGGAGAGATTACCTTTAAACTGCCAATTGTTTTTTTCTTCTACATTGCAAGAATAGACTAGAAACATATTTGTTAAATTGGACAGGTAGTGACGAGCGTATGAAAGAAAAAACAAAGTAGTATATCAACATTGCAATGTCTATTTGTTGTTGATCATGTAGTCGGAAGTGACATCAGCCAAGATCTTCGCTGACAGAAACTTACGGTTTTTCGGGGAAATCTCTGGATTCAGTTAAAAACATCACATATATATATATATATATATATATATATATATATATATATATATATATATATATATATGTAAGTAAAGTAAAGTAAAGTACCCCTGTCACGCCAAGTGGCGTATAGGGAAATATGGTGTTAGTGACCCTATATTTTACAGACCTTCAGCACATTATTTTTGGGTAATGTGGTCGGTATTGCCCCCGTGCTGCTTTACTTTCCTAGAAAAAGATTCGGTACCCATTTTAAGGCTGGGTGCACCCGGAAGCCGTCGGTTGGTATCGAACCCTACCCCTTGTCCTTTGTAGTCCAGTTCACTAACCACTGAGCTATCGCGGCTCCATATATATATATATATATATATATATATATATTATAATTGTGTACAAATTGAAGCCTGTGAAATGTGGATTTATAGAAGAGTAGGTAGAATTGAATGGACAGAAAAGAAAACAAACGAAGAAGTTTTAAAACAACTAAAAATGAAAAAAGAACTACTAAACACAATTAGAGCAAGACAAATGAAATTTTTTGGTCATGTTAAAAGACACAACAGTCTAATAAAAGTAATATTAGAAGGGAAAATACAAGGTAAAAGAGGCAGACCAATGCTAACATGGACGAGTAACATCAAAAGATGGACAAGTCAGTCTATGGCAATCTACACCATCAAAGTAAGAGACAAAGTGGAATGGCGCTCCATGGTAGCCAACCTTCGATGCGGAGAGGGCACTCAATGATGATGATGATGATGATAATGTGTGTGTGTGTGTGTAAATGAAATGTAAACGGCGTGTTATTTTATTAATTGCGGGACATTTTACGTTGGCGAAAACCGATGCCAGATAATATTTCGCAAACGTTATTGTCTTGGTCAAAACGGTACGTGCGATTAGCCTACCGATAAATCACGTTCCCTATACACACACAATTAATTCACTTAATATCTAGCTCTTGTGTGTAGTTATTAACATTTTCAAATAGATAATATTTTAACAGCGTTTATCTGAGGCAAATCATTTGTACACTTCCCGAGTGATGGCACGTACATGACGCACTGTTATAATTTACGAGTGGCATTTTAAAAAAAGAAATATATATATATATATATTCTTAATTTAATTGAAATAATTTCAAATATCACCTTTTTAAATAAAAGTAATACATTAGATAATTACCACCTTGATTTAAAATAATTACATTATAAAAATACATTTATTATTCTACATAAAATGATGATACACCCTTTACAAATACATCACAATGTTTGAAATGTTTTACGTGTTTACAAGGGTAAAAACTGCATTGTATAAACAATTAATAATATAATATCAGCAAATATCTAACAGCAAATTGTAGACAATTAATTTTCATACTCTTCTGTTACGTCTATATAACGGGTTTTACCTGAAACATTAGAATATCTAAATTTCAGTTTCTATGTTATATTTGGAAGCCGGGATAGCTCGGTGGTTAGTGAATTGGAGTACAAAGGACAAAAGGTAGGGTTCGATCTCAAAGCGGCATGGGCATAATACCGACCACATTACCCAAAAAATCATGTGCTGAAGGTCTGTAAAATTTATGGTCACTAACACCATATTCCCCATAGTCACTTGACGTGAAGGGGGTACTTTACTTTACTTTATGTTATATTTATTTTTAAAATTAATTTAATTTAACATATTTATATACTAAAATGTAATTGTTTTTTTAATAGGCAATTGACAATTCCTTTTTAGAAATATGAAAATGTCATCATTTTTATTATTCTATTCATTATTTTATAATGTCAAATTTTGTGATTAATATAATTCGCTAACGCGTATCCATGGATATTTGAATAACAACTCTTTCACTGCGTGGCGAGATTAAGAAAAAAATAAAATGATTCGCAAGTGTATGGCAACAAGTAATTTCAATGCCATGAACAATATACTAACATCAAAACAAATAACACCAGGGCTAAAATTAAGAATAGCAAAATGTTACATATTCTCAATATTCCTGTATGGTGCAGAAACATGGACATTAGACCAGAAAACAGAACAGAAAATTGAAGCCTTTTGAAATGTGGATTTATAGGAGAATAGGTAGAATTTGATGGAAAGAAAAGAAAACAAACGAGGCAGTTTTACAACAATTAAAAATTAAAAGAGAACTGCTAAATACATTTAGAGCAAGGCAAATGAAACTTTTGGGCCATGTTAAAAGACACAACAGCCTAGTAAAAGTAATATTGGAAGGGAAAATACAAGGTAAAAGAGGCAGAGGCAGACCAAGACTAACATGAACGGGTAACATCAAAAGATGGACAAGTCAGCCTATGACAATCTGCACCATCAAAGCAAGAGACATAGTGGAATAGCGCTCCATGGTAGCCAACCTTCAATGCGGAGACGGCACTCAATGATGATGATGAAAAGGATTCGCCAAGCCTTGTGGTGTATAGATAATATAGTATTTGTGTTAAAGTTATGACATCATAATTACTTTTTTGATTAGCCTCATTAGAATATGGTGATGTGTAGACTTAATTAGTTATTAAAGTGGTAGTAGGAGTAGCAGTAGTTTTAGTATATAGTAGTACTAGTAGATTACACATCAAAAATAGTACTGGTGCCATAATATAAAGTACCATACATCATGGACTACGGTAAAGTCAGAACAATCTTTTTTTTCTTACAAAATCGAGAAATCTTCCTTATACAATGAATGGAACGTGCTGAGAAGGGGATCTGATCACTATGAAGTTGTCCATTGTGCAATGAAGATGTTATGTTGGCTAAACTAAAATAGGCCGTCTCCTCTCTCTGTGAACATGTGCGGTGCCAATTTTATAGACTGGTAGAACACTAAAACCCTATGTGGTCAGCAAAAATAATGTCAAACTTAGTCATATTTAGGGAGCCGCGATAGCTCTGTGATTAGTGAACTGGACTACAAATGACAAGAGGTAGGGTTCGATCCCAACCGACGGTTCCGGGTTCACCCAGCATTAAATGGGTACCGGATTTTTTCTGGGATAGTAAACGGCGCGGGCGTAATACTGACCACATTACCCCAAAAATCATGTGCCGAAGGTCTGTAAAAATTATGGTCACTAACACCATATTCCCTATACGCCACTTGGCGTGACTGGCCACTTTACTTTACTTTTACTTAGTCATATATGGGGTTGGGGGGGGGGGGGGGAGGGGTATTGAATATGAACCTACGTGACAGTAATAACGTAAAAAGTAAAAGTGAATAGCCTCCGTCACGCCAAGTGGCGTATAGGGAATATGGTGTTAGTAGTGACCATACATTTTAAATTGTATAGACCTTCAGCACATGACTTTTGAGGTAATGTGGTCGGTATTACGCCCGTGCCTCTTTGCTTTCCCAGAAAAAAATCCGGTACCCATTTAAGGCTGGGTGAACATGGAAGCCGTCGGTTAGAGATCGAACCCTACCTCTTGTCCTTAGTAGTCTTGTTCACTAACCACTCAGCTATCGCGGCTCCCACAGTAATAATGTTGTTCACCCTAACTCTTTTACTGACCTCTTCATACATCATTAAAATTGTACTTTTTCTAACACCAACCATGAATACTTCTTGCTTTTCTTATTCTTCCTCATCCATATTCGCCCATTTAGTGGCATGGTACCGCTTCATTCATTCATTGAGTACCGTTTCCGCATCGAAGGTTGGCTACCATGGAGCGCTTTGCCGTTCTGTCTTGGTTTGACAGTGCTAGTTGTCATGGGCTGACTTGTCCATCTTTTAATGTTACTTGTCCATATTAGTCTTGGTTTAGCGCTTTTACCCTGTGTTTTCCCTAACAAGATTATTTTTAGTAGGCTCTTGTGTCTTTTAATATGACCCAAAAATCTTATTTGCCTTGTTTGAATTGTGTTTAATAGTTCTCTTTATATTTTAGTTGTTTTAAGACTTCGTCGTTTGTTTTCTTTTCTTTCCATCCAATTCCTCCTATTCTGCTATAAATCCACATATCAATGGCTTCATTTTTTTCTTTTCTGTTGTATTGTCCAATGTCCATGTTTCTTTACCATACAGGAACGTTGAGAAGATATAACATTCTACTATTCTTAGTTTTAGCATTAGTCTTATTTGGTTTGATGTTATTATATTTTTCATGGGATGAAAATTACTTTTTGTCATTCCTATTCTTTTATTTATTTCAGTTTTACATTTTCCATCACTGGTTATAGTATGTCCAAGGTAGTTATTGTTTTGAACTGTCTCCAGTTCTATTTCTTCAACTTTTAACAACAACTTTGATATCCACCTGTAGGTTTTGAGTATTATCTTTGTTTCTGATCATAGTTTTAGTCTTTTTGATATTCACATCTAATCCATATTTTTGCATGTCATGTTTATTTCATTAAGTAATTGTTGTAGATCTTCAAGATCTAGCAGTATAGCTAATTTACGAGAAATCGCGGTATCCGAGCCTTTTGAACCGATGCATCCGTGTTGTGATATATAGCATATCGATGTAATATATATTGACTACGGATGTAAGTTATCTAGTCCATGGGAGACAGTGGAGATGAACGAGCTTCTATTCGCAGACCCGCCCACCCCCCACCCCACCCTCTTCTCTGGCACTAAAACATGTACAAATAGAGAACGTACAAGAGTTCGAGTATGAGAGTACTGTTACCCAATACAACATGAAGATTAACCCCAGCAAGACAAAAGTATACACTAACAGCAAAATGCTATAAAAAGAATATAAATATAATATGTGAGACAACACTGGTGGATTTAATTAGCCGGCCGGTGCACAATTTTACAAAGGAGTAGTAGAACGTATGTATTGACAGATACATACAATTACACTATTACAACAAAATATTGTGTAATTTGTAAAGAAAGAAATTAGTGATTACATTAATGTCAATTACTTCTGTCACCTGCACATAAGCGCAGACCCACTTCTGTATCCATCTCCACCCCCCCCCCCCCAAAAAAAAAAAAACACATTACTATGAGATTGAATAGAATAATATAAAAATCAAATAGAAGAGACTCATATTAGCACAATTAGTGAATTAGCATAATCATCAATGGGTGCCGTCTCCGCAACGAAGGTTGGCTACCATGGATCGCCATTCCACTCTGTTTCTTGCTTTGATGGTGCAGGTTGTCATAGATTGACTTGTTCATCTTTTGATGTTACTCGTCCATTTTAGTCTTGGTCTGCCTCTTTTACCTTGTATTTTCCTTCCAATATTACTTTTAGTAGGCTGTTGTGTACTCTAACATGCCCCCAAAATTGCATTTTTTGGGTATTAATTGAATTTAGTAGTTTTCTTTTTATTTTTAGTTGTTTTAAAACTTCATCGTTTGTTTTATTTTCTTTCCATCCAATTCTACCTATTCTTCTATAAATCCACATTTCAAAGGCTTCAATTTTCTGTTCTGTTTTCATGCCTATTGCCCATGTTTCTCCCCCATACAGGAATACTGAGAGGATGTAACATTTTGCTATTCTTAGTTTCAGCCCTGCTGTTATTTGTTTTGTTGTTAGTATATTGTTCATGGCATTAAAATTACTCTTTGCCATATCTATTCTTTTGTTTATTTCAATTTTACATTTTCCATCATTAGTTATAGTATATCCAATGTAGTTGTAGCTCTGAACTGTCTCCAGATGTATTACTTCAAATGTGATATCTATTTGTGGGTCTTGATAATTTTCTTTGTTTATGATCATAATTTTAGTCTTTTGATAATCATATTTAGTCCATATTTTTTGCTTGTTGTGTTTATTACATTAAACAATTGTTGTAGGTCTTTAGGATTTTATTAATTAGTGATATCTGTAAGAAACATAGAAAATTAGAAGTCAACTGTTGATGATGTCTCAATAATTCATCTTGTCGTGGTGCAGACCAAAGCACAACCTCCTCAAACACACGGATCACGTTTAAAAGAATACTCATGGTTATCCCACTAAAGTAAAATCTATCTCATACATACCTGTCTGACTGTCAAAACAGTGTATTGCTGATTTTTGACCAATTGTAGTGTAGTCTCCTCATTTCAATGTTCATTTAGAATCCAGAAAAGTTCGTCCACCATTATTTCTTCTTGAGTTCTGTCCCACGAGGTTTTATAATATAAGATTTCCCCTTTAAAATAGATACTATAATGGATCCTGACAAGATAATACTTGCGGTTTGTGTTTCGCATCTTCGAGCCACATTACTTATCTTTTACCTTCACTTTGACAACCGGGTGAGTTGGCGTTTTGAGGTAGGTCCGCAGGTAATGTCTCACTTGGTTGCATGGTTTATGCAAATAATCGGTTCTGTCACGTGCTTTACTTCATTTGTTAATGAGTCATTACCACTGACGGAGGGTAGACGGTTTGCTGCCTGACGCGTTAATGCTAAGAATTATTATTTATGTTATTTTCCTTTCGCTTGAAAACAAATGATTATGTTTAAAGTAAATAAGTTATGTTGAATGCTGAGATATTCCATAGTTAGTCCATACTAGTCGTGCCACACAGCTAGAGCCATGTTATCAACATAGAATTGTACAATGTTATCTACATAACCTGTGAATGATTATTACAAATCACATTATTGATTTAATTTGTTTTCGTTGATGAGTTGGGAGACTTTCTTTCTTTTTCTCAACACTTTAAGAAAACAGTCTGCTATAATAAACACTAGCCATCCACCAATTATATTTTAAAATAAAGATTCTCTTATTATTGATGGCATTTTGCTTCTTATAAACCAAAGTTACATCAAATTGACAAAAAACATTAAGGAACCCAAAAACAAAACCGAGAGCTTATGTCACGACACTATTGGAGTTATGTAATCGTTTTACCTTAATATTTTCGAGTTTGAAGCTCAATAACTATTTGTTTTTATCAGTGTGTAAATATATATTGATGTATGTTATAATATTAAAGTGCGGTATAATAAACGGAAATAATACGAATACTAAACAGACAGCTGACTTCATGAGAGAGCCTGGAATCTTACTCTGGTTGAGTCTTGATCGCAGAGAGAGAGAGAGAGAGAGAGAGAGAGAGAGACGAATACAAATAATAAAACAATAACAACAACAAAAACACATACACGCGAAAATCACGCTTATATCAACACTACATCAAATGTATTTTTAAATATTATTTTTAAACCACCAACAACTTAGATTTAGGGAGCTCGTGATGGTATTCTTTTCTATATTACTTCTGTCTCTAATTGTACTTTCTGCTAAAGTGGTTTACTTTTTAAATTGTGCTTTATGTTTAATGATCGTTTCCTCATTTGATAACCTTGGGAATCGTTGCGGTACTACTGACAGACTTTTGTCAACCTTTTCCATTTCTCCTACTATCTTCAGTCATTTTTTGGGGACTCTGCAATGCTGAGATCTGTCCTTTTGTTAATATTATCTTCCCTTTTCATTCTTCACTACTTCTCCTTCTGACCCCTTTCACAGTGCCTTGGAGTATAATCTTTGCTGGGCAGACGCTCAAGGTACGTGGACAAATAATTTAGTTTTGTCCTTCTGTAGTAAGTAGGTAGTAAAGAGCCCCGTCACTCCAAGTGACGTATAGGGAATATGGTGTTTTTGCCCTTCTGTAGTAAGTAGGTGGTAAAGAGCCCCGTCACTCCAAGTGACGTATAGGGAATATGGTGTTTTTGCCCTTCTGTAGTAAGTAAATAGTAAAGAGCCCCGTCATACCAAGTGGCGTACAGGGAATATGGTGTGTTTGTCCTTCTTTAGTAAGTAGGTAGTAAAGAGCCCCATCACACCATGTGTCGTATAGGGAATATGTTGTTTTTGACCTTCTGTAGTAAGTAAGTAGTAAAGAGCCCCATCACACCAAGTGGCGTATAAGGAAATATGGTGTTTTTGACCTTCTTTACAATAGGCAAATCTCTCTCTGCGATTAGGACTCAATCAGAGTAGGATTCCAGACTCCCACATGAAGTCAGCTGTCAGGTTAAGTGTGTTGATCGCCCCCACAGACAGAACGTCACATTTAGAGTCCGCCAGATCCACTCTGACTGAACACCCGTTAATACGTTGCACTGTGTTCTGCGCCAGTGGCCCAGTGCATCCGATTTCAGCTAGCATTTTTTCAGGTTTGCTTTCCTTAGCCTTTGATTGTCCCCAATCTTCCTGCAAGGCAGCAGATTGTCTTTTCTGTAGGGGATTCTGCCCTTAGATGGTCTACCCTCCCAGGTTTACGAGCACCATCTGCCCGAGTCACTAGAGGTGACTAACACAGACATGCACACAGCGATACGAGCCATGACTAACACCGACACACATCAAGATATATGACACATGACATGAATATAAAGATATGAGATATGACTGACTTAGACATGCACACACAAAGATATAACATATACCTAACATAGACATACACACAAAGATATAAGATATGACTAACATAGGCATGCATACACAAAGATATGAGATGTGACTTACATAGCCATGCACACACAAGAATGTGAGATGTGACAGACACAGACGTGTACGCACAAAGAAATGAGACATGACTAACATAAACATGCAAACAAAGATATGAGATATCCCTAACCCAGACATGCACACACAAAGATATGACACATGACTAACACAGATACACACTAAGTTATGATATATTACTAAACTCAGACGCACATAAAGATAAGAGACATGATTAACACGGACACACCAAGATATGAGATATGACTAACATGACACACATCTAGATATGAGCCATGGCTAGCACACACACACACACACACACACACACACAACACACACATAAGCTAAGATTTGAGCCATGGCTAGCACAGAAACACCCCAAGATATGAGCCATGACTAACACAGAAAAACATTAAGATATGAGTCGTGTCTTCACGGAAAAACACCAAGAAATGTGCCAAGTCTAGCACATAAACACATTGAGGTATCCATATGCTTGGGTTAGTCTGCAGACTCTTCTTAACGTGTGAATCATCGACATACGAGACGCAGGCTTCGATTAACTGTCCGCAGGTTTCGTTCAAACAGTTGACCGGAGATTTGAGAATGCAGTCTGACACGTAGAACTTTCCCTTGCATGCACTGTTCCCGGCTGACTGTTCACATGTGTCGTTGAAACAGTTGTCTGGACATTTGAGAGTGCTGTCTGACCCGTAGTACGTTTCCTTGCACGTGCAGTCTGCACTTTCCGGGTCACATACAAATGATTATAAAGCACTCCAATTATATACTGTAACATTTTGCGAATTGCTTAATTTGTGAGACGATCTATGTAAGAGGTGACCAATCTCCTGAGATAACAGTTTAATGATTCTTATTTAAAACGTAATTGTTATTGAGGTGGTGCTTTTGTTACAGTAACATTTGTCGCTTTAATGTTTACTCGTTTATTTCAATTATTGTAATTTCATTGTTGCAATATCTTTTTTTAAACTGTATATTCGGTGTTATATTTGTATATTAACTTTTAATACTATTTTTTGTTTCAATTTTGCTTTTTGTATTAAAGAGACAGTTTTGGAAGTTTGTATTTTATTTTATTCACTAGCATTGTTAGTTTTAGTTAGTGCGTGGAATATCCTCATTTCGAGTCGAACCATTGTCTACAAGCGCTAAGATCTCTTCCCCAGCTATTCCCGCATTGTGAAACGATAATGTCTAACTGGTTCACATATCCTTCTCCTCGTAGCTCTCCTGAATTTAGGCAACATCCCTATTGGTAAATATGAAGATTCAGGAGTATTACTAGGGCTGCAGAATCAATGCAGTTGACTGTACAACGATCTACATCACCGAGTTGAAAGTAACAAGCGCCGAACATATCCAGTGGTGGTTACCGACGAGCTCTGCTACTGAAGAGAGACGTAATACCTTCATGACAGAGGGAAGTCGTCATCTGATTGACCAAAAAGGGCCGCTGCCAGATGCACGAGCTCCGTAACACAAGCGCGAATCCGTAAAGTGGAACATTCGGTTGACTTTAACGCAGCGATCTACATTAGAGAGCTGAAATTAATCAGTTTCCAAATGAAAATCATGCAGCAGTCGATGGAACACAAACGCTGTTCCACCATCCTTGAAACTGAACTCTAATTTAATATCACGTTTTATTGTTATGATATTTCTTGTTCTATGACAATTCTTATTTTGTGTTTATTAGTTATTGTTCTGTCTTTATATTTGCTTCATTTTTTTGAAAAAAAAAGAGCTTTAATGGCATTTTGTTTTTAAATGATACTTTTTATGTCAGCGTTTTTTATCTTACTTTACTGGATTTTAACGTTTTAATAATACTACTTATTTTAACATTAATTTTATATTGTTATGATAGATCTCGTTTTCATAGTCTTATTTGTATTTAAATAGTTATTCTTGTTTCAAGATGCCTAATTTTAATATAATTTCTTGGTTTAATGGTATGGTATTTCTTAGAGAAGTAATTGTGCCTTTCTTTTACCATTGAAGGTGGCCTGGCGTAGAGTGGACACTGATAAGTTTCTCACAATCGGAAAAATGGTGTGGATGTCCGACGATGACTTTAGAGTCCATCACGTGAAGCACAGCGAGGAGCTAGATGATTGGACGCTAGTGATACCGAAGGTCAAGACCTCGGACGCTGGAATGTACGAGTGTCAGCTGACTTCAGTGGACGGACATAATATTCACGTGAGACTGAATGTTGTGGGTGAGTTCCCAAAGATAATTGTGACATCACCGTCATCATTAAATATCACGCCTCCTGGGGTAGGTGATAATACTTCTCCATAACTTCGTGACTCTTCTGTTGCTTATCAGTTCTCATGTTGACTTTATACGAAGTCATGCTATGAAGCTGTCTGGTATTTTGTTTAATTCATATTTTCTTTCTTCTTTTTTTTTTCTCGATTTTATCAGTTGCCATAATATGTTCCATATTTCTTCTAGAGAGAATAATATTTTAGTTCATTTAACATATTTTTCCCCCATGGCGTTGAATGCTTATTAATATATATTAATTCTCGAGCACTGAAATGTTAACACAAATTGACAGATTGCTATTGACCAATCGCTTTACCTATTAAATCTATTTAAATCTTAATGAAAACTATCGAAAAGATGTAGCGCGCCGAAATTGTGTCCATCAGGGGACAGACTTAAGGTAAAGAAAAGACACGTGAGTTTTGACTATTACGAAATAATGTGTCGATGGTTAATAACAAAAAATATACAGGCACTAACTATAAATTCTCTGTACACCACGTGCTTGATTCTGCCGTTTTTATTTTTATTTTTGAAGCGTTCCGGTCAATATGGTGGATAGGCGGCAATTAGCAATTGAGGAACTGTCTGGAAAGCTTCATTGTTACAGTTTCCTTATATTCCAAGTGCAGCTTGCAGCAGGAGCTACTGAGATTAGTGCTCTGTGCACACCGTGAGCTGTGTGTTTCATCGGATGGTGTTTCTAAATTCAGATTTCTTACGATGAACGATAATATCGTATGACAAAGGACAATTCAGTTGCGTTCATTATCGGTGCTACTATACCTTATGTCTTTGACGTGTGCTATATCTGCTATGATGGGCACTGCAATTTCTTTTTTTTGTTTGGATAATCGAGGAAATGTTAATTATGATGACTCCACTGGCACCTGGCGTTGAGCAATTATGGATTTTAATTCATTTGCAGCGATACCGGGGCCTTCGACTAACTATAACTATTTTTTTTTTAATTTGAGCATGTTAGATTCCTAAATGTGGGCCTTTTTTTCCATAAGAGAAAATAATATTAAAAGTTAGCCTGTACACTGCGTTGCGACTGCACTGAAAAAGTATCTCTGGTCCTGAAATCTTCATAGGCCTCCACTTGCCACCATGTATTCCTGAAAAGTGAAATTGTCTTCAAAGAAATAAATAATTCAGTGACCTATTGTATCTTTGTTGTCCTCAATCTGGTTTTCTTTATTTATATTAAAATTCGCTGTCTTGAGTTACCTAAAAATGGTGCATTCGAATTTTGTGTCATGTCAAAGAAGTGAATGTCGTGATTATTTACTTTCATGCATTCATTAGTAGTCGATCATTTTTTACACTACAGCCAATACTGAACATTTCAGCTGTGATTATAATACCTATATTTGTTTTCGCTAAATTTACAAGTCATATGAAGTTATTTTATTGAGCTTTGCAGCTTGAAGCAATCTATCATCACATGAGGTCACAGTCAAAAAACTGTTTCAGCACTTGAACTTCTTGACATGAGGCAGAAACTCTAGAACCGACGACTATTGCTGTTAAACAACAGCCCGCAACAAGGACCCGGACTGTAACACGCTAATCGTTCCTGTTCTGGAAGAGTCGCTCAACATCAGCAAGGGAACCGATGCCCGCTGTTGTTGTCTCTCGCCTCAACGTTTCACTAAGTCGGTCTTTTTTTTTCTTTTACCCTGTTTCCCATTTCATGGCTTGCTTTGAGATACTCTTGTTGTCTCTTCACATCACATAGTCAATTTCTGTCATCTTCTGTTTTAGATTATTAAAGACATAGTTAGATGAATAGTAATTTCTCTTATTTTAGCGCGTCTTGAATTCATTCCATGGTATATGAACTATTTTCCTGATAAATATTTTTTTTCAAGTGCATCAAATGTCTTGTATTTTTCTTTAATTGTTTTCTAAGCAAGATCTTACATGCATGAGTCATCATTGAGTTGCATGTCCTTTACAAAGCATTGCATGCATCACAACACGTTAAAAATAATCTATGTCTCTCCCCAGATCATCCACTTCTTCTCTTGTCACTTTCAAGATCTCTTTAATGTCTTGAAACCACCTTGTTCTCTGCCCAGTCTCGTTTTCTTGGAACAATGGCTTCCATTATTATTCTTCCCAGCCTCCTATGTCATTTGACTTGGCAGTGATATTTTAAATTCCTCTGTAAGATGTTGTTTATAAGACAGTTCTTTTCAATATTGAGGTCTATTAATCTGAACTACAAGAAATGATAGACATAATAGTTAAAGAAAGCAACAAGAAAGGTCTCAGTCTGAATAGTAAGACAACAGAAGTAATGTTCGTATCGAAGAAACAATCATCACCATCATGCAGCATAAAAATAAACAGGACACATCTGAAACAAATATAACGTTTAAAATACTTGGGCATAATAGGCTCTGTACGGCATTTAATTTTTGCATTGCTTTTGCTAGTTTTTTTTGTATCTCTATCTGGCAATCTCCGTTATTATTTATTATCTGTCCCAGATATTCGTTCAAGTCTATTGTTATAATTTCCAACTTGATTTTTTTTTTTACCGATAATTTTGTACTACATTTTTACTTGTATAAGCAAGAACTGATAATACATTTACAATAACGGCAGTTTCTCTCTTTCCATATTCTGTTTATTCTTCGGAATCTTCACAAATAACAGTGTCTGTAGCATTTGTGATTCTGTTTAAGAGAAATTATACGAATAAAGACAGCTTTTAGAAGATTCATGCCTCTCAAGCTAAAGGACAAGAGGTAGGATTCGATCTCAACCGACGGCTCACGGTTCAACCAGCCTTTAATGGTACCGGATTTTTTTCTTGGGAAAGTAACGCGGCACGGGCGTAATACCGACCACATTACCCCAAAAATCATGTGCCGAAGGTCTGTAAAATTTATGGTCACTAACACCATATTCCCTATACGCCACTTGGCGTGACGGGGGTACTTACTTTTTATGCCTCTCAAGCTGTTGCAGCCCTTGATATTGCCCTTTTGTTTGAAATGTTAACAATGCCACCATTACCCTTTTTATGAAATATTAACAATGATACCATTACCCTTTTTTGAAATGTTAACAATGATACCACCTTTCCACTGTGCATGAACCTGTGCTGCTTTCCATTTTGTAATGGACATTTTCTGTGTGTATTTTAAGTTATAATTTGCAACTGCTTTTAGCATCTTGTCTGTTAGATCACCTTCACCTGCAGCCTTGCAGTTATAGATGAGCATTACATCTGTCGCTACTTCATTCAAGGTGATGCCATCTAAATGTAACCGTGAGGCTGGTGTGGCGCTGTAAAATCTATTCAATATCTTGGCAGCGGACGATTACGGATTTCTTTAAAGTGTTTAACCTTTGCGAATGTATGTCTTCATTGGATGTTAATATGGTTCCATATTTGTTCATAATAGGTGTCCAACTAGATGTAAAAGGGTTCGCCACTATTGTGTGTACTTAGTGAAAAGGTCTATTATCTCCTGCTCTTTCTGCCAGATTATATGTATACGTTTTCTCCTATCTTTTGGCGTGTTCTGTTTTTCTTTGCTGTCTTTTTTTTCTTGTATTTGTTCTTCTTGCTGTTTCTTATTTTTCTCAATCTTTTCCAAGATTGTCTTCACATTCATCGTGATTGTCTTGCTACTCACATTTCAAATATGTTCCATGTATTGTCAGATATCCATGCTCTTCTTCCCGTGTTTCTCTAGTCCAGCACTTGACCTTGCCGATGCCATTAGAACACTACGGTGGAATTCCCACATTCCATCCATGTTTATCTTATCTAGTTAGCCCTTGCTGAAGTCCCAGATTATAGATTTCTATTTATTTTCTCATCTTTGCCGTTTCAGGCATTCTATCTTCTGAGGCTTCCGATTTTTGTATGGACTTTTCAATTGTAGTTTTATATATCTAACTTATAGGTTATGGTCACTGTTAACATCTACCCATCTATATGCTCTTGCGACCATCAAAGATGTTCTGTATTTTCTTCTAATACATAGATGATCGGTCCAATTGTCAGTATCATCAGGAACTAACCAAACTGATTTGTGCATCTCTTTGTGTGGGAGTAATTTTCCACCTGTAACCAGACCTGTTAAGCATAATTAAATTCACTTTTTCCATCTTGGTTATTGTATCATTTTTTTTCTCCACGCGTTGTCTTTTTTAAACCTTGGCATTAATGCCACACATTGTAGTTATAATATAATTTGTATTAATTTTATTTGTACGTTGTTGCAGTTGATGGTCAAACTAATCCTTTATTTCATCTTTGGCCTCCCATTGTACAATTGCGAGTCTTGCCTGTCTTGATTTGTAGCGAATTCCTATCGTGTATATATTGAGAGCCTTATGGGTCTAAAGGTCTGGTCGATCCGGAGTAACTAGTGAAAAAAGTAGATGTATATATGATCAACATCTTACATGAACAATCAGCCTGCATGCGCGTCGTGAATTGCTGGAACAAGCGGTTCAGCGGCGGCTATTTACTGGCTTCTATTTTAACAGGATTCTTGCATGTGTTCGTCGTCATTATCCTCATCTCCTATTGGCGTTTTACAGCTCCCTGGCTGAACGTACTGTTGTTTGGTTGTTACTTACTGACCTTCACCCTGTTCTCAGTCATCGTATTTCGCTGATATCAAGTATGTTGAGCTGATATATATTCAACTCGCTTGGCGCTTGGGTTAATTTGTATGCAGCCAATGTTTTCAAATTCCTGAATCTGATTTTCGCTGTGACTTCAGGATCAAAACATGAAATTACTCTCAGGTTATGATTAAACTTTGCCCATGTTTTTTAGGAGTCGAGATTTCTGTTTTAATAACAACGGATCCTTTACTTTGGTTGTTCATCAACCACACACACGGAACTTGAAAAACAAAAAATCATCGGTCTTTGACCGGAACCAAAAATTGTGTATACATTACTCTTCATGTACATACACAAAGTTGAACAACACATTCTGTTTATTCTCTTCTCTGCTTCACATTCTGCTTATTCTCTTCTCCGCTTTACATTCTATTTATTTTCTTCTCCGCTTTACATTCTGTTTATTTTCTTCTCTGTTTTACTTATTTACTCTGTTACATTTCAATCAGTTTATACATTTAAGCTCACACCAATAATAACAAGCATGTTTAAATTGTTGACTATTATAATAATCGCGTAACGGCTATGTTCTTCATCTACAGGTCCACCAATTACAAATCCAGGTCAGTTCTTTAATTCATTTCAATAAACGACCAGTATAAACATTAATTGATTGGTTTTTGTTTCAAGCACAAATATTGTCGACCATTTCATATTTGTTCTCATATATAATTTGTTTATCAGTTCAAAATTTGATTTAACTAATGTACGGAAAATGAAACTAATATAACCATTATGAAACGTAAAGCTGAGCACATTTCTCCATTTGATTCTTTAATCGTTAACTTTACCGCTGACATGATAATACGACGTGAAACGGACTCAAAATTGGCAAATAAATTAGTTGCTGTTAAACATATGTGAGATTTTTTTTTATTGACATGAAAAAAAAACATAAAATATGGCTTAACATTATAAGAAACAATTTTGTTTGGCTACACAGTTCGTAGTATCATTCTACCTTGATATATCATCTTTGTATGAAACAATTTTGTTTGGCTACACAGTTCGTAGTATCATTCTACATTGATATATCATCTTTGTATGAAACAATTTTGTTTGGCTACACAGTTCGTAGTATCATTCTACATTGATATATCATCTTTGTATGAAACAATTTTGTTGGCTACGCAGTTCGTAGTACCATTCTACCTTGATATATCAACTTTGTAAGAAACAATTTTGTTTGGCTACACAGTTCGTAGTATCATTCTACCTTGATATATCATCTTTGTATGAAACAATTTTGTTTGGCTACACAGTTCGTAGTATCATTCTACATTGATATATCATCTTTGTATGAAACAATTTTGTTTGGCTACGCAGTTTGTAGTATCATTCTACCTTGATATATCATCTTTGTATGAAACAATTTTGTTTGGCTACGCAGTTCGTAGTATCATTCTACCTTGATATATCATCTTTGTATGAAACAATTTTGTTTGGCTACACAGTTCGTGGTATCATTCTACCTTGATATATCAACTTTGTATGAGACATATTGTTTTTGCAAAGATGTTAATATATTATGGCATCTATCATCACTTTCATTTTTGATACATAATTATGAAAATATATTTCTAACATTTATATCGTAAAAATATATTGTTTAAACGTGTTTTCCCAATTCGAAATACACATTTATAATTAAAACTTAAAAGTTTAAGTTAAATATGACTTTGTATTCATTGTCTAGTTAGAATTTAATGAACATTTTAAAATAGTTGACACAAATTAAGAGGACAAAGAGTAGAAATATAGAAGTTAACAATGGCAACAATTAATACGTAATGTATACACCAATGATTAACGTTTCAGAGGTTTCACTAACGGGCACCCAATTTGTGGAACGTGGTGGCCAGATACAGCTTCAATGTAACGCTACTGGAGGCCTGCAGATCGCAGAGGAAATTGATTGGTTCAAAGTGAGTGGTTATCCTACTGATCAATTACAGACCATTGTCATGCCCTGACTGATGCTCTTGACGTTTTTTTTCCCCTGGTAGTATCTCTTCTGACCTTTTTCGTTCCTTCTTAATTTGCCTCTGAATATCAAAGAGAGAGAAAGGATGAAGTATTTTTGGTTCCCTGGTTTATCTTTACAGTTGTTACGTTTCAGACTATATCTGTTCATCTATAATCTCCGATATACGCTCTCTGGAGTTCTTTGTTTTTGAAGTTTGCCTACAGCTGTGTAGATTGTGTTTAATGGTTTCTGTCTTCTTATGTGGAAACTATTTATTGTTTCTTTATAGCTTCTGCTGTGAGAGTGAGTCTTATCTGTCTTCGTAGTATAATCTAAGTAGTATAATTTGATACAAGATTATCTGTGCATCTCTTGACGTCTATATGTCGTCCAACTTATTGTTATGGAAGGCCCCGATATCACTGCAAACGAATTAAAGTCCATAATTGCTCAACCGCCCGTGCCAGTGGAATCATCCGAATTAATATTTCATCTCCCAAACAAAGAAAGATAGCTGCAATCCCGATTATAGCAGTCTCAGTACACGTCAAAAGACATAAGGCGAAACCGCACAGAAAGTGAACACAGCCATCTGTTCCCCGTCATACGATATCATCATTCATCGTAAGCAATCGGAATATCGAAAAACGATCAAAACGGATGAAACGCACAGCTCACGTTCTCAGCCATCGTATTTCGCTGATATCAAGTAAGTCGAGCTGATATATATTCACACAGAACACAGATGTGCACAGAACACTTAACTCAGCAGCAAGCCGGACTTGGTATATATAAAGAAACTGCAACAAGGAACACTCTTCAGGCACAGCCTTTAACTGTTCCTGCCGCCTATGCGCCATGTAAAGTAAAGTAAAGTGCCCCGGTCCCGCCAAGTGGCGTATAGGGAATATGGTGTTAGTGACCATAACTTTTACAGACCCTTGGCACATGATTTTTGGGGTAATGTGGTCGGTAATACGCCCGTGCCTCTTTACTTTCCCAGAAAAAAATCCGGTACCCATTAAAGGCTGGGTGAACCCGGAAGCCGTCGGTTGGGATCGAACCCTATCTCTTGTCCTTTGTAGTCCAGTTCACTAACCACTGAGCTATCGCGGCTCCTCCTATGCGCCATATTGACCGGAATTTCACGTTGTCCTGAAAATGTTGATCGTCATATTTTTTTTTTTTTTTACATATATAGCACTTGATGATGTTCGGAAATTGTTTTTGTCTCCAAATCCGAAGTTGTGCAACTTGGTTTCAGTTGAGTAATGTTTCTCTTTCATTTTGGAATAAATCAATTTATATTTGAACCCATACCACTGATCATGTATATTTTTTTGATCTTTCTAATACACCAGCTATTGATATCCAAGAACGAAAAAACACTTGAACCATTAATAGATACAGTTATTGAATAAAGTGAAGAAATGGGACTGGTTGGTTGCGTTCGCCCGATGACTAAAGTATTCTAGAGTATCGTAGTAGACTAGAATATTCCTATTCATCATCCGCCCTTACAAGGACGTAGTGGACGTGTCTGCGATGTGTTGAATTTGCAGTACAACTGTTATATTTGCGCCTTTCGGCCCAACACATCCGACTTCAGCACGACATTTTTGAGTACCGGGTTGTCTTCCCTCTTCGATCCCAGCACGCCTTGCCTGACTAGGCAGGTTAGTTTGTTACTGGAGGCACCACGGAGAGGTGGAGCAGGGTTGGATGGTTTTGGTTCACCGATCCTGGCGCAAGTCATCAGCTGTGGGTCTCTGTCAACTTCCAGCTCTGGTGCTGGAAGGCGCGCCTTCGCCTCCAGAAATGGGACTGAGTTTAAATTAAAAGAAAACAGACGTCATGGTGGTCTAAAAATACAAGATTCTTCCCAAATGCTGTGTATAAATGGATATAGTAAAAAGCTCAGATAAGTAGATTGCTTTCAATATCTCGAAATATTAACATCTTCTAGACAAAGGCTTACTGAAGTAAAAAGAAGAATCGCACAGGCCGAGGATATTTTAACATGAGAAATATACCATCTAACAAGTCGTTGAAACTTTGCGAGTTTCACATAAAAATAATGCTGCTTTAAGTTTACAAATCAATCACAGTTAACAAAGATATACAAAAGAGCATAGAATCAGCTTAGTTAGAATCAATGTAGTATTGTTAGAAGGGTGCTTAAAGTACCGTGGACAGCAAAATGTAATCCAATGAGTATGTACTAAAAGAAGTAGAGAGGAAGAATATAACACAAAATGGGTAAAGGCATTCCGTTTTTGTGGTTCATAAGTGGAGAAGATGCTGGGTGAAATACTTGGTAACAATAAAAAAATAGAAGATCGGAAAGATAGAGTTAGACAACGAGAAATCTGGTGTATGAGTTGATAGCGTGGTCGGGGAAAAGATTAAGGGATTACACAGTGCACCCGATCGAGAGTTCTGGAGGAATATTATATCTGACGTCTCTTGTCGTGGATCATGCATGCACCGGTGACTTCAATATGCTGCACTGAAGAGTAAATATACAGTGCGTGTTTTTTTACGCCCGGTTTTAACTTGACGCTATTTCCTTATCAGGGAGCCGCGATAGCTCAGTGGTTAGTGAACTGGACTACAAAGGACAAGAGGTAGGGTTCGATCTCAATCGACGGCTTCCGGGTTCACCCAGCCTTAAATGGGTACCGGATTTTGTCTGGGAAAGTAAAGCAGCACGGGCGTGATACCGACCATATTACCCCAAAAATCATGTGCCAAGGGTCTGTAAAATTTATGGTCACTAACACCATATTCCCTATGCGCCACTTGGCGTGACGTGGGCTTTTACTTTAATTTCCTTATCTGATCAAAATTATTTCGTCTTGCTGAAAGTAGTTTAAACAATTATTGCTTTTGTTTAGGAGTCATGTTCTCCTAATTTCTAGTCTCTCTTATTTTTTTCTGTTCCCACTAAATTTATTGTCGTGATATATGTTTCATTAAATGTGCTAGACTGTATTAATTTCTGTTCATTTTTATAAAGAACTTGTGTTTTTAACTCGAAATTGTTATCTTTCCTTGAATTTGGAGCATTTATTAATTTCTTTTTTTTTATTCGTTTCCTCCGATTTATATATTCTTAATTTATCTTAATTTTGTTTGTTTTCCTTAACAGTTGTCTAGTATCTTATGTTCGCAACTTTATTGTCGTTTTATGATTGTACACACACACAGGATGGCAATATCATCTCCGGTTCACAATATAAGGACTATGTGATATTCACGTACCGCTCCTACGAGCAGGGGGCGCTGGTCAGCACCCTCCAGGTAGACAGGGCCAATGCCCAACATGCTGGGACGTATGTATGCAGATCCTCGTACAACAAACTCAAGGATATAGCTGTTCAAGTTCTGGTTGGTGAGTTATCGTGTTATAGAAATAGGTACTGCATTTCAAGTCTATGTCAATATATAAATAATGCTTGTATTCTGCTTGTATATACTTGTTTTCTTTACAACTTTTTTCGGTAAATTCAGCTCTACGCATTTTATCTCAGGTTAACGATCTTTAAGCAAAAATATGGACTAGATATGAATATCAAAAAGACTAAAACTATAATAAAAAAACAAAGAAACTACTCAAAACCCACAAGTGGATATCAAAATTGAAGGCATAGACCTGGAGACAGTTCAGAACTGCAACTACCTTGGATATACTATAACTAGTGATGGGAAATCGGTTGGCTTACCACGGCAACAGCCGGGGTTCGTAATCCTGGCGAGGACACCTGGGTTTTACTAATTCCCTAAAAATTAGTAGGAGCCGCGATAGCTCAGTGGTTAGTGAACTGGACTACTACGGACAAGGGGTAGGGTTCGATCCCAACCGACGGCTCCGGGTTCACCCAGCCTTAAATGGGTACCGGATTTTTTCTGGGAAAGTAAAAGCAGCACGGGCGTAATACCGACCACATTACCCCAAAAATCATGTGCTGAAGGTCTGTAAAATATAGGGTCACTAACACCATATTTCCCTATACGCCACTTGGCGTGACGGGGGGTACTTTACTTTACTTTTTTTTTAGTGATGGGAAATGTACAACTGAAATAAACAAAAGAATAGGAATGGCAAAGAGTAATTTTAATGTCATGAAGAACATACTAACCTCAAAACAAATAACACCAGGGCTAAAAATAAGAATAGCAAAATGTTACATCTTCTCAATATTCCTATTTGGTACTGAACATGGACATTAGACAAGAAAACGGAACAGAGAATTGAAGCCTTTGAAATGTGGATATATAGAAGAATAGGTAGAATTGGATGGAAGGAAAAGAAAACAAACGATGAAGTTTTTTTAGTTAAAACAACTAAAAATGAAAAGAGAACTACTAAACACAATTAGAACAAGACAAATGCGATTTTTGGGTCATGTTGAAAGACACAACAGCCTAATAAAAGTAATCCTGGAGGGGAAAATACAAGGTACAAGAGGCAGAGGCAGACCAAGACTAACATTGACGAGTAACATCAAAAGATGGACAAATCAACCTATGACAACCTGCACCATCAAAGCAAGAGACAGAGCAGAATGGCGCTCCATGGTAGCCAACCTTCGATGCGGAGATGTTACTCGATGATGATGAACGATCTTTACCGCAGACATACATGTCTGAGAGTTCTGCCATATATAGTTCTGACATATGCCTTGTGCTAGCCTGATTCTCAATTTTCGGAGTTTATTTACTCGTATCAATCCTTGTGCCACGCTTCAATAAACAATTATAATTTATTCACATCTTTTTGTCACCTCCAAACTGCTAAGTTCCATTGAAGCAAGCGTGTCACCTCATTGAATGTTCTGGACTAAAGTGTGATCAGAGCTGTAGATCCACAATCGTTCTTCAATGTATATAGTTGTATATTCCCCCTGACCTAGTGAAGCAGTCACCCTAAAATGGATGGACAGGATCTGACACTTAAACTGATTTCTCGATGCGAGTCTCTGAATGCCAGACCTGAGAGCCAGTAACAGACTCACACTTTATTCTTTTGCTGAATGTGTTGTTGTTTGGCTGTCACAAGTGATGAAAACTAATCATTTTTCCAGCTGATGGTTTAGTCTACGTGTGCAAATATGACTATTAAGCTTGGATCTTGTCGTGTGATGGCAGTGGGAGGTGGGAGGGGGGTGTGGAGAGAAAGGGCGACGGTTTCACTTCGCGAGCCTTTCTAGCCTGCTTCCTTTTTTCGGCTGCCGAAAGTGGTTAACATAACAATTCCAATGTATTCGACGAATGATTCTGCCACCCCCCCCCCCCTAATAGCAGAATATTTCACAATTGCAGGTTTTCTTAGTAGACCAACGTTACACGACAGACGGTCATACATCTTTGCAATTTAGTATGGGAGAGTTAAGGCGAGTACCTAAAAATTGGCGGGAGCTTCAGCCATTCTCTTCGCATTCACCTTGTCAAGGAAATGAAGGCGAAGAAGAGACGGGAGAAATACATTTCCTTGACAAGGTGAAGGCGATGAGAATAATTGAAGCTCATATTAATTTAAAGAGACGCCGTCTCTTCTTCGGCTTCTTCATGTCATGTTTGTACAAGGTACCGTCTTAAGTCTTCTTTTATTTTGACGGAATAGGATGTTTTTATTGTTTGTTTTTATTTGTAGTCTCGGGGTCAGAGATACCCAAAATACATCCACAGTAGTCAATGTACGAAACTAATCAAATGCTCATCAGCTGTTTTGGCGCTATATTCTTTTGGAACGGCGTGAGAAGGAGGGCAACCCATCTGGAGAACACCTTTGTCAAGCTGCTAGTGCAGAATCTTTACTGTCGTCCCATCTCTTAGCCTGAGCTCAGCTATGCTTTCCTCCATGGTTATGGTCTGAGAGTACTAAGGCCTTCACTCTTGCAACTACGTTTGCATCATCTATATTGACAGGCCTCTCGCTCCTTTATTCATCTTGAACGCTACAGTGTCCTGATTTAAAGCGATCTGCCCAACTCATCACACCGTCATATGTCAGCTGCAGACCTTACTTATACACGACGGATCGCGAATTTTCTGTGCGGAATTACTCTGTAGAAGCAGGAATTTGATTATGCACATGGCCTCTGTTTTGTCCATGAGTCGCTTGATACACAACTGTAGCAGTTTCAATTTTCCGACGAAATCCCGCGCTTGCGAGTACTAGTGTGAAATTTCAACCAACAGTTGTTTTTTTACAATTATACATCATCATTCTTGCCTACCTTGACAATTTCTTAGTAAAGTGCTCAATCTTTTGACTCATCCTCATGTACTCTTATTAGTGCGCCTTTCTGGCTTTTTTTTCTCTTTTCACTGGTACCGAAAAGGTGTCGTGGTTTATATCATTTGTCGTTCTTGAGCTTCTCGAACTGTCTGAATTAGTGATTTTCCTATGTTGTTACATGTCTCTATCACTGCATCTATCCATCTTCTTCTAGATCTTCCTCTTGGTCCTTTTCCATATATTCTCGAGAAGAACGCCATTGATGGTGATTATATGTATATATAATATAGCCTTTCTGACAAGCATCTTAAATCTACAGGTCCTATGAATGATTGATTATTTTCTGATAGCTTGTTACCTTGTGTTTAGAATATGTAAGCGTTAGCTCTCTGACATGAGAGCAATGGCGCATCCATTGAGAGATATCTCTCTATGAGTCATTGAACATCTATATTAATGTATCACTTTCATTTTATTAGCAGGTCGACTACATGGTGGGAAAAGCGAACAATTCCCAAGCGGTAGAGCATGTCAACTTCACAGATGGATCCGTCATTAGGGGGCACCAAAGTGATTGGGTTTCTGTTGCATGTCTTTAAAGGAGTAAAATTGGGGCATATAACAGCAGCCCGAATATGCAAATCGAATCATCCTATAGGGCAGTTGGGTTGATGGTTGGACAGAAAATCCACCTTGATGGTTGGACAGAAAATCCACCGCTCCATAACTGTGACGTCTTCTCGGAGAATTATCGAAAAACTGAACGAAGCATGATGGGTAGAGAGTGAGCAGACCTACTAAAACATTTGAAGGCCATGAAGCCTACCTGTATTGAGTTATTGAGTTATTGAGTTATATGCGGGTCATCATCATTGCACTCCGAACATGTCCATAGGTGCTCAGATCCCCTCCTCAGCAATTCCCTCAGTGTCCAGCGACTGACGACTCCAGTTCTATGTTGGTTGATAAGTCTTCTTACACGGCCACCAAGTTTCTCATTTCTGGCTGTGCCCATCTTAACTCCCATTTCCATCATCCGAAGAAGCGACGTTGATCTGTGTTTGTCGAAGTCCCGTGCTCTTCCCACATCTCGGAGTGCATTGATGATGTCCGCCCGATCCATCGGTTGCCCGTCCTCAACGACAGCGCAGCTAGCCAACCTGTCCGCTCTCTCATTTCCCCGCACTCCCGCATGTCCAGGGACATAGACAAAGGTGACCTTACGTATTTTGGATTTCTGCAACGACTCTACCCATTGCATGCGTACAAAGCCCGCCTCCACTTTTTTTATCATGCTCATCGAATCACTCAGTATACATGCGTGGATGTAGTCTTGTGACTCTAACCATTTGAATGCCTTGGTCACTGCCATCACCTCCATTGTCATGCTACTCGTGGTCATGGCGTATGCACCACTGTCTTCCTTGGCCATTCTGCCTGCCGAACGTGCTGTAAAGGCCCATGCACTTCTTTCGTGTCGTCTTACAGATCCGTCTGTATAGATGACTGCATCTTTCTCATCGGTGTTATCGCAGATGAGACCGTTGACCTCAGCATTAACCACGACCGGGTTCTGTTCCCTACTTTTCCTGTCGAGTGTGACAATACATGAGAAAGTCCCCTTGAATGTCGTAGGCACGGTATCCACTCCTCACCAACGCTGATATTGGTAAGCCCACAGACCTGTTTGATGACATCTTCTGCTCGGCCCACCCATGATTTGCCTCTTTTTAGCCTGGTGCCTTTCTCTGTGTTGAGCACGTGGTGCAATGGATGCTCTGTATCTGTACTAATCTTCAGGTATGCTCGTGCTCTCCAGATCTTGATTCTGTCATCCATGGTTGGAAAGTCAAGAAGATACCTCATTGCCACACAGGGAGTGTCCCTCGTACATCCCAGGATAATGCGCATGGCTTCATTTTGTATTTTCTCCAGCCTATCAATTTGAGTCGTACTAACAGTAAGAATGGCCAGGGCATACTCGATTGGTGCGAGGACTAATCCCTGGAACAGAAGAGTAAGTAGCCTCTGCTCGATGTTGGCAGCTGCCATGACCTTCAAGGCGGCTAATCCTTTGCGGGATTTTGTTATCACATGGTCGACGTGGTCCCGAAAACACAGGCTGCGATCAAACTTAACTCCGAGGTATGTCATCAACTTGTCCCTGGTCACCTCATCAGCTCCCATTCGTACTACCGGTGTGGTCGTATTAACGATATGATTGTTAAGGGAGAACCATGAAACTGATGCTTTATTAGGATTAACCAAGGCACCTGAAACCCCACACCAGGAAGAAATGCGATCGAGTTCGTCTTGCATTGTGGAGGCGATTCCCCGTCTGTCTCTTCCCTGTCGATATACCAGAATATCATCAGCAAAAGTCATAGTTCTTCCCTTCCCATCCAGCTGTTGGGACGTGATCGTTATTGTGTACACATTAAATAGAACTGGTGACAATGGTGAGCCTTGTGGCAGCCCAGGACAAATGGATGTTGGCTCGGAAGACCAACTTCCACATCTGAGTATCACCTTCCTCTGAAACAGTGCCGCGGCGATCCATCTTATGAGGAAGGGGTTCACCGCCAGTTTGAGAAGCATATGTATGAGATATTCAAATGGTACCCTGTTGTATGCATCCTCCAGATCTATAGCAGCAGCACATGTCTCCTCTCGTCTGTGGAAGCCTTCGAAGACGTCATATGCAAATACTGCCGCATTGAGCCATGTCTCTTTGTTATATCTATAACCTCCGAGTGTGGATGGGAATACGCGTTTCTGTTCAAGGCGACACGTGAGGACACGGGCAAATATTTTCTCCAGCAGCTTGCCCACAGTGTTCTGCATTGTGATGATTCTGTAGGCACTGATCTGAGAATGGTCCTTGTTTGGCTTCGGTAGCGGTAGTAAGTAGCTGTGTAGCCACTCCTCCTTAATCTGGCCACTCCGAATACTGGCATTAAACTCATTGGCCAGTGTTGACAAGTCGTCATCAGCTAAATCGCCTATGTCATCATACCGAACACCATCTGGACCAGGAGCAGTGTTGTGTGACCTTTTAAGTGTCGCGCGAATGGTATCGGTTGTGATTGTGAGATCTTCTTCCAGCCCTACATCCTTACACAAATTTGACAAAGATTCCCGTATCCTCATTCTTACAGCCTCATTTCTTTGGTCCGTCTGCTCAATGTAGCGGGCAAGCAGGGCCTTCCTTTGCTCTCATCAGATTTGTGCCATATCTGGTCTGTGCTCTGAAAGTCTGGTATACCTCTGTGTCGTGGTGTGCCATTCATGCACTGATGAAGGTGCCAGAATGTTGCTAGCGATTTTTCTGAGCACACTTTTCTACAGAAGTCATCCCATTTGGCATCCTTAGCCTGCTTAGCGCATAGTTTAAAGTGCATCATTTTTTGGTCGACCTCTACTTTCAGACGCTTCAAGAGCTCAGGTTGTGTTCTACCATACCTTCTGGCTTTCTGCCATGTCTTGACCGTTTGTCTCTTGCTCCGCCAAGCTTCCTCGACATCTACGTTCCACCAGGGTGGCTGCGTCCATCTCTCCTGCCTCCTACGAGGGGCGCTCTGTTTTCTATGTCTGATTTTGCTAATGACGTCCTGGTCTGTTTCCTCGTAGTTCATGTGAGTGTGCGCGCTTTCTATTTGATGTTAATCACTTTGCTTCTTTTGATTCATTGCATTTTGTTATAATTTCCTTATCTCATTATTCAGCCTTGCTGCACTATTGAACGCGTCAAAATGGCGGTTTGTTTACGCCGGTCTGTTGTCAAGGACGCGTAAGTCATTTAATTTGTAGAAAGCTCTCAGTGTTTCCGCGTGCTGCTGAGCAAGTTACTGGAGTTGGCCAGTTTATAACGTGGAACGGGTTCTAGGCCGTGCGACTGAGCAAGTACACGTGAGTCTAGGCCATCCAAAGCAACAACGTTCAGCGACGTTCATCAAAGACGACGGTAAGAAGTGTAGGTTTTCAGATGCAGCCCAAACTACATCATCGAAGAAGGAAAACACGACGGGGCAAGAGGGGTGGCACTAAACTGTCAAAGTGTGAGAGGCTAGGCCTAAAGTATGTGCGCGTTACTTATTGGAATTGTGGGTCCATTAATCAACGACGGCCCATTCTTGATAAGCTACTGTGCGGCGCCGATATAATGGTTTTGCAAGAAACTCTTCTTGGTGACAGAACAGTAAGTACTCCTGGCTTTCATTGTTTTTACAATAGACGACACCTTGGGCAGGCCATCCTTGTGCGCAACAATATGGTGGCAGCTGAGGTTGATATGTCTGTGTGGAACAATGCAGAATTGCAGGTACATGCGGTTAGGGTGCAGACCCCAGTTCATTTCGTGATTGTTAATGTGTATGCCTGTAATGGGAAGGTGAACACACAACAATGGCAGAATCTCTTCGAGTTCGATGAAGAGAATGTCATTTTCTGCGGAGACTTTAATGCTAGAGGAGACCAGTGGGGCAACGTCATAACCAACAAGCAAGGAGAAGACCTAGAGAACGCACTGGTATCGGCCGATTTAGTGTGCTTGAATGATGGAAGGGCAACAAGAATGGCCACTCGAACAGGGGACTCTGATAGTGTCATAGACCTGGCACTGGTGTCTTCCACCTTCGCACCGGTTTGCAGGTGGAGTGCACTGGGGTTCCACGGAAGTGATCACTATCCATGTGTCCTCCTAATTGAGAAAGGCGGAAATAAAAGCCAGAGAAGAAAGCTCTACCTGTATAAACTACCCTGTTACGCGCCGGTGTTGTGTGTTATGGTCCGATTGGTTGGCCTGGAGGGCTTCAACACAAGATATATTGAGACAGAGAGGTCGGAATTATTCAAGACAATTAGAGACTTTTTCTCCAAAGAAGATAAAACAGAAGATAGAGACAGAACTAGGATAGGGCGAGTAGACTCTGTGGGTGGACACGAATTACTCACAAGATGAATAGCACAGGAACAATTCGTGTGCATGCTTTGCACTTGATGTTGGACAAATCTGTAGGGCAGTCACGGGTATGTTTTGTAACCAGGAGCATTACTTCATGACTTTACTGTAGATACATTTTCCCCCTTTCAAAAGATCCCTTTAGAATTCAAAAGTTACCTTAGATTGAAGCACTCACAGAATGAACTGAAATAATCTAACGGACCTGGAGTACAAAAATCAGCATATGGTAACGTATTTTAAAGCGTGTAGTCAAAAAGATTATTTTAAATATAATAAATTTGTCTTCACTCGGTTCTTGTAATTACATTTTCTACATCATTTCAACTTCTAGTATTAATTGTACATTGATATCTTGACAGCCGACTCCAGTAACGTCAAACGAGGCATGTCACCAGACTCTAAACCAACATCAGCAGGTAGGTACACTCCTTGAGAGATCGAAATAAATGTTATGTTAAATTGAAGTGGAAATCTGTTAACTATGTTAAAAAGTATTTCACTACTTTATGCTACTTTAAATAGAGTTTGATGCCAAGCTGTGAAGTATCCTATTATTAACAAATTCAAACTTTACCGGGAATGGATTGTCTAGAGGTAAGACGTCGACCTCTGTAGAGAAGGTATCAGGTTCGATTCCCACCACAGGCGGTGGAAATTTGTAAAAAAGTCGAGCCCGTTGTTTCTTCGTGGCTTTATCATCCCTTGGTCTCTGGGTAGATCGATTCAATGTCTAGCCCTCTCGGATACGGCGAAAAAAAAAACCAGGAGGTCCCGTGTGTACTACTGCACGTTAAAGAACTCTTAACGGTGAAAAATTGCAAAGAGCAGACCGAAAATGGGTACCTGTCCGGGCACAAATCTTTAAGCAATTCTACCCATCCATGTCGAAGGCAGATGTGTGGAGCCGAGAGGCGCAGATATCGCGACTATGTCGTAAACTAACGACACACCACATCCACGCCCACGTAATAGACGAACGCTAAGAAGAAGAAAGTTTATTATAATATTGTATGCCTAATTACAACTTATAACAATAGAAATCACATCAAACTAAACTAGAGACCCAGTATTTTCCCAAACAGTACCGAAACCCTTGGGTCCATCTCATATGTCTCCTCATGGGAAGCACAAAATACCAGAACTTAAGGAAGATATAACAGGAATCATGAAAAAGGTACCCAATCAGACACAGAAAGAAAACACGGAGCAGAAAAAAACATACAATTGATACCTACCAACAGGACTCTTGGTCCCACATATACACAGATGGCTCTGCTACAAATGCCACCAGAAATGGAGGGAAGGTGTGTTCTTGAAGCTGAAGAACTAGGGCGAGATCGCCAAGTCGATAGCTACTGGGAAATTCTCAAACAATTTTAAAGCAGAAACTGAGGCCCTCAGAGATGCTGCAACACTGGGTACTCAACACAAAAATAACATGCACAATAAATTGGTGATTCTGACTGATGCACTGTCAGTATTATCAGCTCTAAAAAGCCCCAAGAACAATGAACTAGATGACTTGAGAAAAACCTTAGACCAACTATGCAATAACTTCTAGAGAGTAGTCATTCAGTGGATAGCCTCACACTGTAATATACACGGGATAGAACGCGCAGACAAATAGGGAGGGAGATTGCCACAAGAGAACCATCCGCTCAGTTATAATGAAGCCAAATCCACCCTCAAAGGTCAGTATCATGAAAAATGGAAACGAGAACACCCAAAGCATAACGAGAGGGACGGTTACCACCAACTATCAAGGAGGGATAAAGTCATCACACTTCGCCTACGCACTGGCCACATTAGAATGAGAAATCGCATGCTCATCAAATTCAAAATAGGTACAACCAGCCAATACCACTGTACACTGGACAATATGACTATAAAACATGTTCTACAGGATTGCCCCCAGTACACAGACCTGAGAAGAGCAATGTGGTCCACACCCACCTCCCTGGAAGAGAAACAATATGGAGCAATCGATTCACTTAAACAGACAGCTGACTTCAAGAGAGAGTCTGGAATCCTACTCTGATTGAGTCTTGATCGCAGAGAGAGAGAGAGAGAAAGAGAGAGAGAGAAACTAAGTACGGATTGATGCACCATTATACGTAACAATGGACATTTATATATATATATATATATATATATATATATATATATATATATATATTCATATATGAGTGCGTGTGTGTTGAAAGTTAACTTTGAATGTAAAGAGTTAGACACAAATAAGTAAACTAGCGCTGCCTATTTTAATACAGAATTGCGTAGTGATTACAGGACTGTCTTCTTCACTCAAATAGACCTAAAAATAGAATTATTTATGTAAGCTCTGTTTTTTTTTACTGCTGGTTTCCTGAACTAAACAGAGTACCAGCTAGGGAAGGGAGTAGCTGAAGATTGGAATTTTGAATTCTATCACGGGGAAAGATGACAGCACTACACGTGAGCACAAAGTCTATCAAAAACTGTGAAATAGTAATGTAATTAAACTGCATACATTTATATAATGATGAAAAGGGTGGGTGAAATGAGAGACAGTTTGTAGTAGATAGGTAGATAGAAATAAATAAGTAAAAAAAAAAAAAGTAAAGAGCACGGTCACACCAAGTGGCGTATAGGGAATATCGTGTTAGTAACCATAATTTTTATAGACCTTCGGCACGTGATTTTTGGGGTAATATTTGTCGGTATCACGCCCGTGCCGCTTTACTTTCCCAGAAAAAAAATCTGGTACTCATTTAAGGCTGGGTGAACCTGAGACCGTCGATCAGGATCGACGTCGACGTCATTTGTAGTTCAGTTCACTAACCTCTGAGCTATCGCGGCTCCATAGAGATAAATAAAGAGTAATAATATTGTATGTAAGCCATTTTAGGATTAGAAATGTTAGTAATTAGCTCTTCTCTTCTTTGTTTCAGAATATTATTGTTTTTCTCCATTTCAGACATCGTTTCTTCCAACAATTTGTCAATGTCTTCAGTTCATATCTCAACCATTGGCGTTCTACTTGGACTCTTATGCATCTGCTGGACACTGCACGAATGATATACCATATTCAGTGACTTGTATATATTTCGGACTTTAAGTTTCTTGTTTTGGTGTTTCACCACAAGACTTCATGCGGCAAGTAAAGCAGTTGGATATGTGTTATGTTGTTAACATGATCATTCTGCAGACTATAAATTTGAAATTTCAAACACCAGAAATTCTCCAAATGTGTGTGTTTTCGTTAAGACTGGACACATTCTAATTCCTTCAAAGCAAATTTAAGGATATTTCTCAACTATGAATAGATGAATAAACTGATGAATTCTGAAGCAACTCTGATAACAAGAGAGTCATTTCAGAATCTCTAAATGGTTGTAAATTTACTTGACAAAGTGAATGATTTGGTAGGAATGTTGGTGTCAGTAAAGGGAGACTACAGAGAAAAAGAATCTAGATGATGTAAACATCGATCTTCTGGAACAATCAGCATGATGTGCAGTATAGTAGAGTGTGGTGAGAGAGTCTGACCCTCGGTTTGTTTGTAACTAGCAGCAACTGATTCATAGGTTAATAGCCTCAAACATGTCTTTTTGTGAACCTATCATTTCAAGACATATCAGGGACGTGTGTAGCCAGCCATCTACCACAATCATCATTCGGCTTTAACCATTTGAATTGATCAACTGTAAGCTTAATCATGGGTGACTGTGATCACATAGCTAGAAGAGCTGTATTAAGGCACTGATGTCTGCAAGTTTATATAAGCTACATAAGAACTTTATCTGAGCTACACTCTTGAGTGATTTTAACGAGTCGACGTTTCTGTGTATTGAGTGTAGTTTATTTTTGTCGTAAAATTCGTCTAGATACATTCTCAATTTTAATTACATAACAAAGCAGTTGAAGGAGAATTTAACACATTTTTTGGGTCTTTTCTTTAATTCAAGTCCATGACAAGATATACATTTTAGATTGTCTTTTTTCAGTTTGATGTTGAAATATGCCCAGTTGTCTCCTAACAAATATTTAAAACAAAATAAAAATCCGTATTTTAAGTGTTAATTCATAGAAAAAATGTATATTTTCAGCTTTCATTCGTCAAATATGAACGTGCATTGATGGTTGTAGTTTCTTGAAAATGAATTGCTGAAATAGGAATAATCAAATCAAGGCCCGCAACTTTAAAGATGCACTAATCATAATTACAATTACTATTCTCTGCAAGAAGAATTGACACTGATGACAGATCAACAATGACACTTACAATGCATGTGAGAAGTTATTCTTGTATTATTTATATCCATAAAAGTCACCACGGAGAATTGGCACTGATATTTAGAGCTCGTGCTAAGAACGATATCATTTACGTATCAACTATGTTTACATTTTACGAAAATATTAGGCAACGATAATCAGAACTAAAGGACTCTCAGTCGTCACGTGACAGAATGGTTGCCACATTGAGAATTAGAGTGTGGAGCTAGCAGTAGCATTCATACTACGCATATTGAACTTTTTCAATGGTATTTATAGCTTCATATGAAGATCTGACTGAGGTATACAGAGTAAAATACTCTGAATACTATAACAATATTCAAACTCAGGTAACAAGCGAAGTACTGGCAGTAATTGTGAACCACACATGGAGAACTACTAGAAGTATTCAGATTAGACACGAAGAATTAGGAATTACGTTTAGAATTCACCAAGTGGAGATTTAAGATCTACATTGAGACTCGATGTAAAGACTAATGAACTGTGATGTTCTGTCTGATATGGAGGCAATAACCAATCGATTCCATTTCAACATGGCAGGAAAAAAATACAATAGTTTTCATATTCCTAGTGCATTTGCGTGAGTAATCAAATCCCGACTACCTGCAAGTGAGAGTTTGTGCTATTGACTTCATATATTTGTGACTAATGTGTATTACTGTCTTTTCCATTTACACCATACATTTATATGGGGTGCCCCTAAGCGATGTCTCGTTTGATTCGCCAGACCACAGGTACTTTCTCATGTTTAATTATATCACTAAAATATACGTTTGTGTAACATGGTTCAAAATCTGACATGAAGTATACAAGCAACTGAGACATTGTTGTATTTATGCATGACAATGTTTGACTATCTGTGCGTGTGTGACTGTGTGTTTTAATAACAAAAGCATTATGTTTATCTATTTTATCAGTTTCTCCTTTTCCGAGACAAATTTGGAAACGGAGACAAACTAAAATAAGGCATGTACATATGGTTAGGGGACTTTAAAAAAAAAGTGGAGTGTCTATCTCATGCTGTAAAATCCATTTATCCAACTTGAGGGACGCCAAACCTTAGAGGATCGTCAAGTAATTTTTAGAGGTCACTTGGGTTATTTTCAATAGCAACTATTTCACAGGAAATGTCCCGAATTTGTTAGCACTTTTTTCACATTTGACTTGCCATTTCTTAATTCAAGCACAGGTTAAATTGCTTTCATAAAACTGAGTGCCTGTGACTAGGTTATTATAAAATTGAGTCATGAGATTACAATAAAATAGAGTCAGGTTACTCGTCTATTATAAAATGATGTCAATTTAATTGGCTACTGTAAAAGTGAGTGCAGGTTACTTGGTTATGATAAAGGCGGCGCAGAAGATTATCTGGTTATTATAAAACTGAGTGCAGCTTACTTAGTTATTATAAAGAGAGTTCAGGTAATTTGGCTATTATAAAATAATTCCTGGTAAATTGAATGGAGAAATCAGTTTTGGCAAAGACAACGGCGCTGAACAGGACACACATTGTGGAATTTCGCTAAGAGTGTTACACGACGGGCCCTTTTTTGAAATCATCAGAGGTTAGGACAAAATGGAAGGTAAAAAATCTACTTAGAAAAAACAGGTTGAGATAAAAATGATGAGGAAGAATTTGAGCGATATTTAGAGAATTGCGCTAAACACAATTCGGAAAGTGCTTTATGAAGAATTATGCTCTACAGAGAGTTGAAAGGGAAAAGAAGAAGGGACAGGTTACTTGGTAGTTATAAAGACGAGTATAGGTTACTTGGTTATAGTAAATGTGAATAACAAGTTATCTGGTTATCATCATCATCGAGTACCATGCCGACTAACGTATGTGACCATATCTCTCCACTACATTCGATCGCGACAGTTATTTATCATTACTGTTGTTGACCTTCTGCCAAGTCATTCTCTTAAGGCTGTCAGGTTTCTTTACTCTTTGCTTCCCTCTATCTCTTCGTTCCTCAAACTTCCCAGTTCTCACAATATATTCCAGCTGTTCCCTTCTTATTACATGGAAGACAAATTATGATTGTGTCTTCCTAATATTTTTAATTAGTTTTTTTTTTTTGCTTTGGCCTCTTTCATAACGTTTTCATTTCTCTTCTTAGCTGTCCATGGCATTCTCAATATTTACTTGGTCATAGTAAATGTGAATAACAGATTACTCAGCTGTTATAAAAGATGGTCGTACATTACTTGGTTAATGAAAAAGTTGGATCGCAGTCGTGGCTGGAATAAATATTTTAAAACAGCTGTAGAAATATAACGTCAATAAGTTGTTTGCGTATATGATATTTAGATTTAGTGATCACTTGAACTTTCTGGAGAGATGATATTTGTAGAGAACGTAATAAGGAAACATTTCAAACAAGACAAATGCGATTGTTGGGCCATGTTAAAAGACGCAACAGCCTACTAAAAGTAACCCTAGAGGGGAAAATACAAGGTAAAAGAGGCAGAGGCAGACCAAGACTAACATTGACGAGTAACATCAAAAGATGGACAAGTCAGCCTATGACAACCTGCACCATCAAAGACAGAGCAGAATGGCGCTCCATGGTAGCCAAACTTCGTTGCGGAGACGGCACTCGATGATGATGATGATGATGTAATAAGGAAATGTGAATTCATAATAGAGATGTCATCGTAGCTGATATTCCTTTTATCCATGCAGGTATATCGTGACCCGTTGCTAGGAGCTACTGGTCTCTGTTCTGCTGAACAGATTGATTAGCGTTGGCAACTGTTAAGTGTATTAATGAAGGATTTATGTTGCCTGATTCATTTTCTAACCATATCTGACAAATGAAAAGACGATTAGAGGCCACAGATATGGGATTTCTCAGAAGAATGTTGAAAGTTCTGTGGACAGCTAAAAAAAAGACCAGCAAGGAGATTCTCAAAGACAACACAAAAAGGGAGCTCCAAAGAAACTTGAGAAAGAAACAATCAACATGTTTCTGGCACATCATGAGAAGAGGAAAGTTGGAATACATGGTTACATCTTGCACAATAATGGGGAAGAGTGATCGCGGCATACAAAGAGAGAAAATACTAGATAGCTTGGTGTTATGGCATGGAAAACAGTTAACAACAGAACTGATACGATGTACAGTAGATAGAAGATTGTGGAAGGACATGATCGCCTACGCCAACCGTTATGGAACATGATAATGATGAACTATATCTGACTCTTGGTCTGTTCTTGCCCTCGGTGAAGTTTGTTGTAGCTCGAGTGGCTGATTATATTCAACCCCCGTAAGGTGACCAAACCACTTTTTTTCTGTCACGCAATTGTTTTGTGGAATGTTTAATCCAAAATTGTGTTTTAATTTATCATTTCACATTCTGTTTCTTCGTGTGATTTGAAATCTTTCTTTTTCACATGCACATGTTCAGTAATCCTCTCTTGCACATGAGATAAGAACAATATGTAACAATATTGCCACAATGATGTTCATGATTTTTTATTTGTTGCATTATTGTTATTCTGATTTGTTGGGCTATTTCAATTCGTATGACAGTAATTATGATATTACATTAGCATTTTATTTTAATTCTTCTACCATTTATCATTATACATCTTATATAACAATAATAATGGAACATACATTACTGGATTACAATTTATGGAAAAAAAATTGTAAAATAATGAACAGACATGTAAGGTTATTGAAAATGTAAACAAATAATGACGACTTTCTTGGTAAGTAAGAAAACACAATTACAAAAAACAAGAGATATGCTAGAATTTATTTTTTATAATGAAAACAGAATTAGGAAAAAAATTATCCCAAATTAACTAAAATCTTGCCGGCAGCTTCATTCACATTAATATTCAAAGTAAATAATATAAAAATGATGATGGCTTGTGCGAAATTACGTGTACTTTTGGAATGAAATACAAGCGTGATATCAAGATTCTTCCAGTTTCAATGTTTCCCCTCACGAAAGACCTTGGTTATTCTTAAAATATTTATTATTCTCTGGCTAATGCACACCCTGAAGCATTCCTCTATACCTTTGATAAAGAATAAAATAATTCACATAAAAATGTACTTTTTATTCAAAACATTAATGTAAAAAATATATATACTTTTATGGCGCAATAAGACATTATTAAGAACCATGTTATTATAAACAACGTAATTAAAATATAAAAAATAGTTCGACAAATATCAATACTGATGGTGTAGTAATGACATTAAAGCTCACAAATGATCTAATCATAAATACCTTAACAGAAATAACGTTTAAAAATAATTTTGTTGATTAAAAAACCCGGCAACCTTGTAATATGTTGAACGTAATTAGTTTCGTTATTAGGGTAGCGAAGTGATTAGGGCGATTATATTTGTTATTTGTCAGTTAGGTGGGCATACGATCGACAACCCTCGACAGGAAGTATGAGTGTTCAATTGAGAGAGAGAGAAGTAGAAAATCTAACCTGTACACTGGGCAGCGACACTACAGAACCCGCAGCTTTATTCTTCAGCTCTGAGTGTAAGTGCCACCATTCCCATGTCACCTCAGAAAAGAGATAGTTTCATGAAAGTTAATAAAGATACATAGTTTCATGAAAGTTAATAAAGATACATAGTTTCATGAAAGTTAATAAAGATACATAGTTTCATGAAATAAAGTAGAGATAGGTAGTTTCATGAAAGTTAATAAAGATACATAGTTTCATGAAATAAAGTAGAGATAGGTAGTTTCATGAAAGTTAATAAAGATACATAATTTCATGAAATAAAGTAGAGATAGGTAGTTTCATGAAAGTTAATAAAGATACATAGTTTCATAAAATAAAGTAGAGATAGGTAGTTTCATGAATGTTAATAAAGATACATAATTTCATGAAATAAAGTAGAGATAGATTGTTTCATGAAAGTTAATAAAGATACATAATTTCATAAAATAAAGTAGAGATAGGTAGCTTCATGAATGTTAATAAAGATACATAATTTCATGAAATAAAGTAGAGATAGGTAGTTTCATGAAAGTTAATAAAGATACATAATTTCATAAAATAAAGTAGAGATAGGTAGTTTCATGAAAGTTAATAAAGATACATAATCTCATAAAATAAAGTAGAGATAGGTAGTTTCATGAAAGTTAATAAAGATACATAATTTCATGAAATAAAGTAGAGATAGGTAGTTTCATGAAAGTTAATAAAGATACATAATTTCATAAAATAAAGTAGAGATCGGTAGTTTCATGAACGTTAATAAAGATACATAATTTCATAAAATAAAGTAGAGATAGGTAGTTTCATGAAAGTTAATAAAGATACATAGTTTCATGAAATAAAGTAGAGATAGGTAGTTTCATGAAAGTTAATAAAGATACATAGTTTCATGAAATAAAGTAGAGATAGGTAGTTTCATGAAAGTTAATAAAGATACATAGTTCCATGAAATAAAGTAGAGATAGGTAGTTTCATGAAAGTTAATAAAGATACATAATTTCATAAAATAAAGTAGAGATAGGTAGTTTCATGAAAGTTAATAAAGATACATAATTTCATAAATAAAGTAGAGATAGGTAGTTTCATGAAAGTTAATAAAGATACATAATTTCATAAAATAAAGTAGAGATAGGTAGTTTCATGAAAGTTAATAAAGATACATAATTTCATGAAATAAAGTAGAGATAGGTAGTTTCATGAAAGTTAATAAAGATACATAATTTCATAAAATAAAGTAGAGATAGGTAGTTTCATGAAAGTTAATAAAGATACATAATTTCATAAAATAAAGTAGAGATAGGTAGTTTCATGAAAGTTAATAAAGATACATAGTTTCATGAAATAAAGTAGAGATAGGTAGTTTCATGAAAGTTAATAAAGATACATAGTTTCATGAAATAAAGTAGAGATAGGTAGTTTCATGAAAGTTAATAAAGATACATAATTTCATAAAATAAAGTAGAGATAGGTAGTTTCATGAAAGTTAATAAAGATACATAATTTCATAAAATAAAGTAGAGATAGGTAGTTTCATGAATGAAAATAGAGATGCATAGTTTTCTGAATTGCAGTAAAGATATATAGTTTCATGAAAGATCATAGAGATATATAGGTTAATGAAAGATCATAGAGATATATAGTTTGAAAGAAAGATCATAGAGTTATATAGATTCATGGATGTTGGTAGAAACAGAGAATTTAACGAAAGAAAGTTTTCTTTGTTCTTTTCTTGGAGCATCAGAACGTTCATTTATTGACTCATAATTATAGACATTTCTTACTATTTCCATCAGCCATGTCTCTATACCGTGCTTGAGCTCATGTATCTGTAGTTTCAGAATTGTCGTCCCATCAATTTACCGCTATCATACCATCGTCATGTTGTAACATTGTATATCGAGTAGTCGTATATCTTGATGAAACTTCCCAGTCAGTCGCTAGATGCGTATCGGTCGTTTGAGTTTTTGCCTGCCTGAGATGACTAAGATGGTATTCCGTTTATACTTATCTGTAACTGTCAGAATTAATTTAGTTGTCTTTCTCAAAATGATTTCCTTTTTTATCATTTTGACTACGAAGGACGAAGCAGTCAATGGCTTACACTCCTTGTGCTGTCTTCAACATGTTAATAACAAGTTCGCTAATATACACGTCCTTTCGTTAGATGTTTCAAGTCTGGCTCAACTAGTTCATCTGTCTTTCCGTGTATCCCCACCGGATTATCTTTGAGCTGTCTCGCTATTGTCTTCCATCGGGATTTCATGGCGCGTCAGTTCTTGTGTTCTCTCATCTGAGCAACATGATCTCTCCAGTGCCACTCTACGCTTAATATGAATGCCTGCATTGTTGTTGCTATTTTAAAAAGTAAAGTAAAGAGCCCCGTCACGCCAAGTGGCGTATTGGGAATATGGTGTTAGTGACCATCATTTTTATGGACCTTCGGCACATGATTTTTGGGTAATGTGGTCGGTATTACGCCCGTACCGTTTTACTTTATCAGACAAAAGTCCGGTACTCATTTAAGGCTGGGTGAACCCGGAAGCCGTCGGTCAGGATGGAACCCTACCTCTTGTCCATTGTAGAAGTTCAATAACCACTGAGCTATCGCGGCTGTTATTGCTATTTTATTTGATTGAAAATATTTTGCTAATCCGCTGATACCATGTATACTAGTTATTTTTCCATCTCACTTTGCTTCATAGCTTTACTGTTTGTTTTCTTCCCTCGAAAAGCAATTTTTACATTATTTTTTTTATCCACTTATCTAATCTTCACTTTTATCTAAGGAGGCTTAATACGATTTTTTTTTCTATTTACACATTCGATGTCACGTTATATGCTAAGCTGTATCCTTTGCTCTTTTTTTCTATTCATATGACAACCATTCATACATTTGGTTTTATAAATTCTATATATATATATATATATATAGAGAGAGAGAGAGAGAGAGAGAGAGGGAAAGAGTTAGAAAGAGAGACGGAAAGGAATACTGAAAACAGCGAATCATAGGAAGAGGAGATATGTTTACAGCACTCGGAAAAATGACAAATAATCAACAGGAAAAAATATATATGCTTCTCCTATGATTCGCTTAATTACCGCCTCGGAAATTTCCCTCTATAACAATATTCATTTATTATTGTCTCCAATACTCAATACACATTTACCTATCCAGTAATGATAAATAAAGGATACAACTAACAAATAAACAAGATCGACTAAACTTGTACAGAGATTACGCAAGACAAGGTCGTAGGGTCTTGCAAGAGAAATTCAGATGAAGCATAAAGATTGGTTCTCATTCACTATATACATCATCGTTCAACGGGATGCTGATGAGGTTTGCTGCAGATTCCTGGAAGATAAAATATAAAACATCCTAAAGTACTGTTACCGATTACTCAGAAAATGTTCTTATCTGTAATCGCAAAAATATTTATCACTTAATTACAACTTTCATCTCCTGTTGAGGGATTGAAATCTCATTCCAATATTTTTAAATTATAGACGAACGAGGCGAATCAAACATGTCGCTTCTTTAGAAATTATAGTGTGGTAGGCTTTAAAATATTAGGAAATAATTGGAATTTACGATTTTAAATCTTGTTTGAATCAAGAAAGCTATGACGCAAATAAATAAATAGAACACAGTATCTTCATAATAGCATTAGAAAATAAATAAAATCATTTTCTTTTCAAAAAGTCTGATTTGAAAAGTGAAATATTTGAAGAGAATGAAATTAATCACAGACAATGTTTCTGGTGTTGAGAAGGACTTTGTAACTTTTTTTGCTTTTGAAGTCTGATAATAGAGCAAATATGAAAATAACAGTGAATGGGATAATAGTGATAAAGTCGAAGTGTTGTACCATAATATGGACAGTTTTCGTGTATATTTTGTTGTTGTGACAAGTGCCATAGCTTGATAACCATCGTGACAAATCTTCAATACATAGAGTAAATAATAGCTAATTTAACCTTAATACCGATTTGTATATCTCAATTTAAATTATAACAAATCCCTGATGAATTAAAAAACAGCATCCTGGATGTACTGCATGAACATGGTTTATTGGTTTAGTAATAATTGGAACCGATACGGCTAACCCAGGATAAAAATCTGCGGCTCCTTAGTTCCTTCGAGGACTAGGAACATGAAGATAAGGATAGGAGCATTTATGACTTATGACAGGGTGTACACTAAGGTAATAGACTGAAACATAGATCCTTAGAGAGCCAGCCTTGGATACGGAGACGGCATAAGCTGATGATGATAATGAAACCTATGTTTCCCTCAACGCTAAAGAACTATAATCCACAGCTATGAATAATATCAAAAGTTGGCAAATGTTTACTAGCAAAAGGCAAACGGGACCCGGATGGTCCCCCCTGCTACAGAAAGAGAAAGATTCCCAGTTTTAAAAGAAGTAGCAACACCACTGAACGCCCTTAGAAAGAGGAATCAGCGGGTTATGATGACGTAACAGCTGAACTCCTACAAGCAGAAGGTGAACAAACATCAGAAATACAATCTTCATCCCAATGTTGTGCTACCAATGCCAGCCCTGCACTCTAGATGCAAGAACAATAAGAAAATTACCTCTACTGAGATGAAATGTGTCAGACGAATGACAGGAAACAGTTTGAGAGATAAGATCAGAAATGAAGAACTGAGAAAAAAGCTAGGAATAACCCCCGCCATAGAATATATAAAGAAACAACAGATACAATGGTTTGGCTACATGACACGGCTGAAAGATCAAAACACAACACGAGCCCTCAATAAAAGTTGCGAGAATACCAGACCCAATGGTCGACCACGAAAAAGATGGATAGATGGAATATTAGAAGCACTTGGAAGCATAACAGCAGCAGAGGCGAACAGAAGAGCAAAAAACCGCAAATTATATCTCCCCTCGACGCTGAAAGGTAAATGAGGAAGGAAAGAAGAATAAAAAGAGTAATAAAATTGGGCATACAGGAATCTGACCAACATCATAGATACAGTCACTAATTATCCCCATTGCAACAAAAAAGAATACCTACAAAATTATTGTACCATCAGTCTTATCACAAGGTTATGCCCAAGGTAATCCTTAATAGTTTAAATGCTCAAGTAAATGCCACCATAGATGAAGAACAGGCAGGGTTTCGAACAGGTAGAAGCACAACAGAACAAATGTTCAGTCTTGCTATACTTTCTGGATATCTTCAACATCAGCAAGAGCTGGACCATGCCTTTAAATAAACATCCTGACAGAGTCTGGCTTGAAGCACGTTAAGCTACTATGTTTAAAAATACAACATCAACGAATATATCATCAACACCATCAAACAAATTTATGAACATTCCAAAAGTGCAGTATTTACAAATGGTACTTTTGGGTAATTGGTTTCCTTCATCCGTAGGAGTACGACTCCTCAACTTTATTCAACGCTTGTCTTGAAAGAATCTTGACAGATGCCATTAAAAACCATCTCGGGACTGTCAGCATTGGAGTTAGAACAATTACCAACCTACGTTTTGTTGATGATATAGATGGACTGGCTTGCTGTACATCGGGGCTCGAAGAACTCGCGAAACGCCTAGATAGTACAGAAAGAGCTTATGGAACGGAGATCAATGCCGAAAAAAAAACAACTACATGACAAACAAGACACTAAGCAATAGAAGAAAAAATAAGCGTAGATTGAGAAAATCTCGACGATGCTCTGAAATTCAAATATATGGGCTCGTTTTGTCGTTGATGAATAATAAAGACCAGAAGTTCTAGCCAGAATAGCACAAGCGATGGTAGCCATGACAAGACTCAATGCCGAAAAAAAACAACTACATGACAAACAAGACACTAAGCAATAGAAGAAAAATAAGCGTAGATTGAGAAAATCGCGACGATGATATAAAATTCAAATATATGGGCTCGTTTTGTCGCTGATGAATAATAAAGACCAGAAGTTCTAGCCAGAATAGCACAAGCGATGGTAGCCATGACAAGACTCAACCATATATGGACAAGCAAAAATATCTCCCTAACAACGAAGATCAGACTATTACGAACAACAGTTACATTTGTACTTATGTCTGTGAAACGTGAATACTCACTGCTGATCTCCAAAGAAGAATGCAGACCTTGGAGATGAAATGGTACAGAAAGATATTACACATATCATATATCGCTAATGATGAAGTGCGCGAAAGAATTCAACGATCCACTGGACTAATAAAAGACTTACTGTCGCTAGTAAAATAGAGGAAATTAACCTGGTATGGACCTATTACATGGTCCACAGACCTTGCCAAAACCATTCTCCAAGGAACAGTACCAGGCAAGAAAAAAGGGGGGAACAAGAGAAAGGATGGGTGGATAACATCACAGAATGGACAGGAATGTCTTTTGTGGTATCACAGAGAGCTGCGCGACGACTGGCAGCAAATTGTGAAAAGGTCATCTATGGTGCCCTAACGACTAACAAAGTTACGGGATAATTGATTGTTGATTGAAAGAACACTAAGTACATAAAAGAGAGAGAGAGAGAGAGAGAGAGAGAGAGAGAGAGAGTAAGTATAATAAAATTATATTTACACGCTTATAATAAAATAATATAAAATCATTTCACATATTGTATTTTTCTTCTCACGTTTTTAGCAATTATTATCACTGTGCGTTTGTATATGACAGAAAAAGCAGGAATATCGCTTTATATTAGTGCGACATAGATCATTTTACGATGTGAATCGTAGAATTAAAAATTCATTCAATTCTGTCATTAAGTAGAGAACATGTAACCTAGATAGCAAAACACACAGCTGTCTACATCACTTTAAAAATAATTCCTTTTATGCAAATATGAGACTTAAAATCCCTTACAGACCTCGTCTGTGATAGATGCAGTTTACCTGTATCTAAATATACAGAAAACTAAGATAATGTTCATTGACAAAACAAAAAGTCAACCCAAAATCATCTTCAACAGTGAAGAGCTCAAAATTGTAACAAATTTGGAATATTTGGGATCTGTAGTAACTACAATGGAGACTGACAGAAAGAGATCAAAAGTAGATTAGCAATAGCGACACAAAAATGAAAAGCCATAAAGAACATGTTGCACAACACCGGCAAGGCAGTAACATTACAAGTACTAAGGACATGTTTCTTTTCGTTCGGTTGTGAATCATGGACAATCTAGCAAACAACAAGAAAGACGATCTAATTCTACAGAAATGCTACAGAAAATTCCTTAAGATACTTGGACAATGAAAAAAGGCCAATAAAGGCATATTAAAAGATTGAAACATGAAAAAGAACTTGCTTATAATCACCATTTTACAGAGGAAATTAAAATATTATGGCCTTGTAAAAAGACACAGCGGGCTGGAAAGAACAATAATGAAAGGCATAAATCCTGAACGACGCATCAAGGGCAGACCATGAAGAAGGTGCTATCAAGACATGAAGGAGACCTTAAACATGACAACAGAAGAAGTGGGAGATCTGCTGGAGACAGAGATTCTTTCAGACGGGCTGTGGTGAAAGCAACGTTCTGTGAAGTGGATGCGACATGATGATAGTGATCATAGCAGACCTTTTATTTGTTTATGTTATCAGTTCATCAATTATAAACGTATTCTCTTATATTCTTTACATAAGAGTGTTATTTACCAGAAACTCTTGAAGGGAAAGCTAACTGATTCACTGAGATATCGGTTAATAGTTTATTCATTGTAAGAATGACATTGAGCTCATAGAAACGAGGGTGTCTCGGTTCACGTTTCTGGGTTCTTGAACAATTTCAGACGTAAGGGAAAAGGTAGCATTCCTAAAATGAACAATTTTTTCTCCAGTAAATATATGCCAATAAAGAGAAAGTAAGAAAGTGTTTTCATCAACATTACATAGATCATGTTCTACTAAACGTAGTTTACTACATTACGTAGTTTACGAAACTACATTACGTAGTTTACGAAAATGAGTCATGGACAAATAAAGAACAAGACAGATTGGAGATATCAAAGATATAGTTCTGCAGAAAAATATTGAGGATGCCATTGACACCCAAGCGGAGTAATCAAGACATCTGTAAGGAAGCCTGTGCACAATGACAATGCAGTTATTCTCAATGGTCATGAAGACAAGTAATTACGACATAATTTAAACAGCGAGAAGATAATAGAGAAACAGAAGAAACAACTTTACAAAAATTGTGTCAGCCGTGGACGATCCTTGTTGAGATGTCCCAACAAAATAATTATCACAGAATACATTAGAAGAGAGAGTTCAGCTATTCAAACTTGTTGACACTAGAGAATTCTAGAATCTGACCTCGCAATTGTTTTTTGAGATAAAAGGTATCACGGGACCAGAATTTATTCAATCTATTAATTATTCATACAAAATTGACAGAAAATGTATTCCGGACGACTATAATATTACCATATGTCTTACTTGATGGCGAAACATTTCTTTTTAGTTTTGTTATTAATTATTTTTTTCAGAACATTTACTCTAGCCTATAAATATATACCCCACACTTCATGTAGACCTCAGAGATGGGATTATACTGTTACCAACAGTTTGATATATACAGATATATCAGTGAACGTAACTGAGACTTAATTTACCGCAGGTTAGGTTTCTCTTCCTTTTTTAATATAATACATACAGTTTCGTCAATCGTTTCGTTGTTTATATGTTCTTTATAGCGCCCAAATACAGTATGTATCAATCAATTCAATAATTTATATCAATAAATTTCATAACGTTATTGTATGTACGTACACTTGTATTTATGGCCTTTGGCGTCTTGAAAGACGGATGGTAGCAAGCAATCAGTCAGTACTTTGGTAAAAATAATAGAGTTTTATGCTGGATGCTGCTTTGCTGAACTGTTTCTTTTGTGGCTGAATCTGTGAATATTGGATAGATAGGTCCATCCGCAGAACGAACAAGACGTACTCGTGGTGCCTGGCCTCTTGTCCTTTTTCCTGCGCCTTTGATCTTTATTTGATATCAGCACTGTTTCGAAAGATGTGCCATTTTTTATTTTTGTTATCCATGTGCTATGATCTGCAGCCAGACTTTACCAGTTTCTTTCAATGATAGAGAATTCTCTCAAGGAAGCCCTGCAAACATCTTTTTATATCTCATCACCGGTCTGCTCTTTGGTCTCTTTCCGTCCTTAAGATCACCATACAATATTTGTTCGGGAATACGATTGTTGGCCATTCTTCATATATGACCCAGCCGCCTTAGTCTATAACTCCTAGATGTTGCCATGATGGATGGGAGCTTGGTTTACACTTGTATACTCCCAAATTATTCTGTGACAACTGCTTCATTTGTGGGCACCTTGTTAAACAATTTCATACGCCAGTTGGCATCATCATACGCATTGTTTAGCTTATCGTCGAGTACGTGTCTTCAGCAAACATATTTCATTTGTTGCTCCCTTGAGCTAACCTTTACAATTCTGCTATATACATTTTATTTCCACCTGAAGTATCGGAGATTCATCGACCTTTGCTTTTGTGAATTTCCTTGTTTAGTTTGAAATTACAGCGAATTTTCTTTATGTTTATCATAACTAGTGTCACTGTCTTATTTATTTGGAATTTATTGTAACAAATGTGATATGTTTGTTTACTTTATTGCATTTACTTCATCAAATATTTTGTTTCACATTTTTTTCTTCGATATGTAATAAATCGTTCTATTTTATTGTTTGTTTCCATATTATGTATGCAATTATTTTGTTACGTAGCTTCTTTCAATTTTATAAACAGTTAATGTTATGCTATATTGTTATTAAATGCGCAATCCCTCTTTAGCCATCACATGAATGTACTACAGTCACAAACCCCTGATTTAGCATGCATGTGATTTGAGCAAAGTGCAACAATTATAAAATAACACCCAAATCTCTAGCCTGGTTAATGCTACATAATAGACAATTACTGTTACTTTCTCTTTTTACTAATTTATTTTACCTTTCATGTAAATTGCTTGCTCACATATTTTCTTCTAAATACTTAATTGTGTATATACTCATATATAATTGGAAATTACTAGCATATCACTAATACATTTTGAAATATCTTATTAACAACAGAAGCGTTATAGGGATAGTGCACTATACAATTTTATTGACCATCATCATCTGGTTGCGTGTCCTTTGCAGAAGGTTGTATGTATGGCACTTTCTCTAAAAGAATATGATTCTCTAGTCCGATCACTCACTTTTTCTGTCTGTTGTCAAGGTCTATTTGATGTATTGAAACCAACTTTTCCTAGCTCTGCTCCTGTTTTGTCTTTCTTGTACCAAAAAAAAAAAAAAAAAAAAAAAAAAGGTTTTGTGCCCCCGTTACGCCAAGTGGTGTATAGGGAATATGGTGTTAGTGACCATATATTTTACAGACCTTCGGCACATGATTTTTGGGGTAATGTGGTCGGTATTTCGCCCGTGCCGCTTTGCTTTCCCAGAATAAATCCGGTACCCATTAAAGCTGGGTTAACCCGGAAGCCGTCGGTTGGGATCGAACCCTACCTCTTGTCCCGTGTAGTCCAGTTCACTAACCACTGAACTATCACGGCTCTTCCTTGTACCAAGCCTTCCATTGTTTCTTTTTCCAAAGCATTGTGTCTTTTAACGCGGCCGTGGAAGTTTCTCTCTCTCTCTCTCTCTCTCTCTCTCTGTCTGCGATCAAGACTCAATCAGAGTAGGATTCCAGACTCTCTCATGAAGTCAGCTGTCTGTTTAAGTGATTCGATTGCCCCATATAGTTTCTCTTCCAGGGATGTGGGTGTGGACCACATTGCTCTTCTCAGGTCTGTGTACTGGGGGCAATCCTGTAGAACATGTTTTGTAGCCATATTGCCCAATGCCCAGGGGCATTGGCTGGTTGTACCTATTTTGAATTTGGTGAACATGTGATTTCTCATTTTATTGTGGCCAGTGCATAGGCGAAGTATGACGACTTGATCCCTCCTTGATAGTTGGTGGTAACCGTCCCTATCGTTATGCTTTGAGTGTTCTCGTTTCCATTTTTCATGGAACTGACCTTTGAGGATGGATTTGGTTTCATCATAACTGAGCGGATGGTTCTCTTGTGGTAATCTCCCTCCCTCTTTACGTGGTAATTTAAATTACTCAATCAGATGTTGTTCGTAAGCCAGTTCTTTTAAATGTTTTGTTTTTTAACTACGTATTTAGTTTGCATTATTATTATCCAACTTATCCTAAGTATTTTTTTCTTTAGCATTTTGTTTCAAATGAACGAGTTTTCTTCATTGTTGTTTGTGAGGTTGTCTATTATTCACAACGACGTTGTGTTATGTGGAAGATACATTTCATCAATACTTTTAACTGTACATTTTTGTTTTTATTGTACTGTATGTTCTCCGTGGTGTTTCATGGTTACATTGATATTGCTAGACAAATCTTTTGATCTCTTTATGGTGTCCCCATTGTTGGTTAATACAGAATCCAGTACTCATAATTTGGTGCATTTTCAAATACTTCATTGTTGATGATAATTTATGATGATTTTTGGTTTGATTCATTGCTTAGTCGATGGATATTATCTTTGTTTTCTGCATTTTTAGTTGGAAGTTGTTGCTGCTGACTGTGACGTTGACTGTGACGTTGACTGTGACGTTGACTGTGACGTTGACTGTGACGTTGACAACACTCAATATTCTCTTTAAATCCGTTTTCACGGTTCGGGAGGAGAAGAGCATCAAGTGCGTATCTGATCCCCGATATAATGGTGCTATTCATATAAGGGTTGCACTTCATACATTTCTCATGACACTGTCAGCAAAGATTTTGAACAAGTAGGTAGAGAAGATGATGCACCTCTATCTCACTCACTTATGTACTTCGAAACAATCTGAAGTTTCACACATTGTCTTGATAGTACCTCATGGTAGCAGTTCATGATATTATAATTTGATAAGGTGTAGTAGATGTCTTGGAAGGCCAATATGCTTCAATATGTTCCATAGATTTTTATGTTCGACAGATTCAAATCCTTGCTTTAATCTTTGAAGCATGTATACAGTTCTACGTTGTGTAAAGAAAATGTTGCGCAGTAATAACACCAGATGAAAGATTCACATCATAAATAAAAAGCAGCATAGCTGAGGCCCAAATACGTCTGCAACAAATCGGTGTCACTTCTATAGAAGTGAGAAAGAAAGTTCATCTGTGTTATATAGAAACAATTCTGATCTATGGATTCAAATCATGGACAGACAAAGAATGAAAAGACGATTAAAGGTCACAGAGATAGGATTTATCAAAAGAAAGTTCCTTGGACATTTAAAAAGACCAACGAGGACATTCTCAAAGAGGTCAACACAAAAAGGTAGCGTTTAAAAAAAAATCTGACAGATTCAATCGACATTTTTCTGGCACATCATTAGAGACAAACTTTGGAATACTTGGTTACAACTGGCAAAATACAAGGAAAGAGAGATCAAGAATGCCAAAATATAAAAAAAAAAGATATTAGATAGAACTAGAATAGACTTTAATGACAAAACGAGCATTTTGAACACTTCACGTCTGACTCGTCACAGACGTACCACATTCAATAAAAAGATCAAGTTATTATTCCGACGTTTTACTGATGACTCCAAGAACCACGTGAAAAATGCATTTTAATTGAAGAAAGTAAGGTTGCATTATTAACCCCGAAGTGTGGCGCATAGCGAACACTGTGCTCACATTGGTGTGACCATCATTACATTTTATCACTGTGTTCAGCATTACACCAGGTCGTCTGCCTCCCTATTAAAAAAGTAGTTCTCAGGACCATTTTAAGTCTTCTCCACTTTAGACCAGCTCACTAGTCACTACTCTTTCGGGGCTTCCTTACGTTAAACCGGTAAATCAGAAATGTGTCCATTCGTGGAGTGTGTGGAAATTGCAAATTACATTCTCTAGAAATGTTAATCAAAATAATAATATGGCACACATAGACTGCCAGTGAGACTAACTGGCTAAAATTAAATATTTGCTTAAAATAAGCATCTCTATGACTTCAATAAACGTGTCTATGAGAAAGAGATAAGCGGCGGCAACAAAAAGGAGACGAATTTACCCACAATTATAAAAGAAAATATTGTTTAAAGTGGGGAAGAGATATAATAATGTTTTGAGATCCGTTGCAGACAAGCTTGTAATCGAAGACGGCACGGACACTTCGCCATCAATGCACCTGCGTCTGTGAACTTTTCTGAACAACTTCCTGGAAATACTCAGTCACGATCGTTTAGAAATGACACTTGCGGTAATAAGTTTGATATTCCGACCTTTCAAAAGCCAGTAAAGAAATTAGTACACGTGAAACTGGCTCTTGTGACTTGACAAATGCCACTTTCAAGATAAGGTTATGAATGAGAATTTCTATTCTTGGGGATCTTCCGTTTACTTTATGTCTGTTGGTTATAACTCAATTCTTGCATTAAAATTCTTTATGCATAAATCCTGCATGTTTTGTTCGATCATTCAACAGATAAGAAGGGTATACTTTCTTGCCACAGTTGTACTAATATTTTCACAAAAGCATGATCATACACTATTTGTTTCAATTTATTCTTCCCTTGTATTTGTCCTTTCCATATCTGAAATTATTCAATCTTGTGTTTCTCTGTTAGAAATCGAAACATGTCTCTTCGCTTTCAACCCCTGCCTACCTCTCTCTCTCTATCTCTCTGTCTGCGTGTTTCTTTCTATCTGCCTGTCTTTCTTTCTGTTAAAAAAATACATTTTTCACACTTATGCAGTAATGTTTTCGTTATTTTTTTCTTCTCATATAACGTCCCCTAATAATAATTAAATAGCAGCTCTATAAATATTTCCTCAAGTGTTTCACTGTATTATTTTTGTTTTAATCTTATATTTGTTCAATTCCAATGGTTGCTCTGGTCTTCATTTCATGTTGATTGAACTTTGCTTTTCTCTTAATCTTCTTCATCCTATAACCCTGCGGATCGTTGGTACACTTCATCATTCATTCATTCATTTGTTCATTCATTCATTGAGCGTGTCTCAGCATCGAAGGTTGGCTACCATGGGGCGCTATTCCGCTCTGTCTCTTGTTTTGATAGTGCAGATTGTCTTAGGCTGACTTGTCCATCATTTGATGTTACTCTTCTATGTTAGTCTGCCTCTGCCTCTTTTACGTTGTATTTTTCCCTTCCAAGATTACCTTTAGAAGGTTGCTGTGTCTTTTAGCATGCCTCAAAAGTCTCATGTGTCTTGTTTGAATTGTGCTTAGTAGTTCTCTCTTCATTTTTAGTTGTTTTAAGACTTCATTGTTGTTTTTTCATTTCATCAAATTCTTCCTATTCTTCTATACATTCACATTTCAAAGAATTCAATTTTCTGCTCTGTTTTTTGTTGGGTCTAATGTCCATGTTTCTGCCCCATACAGGAATGTTGAGAAGATATAACATTTTGCTCATCTTAGTTTTAGCCCTGATATTATTTGTTTTGGCGTTAGTGTATTTTTTATGGCATTATAATTGCTTTTTGCCATTCCTATTTTTTTGTTTATTTCAGTTGTACATTTCCCATCATCACTTCATCAACCTTCTCGATTGATTTCTTGAGTCATTTTGGAACTCAGCAAAGTCGATGACCGCCCAGTCTTTAATGTTGTCTTCCTATCTCCTACTCTGTAAACCCACCTTCTCTGTCTTTTCGCATTTCCTTGCAGGATGGTCTTTACTGGTCCAGACTTTTCTCTAAGTACCATCACTACTACAAATTTTTAATGTTTTTAAGCATTCTGATCCCTTTCCTGATTAATGCACAAATATTTCAACATAATACATGAACTTCGTTACACAGCGAGAGCCCCATTATTATTTTGTTTAATGTTTAATCTGTAGAGTTATCATCGTCGTCTAACTTGTTCCTGCTGCAACTTGGCCCACATCACAACTACTTTATTGTTAAGAGTGTAGCAACTTTACTATGTGGAAATTTGTCTTTGTTTTGGGACGCAGGATACATCTAACTCTTTTCGATTTTAATCCTGACAAGATTTACTTTACAAGATCAACCTGTGCATGTTATCACCATCTTATAGTTCGTCTCAGAAAGAACTAGGTATTCCATCCCATAGACCTTGACATAAACAAAATCCCGGATGTAGTTTCCAATCGCGCCAAATCTGGTTTAAACCAGATACCGTTTGATTATGAGTAGAGTAATTTAATCTCCACGCCACAGTACCTCAACCCAATTCTCGATTGATGTTGGACACCTCATACGTAGTTTACCTTCACATTCCACAGCGAAAATAAGCCATTAATCACTGAGTTGTCTGTCAGAACTATATTACCTCCGTTGGACTAATCCATATTACTTTTTGGATGAGTCCTTTTTTTTGTTGTTTGTTTGTTTGTTTGTTTGTTTGTTTTTTTGTTTGCGATCCCAGTTTTTTTTCTCCAGCGAAGTCCCATAGGACTGAATTTTGTGAAAGTTTTCCTATTTTTTACACTGTTTGGGTCTCAGTTGTTCCTCGTCATACAGGCATAAATTCCCGAATTCAGAGGTTCGTTCATTTTTACCGTTGAGAGACTTAAGGTTCTGGATAGATTGTGTTCGTTCCCATGAGTCAGTGAATTTATTTGTTTGAGAAATAGATATTTACAGTAACAGTTGTTTGTATCAGAGAGGTTTCTTTTATATCTCAGAAAATTGTAAGTTTATTGAAAATTTCGTTTATTGTACTAGTCTCAAATTTCTCTATTTCTTCCTCTGTATTTGCGTTATCTGATGTTACATTAACGCTAAGGTAAGTTGACCGGAGGTCTAAGCTAAATAAGCTACAGCTTAGGATCTCACAATCCGAGGGGGCGTTACATTTGTTAACATTGTAATAATGGCAGAGACCTTCTTGTGTTAAATGTTTTAATAGAAAGCCTCAAAGTTTCTTTGAGCTTAGCCGGCATAGAGCACCGGCTAGGCTAAATCCTGGCACTGAGAGTAGAGCTCCTTCTACAAATGACTAAAGCCTGATTTGAGGTAGAATTCAGTTATTGTACAATCTCTGGTAAAATTAGTCGTTTAGCTGGTTTCTACAATCATCTATTTTGGCATAACATTAATGTATGATAAAGTTTGAGAATCTTCCTCTCAGTTTTGCTTTTTTCATGTAAAACAAACATAAAATTGTGTCTAGCAGCTAAGTTTGTAGAGACAAGACAAAACAACGATGTATCTGCAAGTCTTCATCAAGTAGAAAGTCAAAAATGTACAAAGATCAATACGATAGGCGCAAACTAATTATAAAATAAAATATTATATTTTAGGATATTTTAGATTAGAGTTTGACTATCGTATTGATATTTGCATATTTTTGTTTTGTACCTGATATCTTTTACCGAAACATCGTTGTTTGTCTCCTCTCTCTACAAATTGTCCTGCTATATACAATTTTATATTTATTTCACATGTTCTCTGCAGCTATACTCGCGGCAATGCATAGTATTTACTATTTTATAATTTTTTATATTTCTGTTTATTGTGCTTTTATTACTAATTACTTTTTGGCTTTCATTCTCACAGTATTGATTCCACTCAAACCCAGTGCAACTCTTTCGCAGCGTTATCTACCTTTTCTTCCAAAATAGATTAACTCATTCTCAACTTGAATTTGTAATTCTGTCCGCTCTTGCCAACCTGCTGTCGCTTATTCCTAGTATCTTGATATTGTAAGACATCTTGTTATATGTTTCAATCTCTTTTCACCTCATTAATTATTCTTACATTCCAGAAACCGTGTCTGGTTTCATGCATTGCACTAAGGATATATATGCTTTAAAGACAAAGGCTTATAGTGTTTATGAGTCATTTGATTTCCAAACTAGCAATGTCCACGCGCGGAAAAATGTTGTTTGAAAAGAAAATTGATGCTTTAGTGTATTCTCTTAGTGTCTTCTATTAGTGTTGTCTTAGTGTCTTCTCTTAGTGTCTTTTCTTAGTGTTATCTTAGTGTCTTGTTTTAGTGTCTTCTCTTAGTTTATTCTCTTAGTGTTATCTTAGTGTATTCTCTTAGTGCCTTCTCTTAGTGTTGCCTTCGTATCTTGTCTAGTGTCTTGTCTTAGATCTGTCTTAGTGTTATCTTTGTGTCCTGTCTAGTGTCTTGTCTTAGTCCTTCCTTGGTGGCTTGTCTAAGTCCTGTCTTAGTGTCTTCTCTTAGTGTTGCCTTAGTGTCTTGTCTAGTTTCTTGTCTTAGATCTGTCTTAGTGTTATCTTTGTGTCCTGTCTAGTGTCTTGTCTTAGTCTTCCTTAGTGTGTTGTCTAAGTCATGTCTTAGTGTCAACAAACACATGAAAATACACTACTAATAAGAGGAATTAGCCGAAAGAGAAATAATAATCAAGGGAAAATACACTACAACAAGACGATTAATGAGAATTAGAGTGAAGATGTTACGTTTATCACAGATGATGATAACAATGAGAGGAAAATATGGTACAGTTGTTAAGAAAGGACAATGTTATAGTTTATAAAAAGTGGAGTGTAAATATTTTACTTTTAACGCAAAACAAAATACTCCACAGGATCATCATACAAGGTCTCTGCAGACATAAAACTACAAATAAATATAATCAAACTTCAAAATGAACAGAACGTGAGTAAACAGAACGTGTATGTTCAAAAACAACATACTAATGATCACAATTTCAGAGATAAATGTTGCCTATTTGATTTCGAAAACTCATTTAAAATCAAACAAGAGACACAAGAAACACATCTTGTGCAAAATACTGACAACATTATATATTCCCAACAAAACAGTAACAGCGGTTAAAAGCATGTTTTAAAACGGTTAAAAGCATGATAAAAGCAACTCGGTTTGATGCAGATATGGTCAGGTGCGTCATTTGCTCTGAGCAAAGGTAGGAGTCCGCTAATAGTGATCCATATCAACCAGTTTCGACTAAATTATTTTGAAAATATGTGACATTTCTAACTAAATACGATAGACAATACATTTTATACTGGAAAACTTTACTACGCAAATGGTATCTCATATCTAGGCCATACTTACAAACAAGTAATTAAAAAAAAAAATAATAAAGCCACAGACATCTCAAACACAAACAGGAACATAAATCATTTAAAAAGTTAGAAGTCATTACGATAAATGCCAGAAACGTAAAACTGTTCGAGAAACAGAAGCAATAAACTTTAAAAAAAGACATTACCACATCAATAAACACTGTAGGATAGGTGGAATGAACACAGAGAATTCGAACACAAATTATTATAACCTGAACCTGAAGATCTACTGCTACTAAATCTCTATCCGTGATGCTTGCTCTTAAATTTGTCGTTGTCGAATTGTCGAAGTATTTAGGGTTTATTGTTGTACGCCTTTGACGTTGACCACCAAACCATTTATTTTATTAACTTTGGCACTCCACCACACCAAATTATGGGAATCTATGTTGTCTTTTGTAACTCTTGTAATCTTTGATTTGAAAGTTTTCTTGTATGATTGTGTTAGTTTTTTGTTTTTGTTTTTTTTTTTGTGGAAAAAAAAGGGGGGGGGATTGGGTAAGGGATCTGTGTACTCAATTGTGAGTGCATTTCAAATGATTGTTCTATGACAGAATTATAAAATGTTCAGATTATAATTCAACAAGGGAAACAATCTAATAATAATCAGCAACTCGTTCTCAGATCCCCTTCATAAATTCATCTTGAGCAAATTGAGGTTATGCCGCCTTAGATTCAGAGTCAATTACTATTCCAAATGTTTCTTTTTTGTTTTAACGCCTGTCAGCCTGGATGAGCACTGACTCCGTCATCTCAAAATGCAGTGGCCTGGTACGATGAAATGTAATACTTCCCTTCACCGATATTTGATAACAAGACACCCTTTTGACAAGACACCCTTTTTACCATTAACTTAAAATTAATATAGTTAAATGGTTGTGCAAGGACTGGATTCATTTTATCACTCAATCCAGCTGTCAAAAATTGACAACTGGTTAATGAAGCTACTAGTTAATAAGGATAGAAACATATTAGTAGTCTTTTAAAATCACCCTCTCTTCTTCAACTGTTAGTGCTTCGTTTAAAAAAAAGATCACGACGCTTCAAGGCGGCGATGAACTGAAGGGATTCAATTTACATTTTACATTTAACATTATTCAATAATGAGCCTCTATTATTTGTAAAAAGAAAATGTAATTTAGCAATGCAATAAGTAGACCAACTCATTTCCCGTTAATTGTACAAAATGTGTGTAAACATTCTATTTGGTTATTTGCTTTGTTGAAGCCCACTAAATAAGCAAGTGGGTGTTTGTGATTATAAGATCGACAAGTGTGTTGACAATGTATTATAAATTATATTGTATTAGTGCACTTAAGTGAAACTTCATTCAGGTGTGGCTACGCTTCTCTTCCTTTTTTTTATTTAATAAGAACATTATCAATCGTTTTGTTGCTTATATGTTCTTTAATATATTTTAAAACGTTACTGTTTTCATTAAATCACTTCTATTAACAATCTTGAATATATTAATGTCTTTATGTACACTTGTATACTCTCAAAGATTACTGTGACTACTGCTTTGTTTTGGGCACCTTATTAAACTATTTTTTTACGTCTGCTGTTGACATCTTCATTATCATTATTCGGCTTATCGTCGAGTGCGTGTCTTCAACAAACCTGTTCCATTTGTTTCTCCTTTGAACTAAACTTTACAATTTTGTCTATATACTTTTTTATGTCCATCTTAAGTTTCGAAACTTCATCGAGAAATGGGTTTGCTTATTTCTTTGTGAATACTTTGTCTTTACAAAGTATTATAGTATGCTCACCTTTATATCAGATGATTTTCTTTATGTTTATCACAACTAGCGCCAATGTCTTATTTGATTGTAACTTATTTTACTAAATACACTTAACTTATTTTGAAATTACATAATCAGTTATTTTATTTCAAAAGTGTTATTCTATCTTATGTAATAAATTGTTTTATTTTACAGTCTGTTTCCATATAATGTATGCAACTGTTTTGTTACATAGCATGTTTAAATTGAATGCAATGAAATTATATGTCAATGTTATGTTAATTAGTTTGCTTCCATCGGATGTAATCAAATGGTTTATTAAATAACGTTTTTCCGTTTATTACTAACTTATTTTACGTTACATAACTCCTTTCAATATTATATAATAAAACGTTTCTTTTGCTATGTTTTTTTTGTTTTAAAATATGTTTGATTTATTAGCTCCACTATTTATGTAACTCATGCGTTTACCTGCTATACTATCATTAGTTTTCTGCTTTTTGTCTAGCTTGCTTTTACTTAATCAATTATTCTATTTTATATAAATCAGTTTTCTTTGGTTTCTGGTTTGCAGTTGTTTAAGCTGTTATGTTATTATTTTTTCCTACTTGCTTACGGTATAATTTATTTCCTACCTCATTTTTGTCTTTACAAAATACACTTTATCATTTATTTTCCATTTTTTATGTAAAATGTATCATTTAATGTATTCTTCATGTTTATATAAAGATGTACGACATATCAAACACATGTTAGTAAATGTGTCCACTTCGTTATAAAATGCATTATTATAATAAATACTGCAGTATACATTCATATATGTAGAATGAATTTTAATGTATTATTTTCACATTTTTTTACAAATATTATTTACACATATTGTTTTCCACATTACTTAGATCTGATCATTTCAGCGATCATCGCAAGTAGTTGAAGAAGAAATAACCCAAAATTAGTTTATAATTTAATTTAACTTGCTTTGACCCAGGTTGAACTGACTGTAAATTGCATATGCCTCGAGTGTATATTTTTAAAATAATTAAATAGATTACGACTTACATTGAATTTGATTCCGAAAAAAAAAACAATAGTTTCCTTGAAATTTCCACAGTTGGCATGTGAAAGACGTGATATAACTGAGGTTCTATCTATCTATTGACCTTTCGAGCCGTAACCGGCCCATAGGGCGTAGACCAAGATACACCTTCTCCTATATGAATTTTTGTTCTAGCAGTTTTCTTTTAAAGATATTTTATCAAATCTCGCCATCTGTCTCTGTTCTGTGCAAGCAGTTCTATCTCATTGAGGGAGCCGATTCCTGCTGCTCTTGCCTCTCTCATCAATGTTCTTCTCAGTGTCTCCCTGGGTCTTCCTCTTTTTCTTTTACCTGTTGTTTCCCATATGAGGGCTTGCTTTGCTATTCGATTATTATCTCTTCTCATCACATGTCCAACGTATGACCATCGTCTTTTCTTTATTACTGAAGATATTAGTGGTTGATTGGCGATTTCTCTAATTTCCTCGTTTGTTTTGAATTCGGTAACTGAGGTTACTGATATTTATTCGAAGAAATATGAAGAAAGAAATACTTTGGTCTTTGCTATGTCGAAAGATTTAATCTTGAGTCGACATCAGCTTGCATTCATAAAGAGACACAGTGCCTTTCTCAAAATCACCCTCGAGAGAAGTACACACGGTGGGGCAGACAAAGTCTATAACTGATTGGCATTATTAAGTGATAGACACAACAAGTTATGACAACGTGTACGATTATAACAGGAGACAGACTGAAAAGCGATCTACTATAGCCAAACGTCGCTGTGGAGTTTGAGATGACTACAATGAGGTCGTTTAAGGATCGATTGCCCACTGTTCCAGTTGTTACGGGTTCAATATCTCAAGTGTGGATAATTTGCGACCTAAGAAATGTTTTAGAGAACATAACAAAATCAGACTCGAACACCTCAAGAAAACTGCAAGGGCAGGCGGTCTTTATTCTGTTGTCCTATATGCCAACCCCCCCCCCCTCATCCTCCCGACAGTTCCCAGTAACGGGAAAATGCCACAATCATCCTTTTTTTATTTTAAAACAGCAAAACGTTTATTTGACAAGCAAATAAAAAAGAGAGAAAATACTGCTCTGCAGAGTGAATCAAGCGTTTCAAGATGAAAAGATAAAGCACACAAAAATGATAGCTTGTATATTAAAGATTAAAACTACGTGGAAACAGAGTAAAACAATATCGGTGTATTCAAATGAAGTACAATTGTATAGAGAGAATAAATTAAAAGACTGTTATCAAAAATCTGAATTTAGTCAGGACAGCTATCAGCCTCACCACAGTCAACTATAGATTTATTAAGGCCCGCCGGCAGAAAATAAAACCGGAAATCCAACCAATTAGCGTGACGTTTTCAGCTATACGAGCTACAGACGGTTGACATCACTGTAACCGCAACCGTCCCTGCTAGCAAAGCTGAAAACGTCATGCGTGTTGGTGGGTTTTCTAGCTCTAACTTCTACCTGCAGTAAATATATTGTTGGTCTTGGCCTCATTATGCAGAAAGAAGTCAACTCATGGGAGTAATGACGAAAGTGGGGAGGAAGGGTGGGGGGGGGGCGCTTTATTTTGTTAGACCTTAAGCTAAAGTGGTAAAACACCTGGTTGTGATGCGAGAAAAGAGGGCGTTAGTAGTAAGGAATTCCTGTGTACGTGCGCCATATGTTAGGCCACATTTTATATATGGTCTATATAACAACTATGTGGACATTTTATAATGTGGCCGCACATTTTTTTTGTTCGGCGTTCGGCTGGAATGGTGCTTTTTTTTTGTTCGGCTGTGACCCCTCGGCCCGTGACCCGGTGCTCCGCGCTGGCTCGGCTATGGGCAGGATCAGCGACCCGTGACGTCTCGTGATCGGTCGGTGTCTCGTGATGTAAACAATCGTGATTATCCTATTGTTATGGATTTTAAATGATGACGGGTAGCGGTGAGCTTGTTAGGAGGGAACTAGGAAAAATTAAAAAGCGTGTTCGGGGAAGCATGTTGACGCGTGTTATCTCTCCTCACTTTATTCTTTATAGGTTTTTAGTGTTAGTCCTTCACTGTAACATGTGTTTGAATAAATAATTAGATAAAATACCTCCTCTAAACTGTATCACAGAGACATTATACCCCAACATACCCTCATCAGCATCGTCAAGTACAGGTTAGTGTAGAGTGATCATCCACAACTTTCGATCTCTAACGAAATAATAAAAGTGAGAGTTTTAAAGTGTTACTCTTAAATAAAACATGCAGCCCGCCCATATAAGACTGGGTTATGAACTGGCTGGAACTTACATCGAATGCCTCTATCAGCTGAAAACATGACAAGTAACGCGTATATGATTGGGTTCACTGACCACCGGGGTGACGGGGACGTGCTGTAAAGCGAATGTTTACTTTTCAAATCTACTAGCGTGTCGCGGTTCTAAAACTTTGGAAAAGCGGCATTGCAGGGATGAATATGTTGTGTGTCATGTGTTTATATTTTGAGAAAAGGAGTTCCTGATTCAGTGGTTATCTCGGGTGTAAGTGTGGTTGAGTATTACCCCTTAAGATATCTGTGTGCTGATATCGGGTGACCATAAGACCAGGTGTGGAAATTTAAATAACGTATTGGTTGTGATGATTCTAAAAATGGAGACAAGGGGTGTTTTCCCTTTTGATTGTTCGTCTCACCATCATCATCACCATGACCACTCAAATGTACTCGCTCTCTCTCTCTCTCTCTCTATCTTTCCACATTCAAGTTAAATCAAGTCAAATAAAACAAATACTTTCTATATATAATTTCACAGCTTTTTTAAATTAATACAGCAGAGAACAGATATTTGAAAATATATTACTGTCCGGTTGATGAATGCATTAATTTTAACTGTCTGGGCTTCCTCCCTCCTGTTTTGGTGGTACTGTCTGTTTGTGTTAAATGTCTATCAAAAAATATATGCTACTGTCCGGTTGATGAATGTGGGCATCCATGAGCCCCCGAAGCCGAAATATCCACGGGGTGAGCAAACGATAAATGATACGGTCGTTAATGTGTTGTCTCGACGAAAAAGGCATGAGATTTCTGTTAAGCTTCGCGCCACGACACTTAACAATTATATAATAAAAACAATATAAGCCACACGTGTTGCTAAACAAATCTTGCAACACCCGTGGGTTGTAGACGAATGGAACGTGTGAATTCTGCTCGATAAAGTTTAAAATATCCATTTGTCTGGGAGGTAAACCGTAGGAATCGAAATACTCACATTCTCCGAGATGGTTGTAAACGAAGAGAGCCACCCAATGCTCAACAGGTTTGTGGGCAGGGTCGGTGTTTGTGACAACGGCTGCAGTCGCGGTTGGGTCGATGCTGGGTTGTAAGTGGTTTCGTGGAAGGACACTAACAAGGGAACAACGTCGAACGAAAATATCCGACATCAAAAGGGGATAAATCTCCCTGTGTTCATTTTCTTTCTCTCAAACGGCGAAGTCTGTTAGAACTTGCCGTGTCTTGGACACCTCAAGTACTGAGTCCAACTCGGCGTAGACGATAACTTGTAGGGGAGTAGTTGTGGGAGTGGCGAACTTGAGCTTTATCGACAAGGGCCCGCTTGTGACTAGCTCAAAGTGGGACCCGTCTAGTAGGCTGGAGGAGAGGTCAAAACCAAATAGACAAAATGCGTCCTTGAGCTCTCGATAATCAATGTTATTCCCAGCGTCTTTACCAATCAGCCCCTTTGCCAGTTTTGTACCTAAGAAGGCTCTCGCGTATTGATTTCGTTCAAAGTCCATAGTCAGAGGCTCTCCGGAAATACATCGGACGGAATTTCAATAAATTAGCCAGAATCTAGAGATGTATGTGTGGTTGGAACGCTAAATAAATCCAAACCAGAGAGAAGACATTCACACGAATTGGGGTGAATGAGAGACGTTATTCATCGAAAATATCCCTTGCCACCGACACCTTCATCTTCGTCTTCTTGTTGTGCGCCGAATCAAATGGGAACTGTCCAGCTGTCGATTTTATCCTCTTCGTAACGGGTTCTCCGATGGAGTCACTTCCTGATTGGTTTTTACCACTCAGGTGGTCTACGGCCCCGTGTATCAACCGCTGACCGGCCTCCTTAGCTCGTTGTTTGAAAACTTCACCGACATTTCTCCCGGCTAATGCGTCCTGTGCGACCTGCAAACCGGTTCCCAATCCTTCTCTGAGCAAAGCTTTACCCCCTGTTTTTGAGCAGGGTAAAATAGCCCTCCTGATTTCCCCAAAGAAACTACCGATTCCTCTATCTCTCTGATTTCGACCTCCTACAAACACGGGCATTCCATCACCCGCTTGACAGCAGTAAAAGTCTTCGTATAACTCAACATCGCGATGAAAGGGTGAGTGTTTCACCATTATACCAGATCGAGATGTTTCTTCACTTGAAAGTGTACCGTTAGCACCTTCCCGGTGGTGAATGGTATAGTTTTTCCTTGTTCGTTGGCTGAAAGGATTTCCAAGGTGTGTACTCGTGCCGTCTAAGTGATTCGTCGCACATTTTTGTTACTTTGGCACGTAGACGATTTGTCTCTCCCCTGGATATATCTTTGTTCTGAACTTAAGCTGATCCGGTGTATCCTGACGAAGGTCAACCAACAAGTAGCAGTGGGCAGACGCAGTCGCGTCCTTAAAACTATCTTCGAGCTACCCTACCTGTCATGGCTACATTTGTATAGCCAGATTGATAATTTGACTTCCGTCTCTCGGGTTCTTGAAAGGGACTAAATAGTGTGTACTGAGGCTTATGGGTCGATGTTCCTTATTTTTTCCGAATAGGTTTTGAACAATGTACATCGCACTAATATATCTGTGATTACGACCTTTGGTTAATAATTTTGTTACCCTCGCGTCCGTCTCCGACATTAAGTCATCGATGACGACCAGTCTTCTCTTATTACCACCGTCCAATTTATCGATGTCTGGTAGACCCTCGATAAATCTCACTGACCCCATAGTCTCGTATATTGGTTGTCATTCCCCATAACACCATATAACTTCCTCCGGTACGGGGACAGCTAACTCGTGAATGTTTTGTATAAACTTTAGCACAAATACCGTTTTCCCACACTCTGTAGGCCCGGCTATCAGAGCTGTGAATGGGTGTTTCCAACGGGGTTCCATCCTCACAAATGACACTAGTGATTATACCACCCAAAAAAAATATATTTTCCCTTCTCGGCGACATTGAATGGGATTTGATGTAACAGTAACAACAAGTGATTTTAGGTCAGCATGCGAGGTTTCCACTCTTTAACTCACACCTATTTTAAAAACGACATCCCATATAAACACTACGGGCTTTCTAGTCTCAGTATGCGTTACCTGAGATCGAATGGTTACACATACAAAAACATACAAAAATTATTTCACACATCATCGGCCTGGTCAGCCGGGGATTTTCCACACATCAGCCCTAGGCTCAGTCCAAGGGGTCACTTCCGGGGTGGGGGGTCATCACTGAACATGTCTCAATACGCCTGATAACGTATTGCATTAGTTACTAAAAATAGACCATCCTCGACCCGATTACAGTGAGGTATAAAGATCAATCTATCAGCGTATATACACACACACAGATAACCAGCGTCTGTTACCGATTGGTTTGTGTTTGTTTTCTTCGAATATGGAGTCGTGTGACGTGAATATACCAACTTCGTTTGATATTTGTGATCAGCGCATTTTCATGTCACGTGGTAATGAGAATATAATTCCATTGTCAAAAGATTGTGTTAAGGCAGTCTCAGTTTGTGTTTTTCGTAACAGACCATTGATAAATATAAGGACATATAGCGGTGAAAGTTTTTTGAAGTTTCCGACCAGAACTGGGATAACTCTCTCTCTCTCTCGAGAGAGAGAGAGAGAGAGAGAGAGAGAGAAAGAGAGAGAGAGAGAGAAATTTATCACGCTAGTTGAGATACGAGATGAAATTTTATCCGCTTATGATAAACTCAACTACACGCCACCTCTTGTTAACCAGAACCTTAACTACACATTACCTCTTGTTAATCAGAACCTCAACTACTCACCACTTCTTGTTAACGAGAACCTCACTGTTGTTAACCAGAAGAAAGATCCTGCAGTCAGCATGGATGCCCCGGGTGATTCAAAGAGTCACCAATTACCTATTCCATCTTTGATCAAAGTTTTGTAAAAATGGAATGGTTGTGTTTTGAACGCTAATCAACCTTCCTATGCACCTGTGCTTGATAGACATTTAACACAAACAGACAGTACCACCAAACAGGAGGAAGGAAGCCCAGACAGTTAAAATTAATGCATTCATCAACCGGACAGTAATATATTTTCAAATATCTGTTCTCTGCTGTATTAATTTAAAAAAGCTGTGAAATTATATATAGAAAGTATTTGTTTTATTTGACTTGATTTAACTTGAATGTGGAAAGATAGAGAGAGAGAGAGAGAGAGAGAGCGAGTACATTTGAGTGGTCATGGTGATGATGATGGTGAGACGAACAATCAAAAGGGAAAACACCCCTTGTCTCCATTTTTAGAATCATCACAACCAATACGTTATTTAAATTTCCACACCTGGTCTTATGGTCACCCGATATCAGCACACAGATATCTTAAGGGGTAATACTCAACCACACTTACACCCGAGATAACCACTGAATCAGGTACTTCTTTCCTCAAAATATAAACACATGACACACAACATATTCATCCCTGTAAACCCACTTTCCCAAAGTTTTAGAACCACGACACGCTAGTAGATTTGAAAAATAAACATTCGCATTACAGCACGTCGCCGTCATCCGGTGGTCAGTGAACCCATTCATATACGTGTTACTTGTCATGTGTTCAGCTGATAGAGGCATACGATGTAAGTTCCAGCCAGTTCATAACCAAGTCTTATATGGGCGGGCTGCATGTTTTATTTAAGAGTAACACTTTAAAACTCTCACTTTTATTATTTCGTTAGAGATCGAAAGTTGTGGATGATCAATCTACACTATCCGGTACTTGATGATGCTGATGAGGGTATGTTGGGGTATAATGTCTCTGTGATACATTTTAAACGAGGTATTTTATCTAATTATTTATTCAAAAACGTGTTACAGTGAAGCTATGGATTAACACTAAAAACCTATAAAGAATAAAGTGAGGAGAGATAACACGCGTTTTAATTTTTCCTAGTTCACACCTAACAAGCTCACCGCTACCCGTCAACATTTAAAATCCATAACAATAGCAACCGATAATCACGACTGTTTACATCACGAGACACCAAGCGATCACTAGACGTCACGGGTGCCAATCCTGCCCACAGCCGAGCCAGCGCGGATCATCGGGTCACGGCCGGAACCAACCGAACAAAAAAAAGCACCATTCCAGCCAAACGCCGAACAAAAAAATATGTGCGGCCACATTATAAAATGTTCAGACACTTTTTATATAGGACATAAATAAAATTGGCCGAACTTTTGGCTCACGTATACAGGAATTCCTTACTACTGGCGTTCATCTAATAACCAATAATAAACAACTTGTCGCTTAATGCAAGACTATATATATATAGTATCCTATCAGAATTGTGTTTCTGGAAATCCCGTAAGATGTTGAGCAAATAATTTTTTAACATCATTACATTTTACATTTACAGATGTTTATACTTGTGTTGACTAATGAAGAAATAACAACTTGATCGTTACTTGATGGTTTGCTTTCTTTATGGATTTAATTTATTTTGCTGCGTTAGTCTGTCATATTTTGCTAGCTTAGTTTAGTTTAGTTTAGTTTAGTTTAGTTTAGTTTAGTCAAAGATCATCTTCATTGCACAACGGATAACTCCACAGTGCTGATTTTATCACCTAAGCACGTTCCCTGTATGAAGCACGCCGGTTACACATTAGTGAAAGTCTTCAAGGTGGATTTAGCTCAGAAACACGCCCATCACACATTAGTGAAAGTTTTCAAGGTGGATTTAGCTCAGAAACACGCCCATCACACATTAGTGAAAGTCTTCAAGGTGGATTTAGCTCAGAAACACGCCCATCACACATTAGTGAAAGTCTTCAAGGTGGATTTAGCTCAGAAACACGCCCATCACACATTAGTAGAAGTCTTCAAGGTGGATTTAGCTCAGAAACACGCCCGTCACACATTAGTGAAAGTCTTCAAGGTGGATTTAGCTCAGAAACACGCCCATCACACATTAGTGAAAGTCTTCAAGGTGGATTTAGCTCAGAAACACGCCCATCACACATTAGTGAAAGTCTTCAAGGTGGATTTAGCTCAGAAACACGCCCATCGCACATTAGTGAAAGTCTTCAAGGTGGATTTAGCTCAGAAACACGCCCATCACACATTAGTAGAAGTCTTCAAGGTGGATTTAGCTCAGAAACACGCCCGTCACACATAAGTGAAAGTCTTCAAGGTGGACTTAGCTCAGAAACACGCCCGTCACACATTAGTAAAAGTCTTCAAGGTGGATTTAGCTCAGAAACACGCCCGTCTCACATTAGTGAAAGTCTTCAAGGTGGATTTAGCTCAGAAACACGCCCATCACACACTAGTGAAAGTCTTCAAGGTGGACTTAGCTCAGTAACACGCCCGTCACACATTAGTGAAAGTCTTCAAGGTGGACTTAGCTCAGAAACACGCCCGTCACACATAAGTGAAAGTCTTCAAGGTGGATTTAGCTCAGAAACACGCCCATCACACATTAGTGAAAGTCTTCAAGGTGGACTTAGCTCAGAAACACGCCCATCACACATTAGTGAAAGCCTTCAAGGTGAACTTAGCTCAGAAACACGCCCATCACACATTAGTGAAAGTCTTCAAGGTGGACTTAGCTCAGAAACACGCCCATCACACATTAGTGAAAGCCTTCAAAATGGATTTAGCTCAGAAACACGCCCGTCATACATTAGTTAAAGTCTTCAAGGTGGATTTAGCTCAGAAACACGCCCGTCACACATTAGTGAAAGCCTTCAAGATGGATTTAGCTCAGAAACACGCCCGTCACACATTAGTGAAAGCCTTCAAGTTGGCTTTTGCTCAGAAACACGCCCATCACACATTAGTGAAAGTCTTCAAGGTGGACTTAGCTCAGAAACACGCCCGTCACACATTAGTGAAAGCCTTCAAGATGGATTTAGCTCAGAAACACGCCCGTCACACATTAGTGAAAGCCTTCAAGTTGGCTTTTGCTCAGAAACACGCCCGTCACACATTAGTGAAAGCCTTCTAGATGGCTTTAGCTCATAAACGAAAATTCCGTAGCTCAGGTGAAGACCTTGTCTACCCTTGTGATATGCGTGGCACGTAACAGTGGCTAAACTCTTGTCTGTCCTCACTGGAGTCAGGGAGCCTATAAATATATATAGTTTCAACCCAAGACAAGATATTGCACTTTCAATGAGACTCATTTGTCTTCTTTTCTTTGTACTTCTAAGCTGTTTATCTTTACTTATATTGTCATCAGATAAAGCTGTTTAATTAATATCACTATTTAGTATTCCTGGCTTTTCATTCTTATGCTATTACATGTATGTAGTCCTGATGATAGTTTAATGACATCTGCTATTTCAAGGTATTTGTTTCTCGATTGTGTTCCTCATCGACGATGGTGACACTGGGCTATATTCCATACTTAATGTCTGTTGATATATAATTCGTCGTGCAGTCAATGCATAAACACGATAATTTCAACTGATAAAGTTACAGGACTGTTTAAGAGGATAATTCGCGGTGTCGGTTCTAAATTTAGTTAAATTAAGACTTTTTAAAGTAAAAAAAAAACCAGTAAATTTGTTTAATATTAATTGAACATATTTGTTTTGAATATTTGAATCATGTCAGCACAAGTTTAGTATATGTGATTTGTGAACATGTTATCATATAAACATCTAAATGTATGTACATGAACTTTGACTGAATATCCGTAACTCTGGTATATCTTATGAATGTTGAAGTAAATAAATATTATGATGACATTATGTTTGATTTCTTTTATTCCTTCACAAGATGGTTTTCATAATTTCAGATCAAACAACAATATTGTTTATTGTTTTCCAAATCTTCCTCCTAAGTATTCACATATTTTTGCCTTTAGAATATTTTGTCTCGCACTAATAGTTTAATTTTCATTCATTTTAATAATATTTATATGATTTTCTTTTCTATCTTTCAAAGATAAAGATTGTGTCTTTATGTAAACCAAATTCTCATCAATTACTGATCCAAACTTAAATCATAATTAATGTGAAAACGTTAAACACGTCTGCAAAACACTAGAATGATGTTTTCAAAATTGTGTCTAAGCCGCCATCACCTTCTAAAATACCAAGTGACTCACGGACACCGGAATAATTTATTAATTAAAAGGACATTTTAAATATTGGGCGGAAATAATTAGAATTAAATATATATATATATATATATATATATATATATATATATATATATATATATATATGTTTGCAAATTGCAATTCAATCCCTAGTATTTAGTTAATATTCAGTATGATAGATACACTTTCGCATGGGTAAATAGCTTCAAAATCTAAAACATTACATTTTTTTTGCAGCCAATTACAATTTCAGCATCCAACGTTACAACCAATGATCGAGTACAACAAGCAGCCGCGTTGCAACAAATTAGTGTTGACAACATTCCTCGGGAAATTCCCTTTAAAGATAATCTCAAAGACTCCATCCTCTTCTTTCGCCTTCTACCACAAAGTTAGCCACCCACATGTTGAGAGGAATCATGGCTTCAGACCTTCAGTTTGTAAGAGCTCAATATTTGCCAGACAAAAGACGAAGACAGCTAGAAGATCAACAACAACACTTTAAATAGACTTAACGGCAAAGGCACCAAATACAACATGAAAATCAACACCAACAAGGCAGAAGCCATGATCATCGCAAAACAAAAAAAAACATTTTAAAAATTAACTCAACGATAAACGGCAGACAATACAAGTGGGGGAATTCAAATAGTCTAGTGGCAGACGATTATAATTCATAATCAGCAGAAATAAACTCAAGATGCAACAAAGCTTGTTAAATCATCGGACAAGTGTCACAATAATAAGAATAACCACTACATCAATTAAATGTGTTAGACTAATTACATGAAATAGTCTGATAAATATGATCAAACATGAAGACTTGGAAAAATGCTAGGAAGAATTATCACCAATTAATACATAATGAAGCAACAGGTAAAATGGTTTAGCCACTTGATAGATGGAAAGATCAAAATATAACACAATGAGCCTTCAATAGACGCTGCGAGATCAACAGACCCAAGGGCTGACCGCGAAAATAGATGGATTGATGGAATTACACTAGGAAATAAAACAGCAGGAGAAGGGGTGGGGGGGAGACCAAAAGACAGCAAACTATATCTTCACACGACACTGAAAGGCAAAAGAGGAATTAAAGAAGCAGTAGAATATTCAGTACGATAGTTATACAATTGTTAATTTGTTATAGCCAATCGCAACGTTATCATCAGCATTCAGTTTTACAATGATGAGTTCAACTAGCAGCCAAATTACAACAAATTAGTGTTGAAAACATTTCTCGGGAAATTCCCTATAAAAATAACCTCAATGACCCATTCCTCTTCTTCCACCCCTCCCACAAGGTTAACCATCCACATGTTGAGAGAAATCAAAGCTATAGAACTTCAATGTGTACGAACACAATGACGCGCTATAAAATGAGCCCTGGGCCAAAAATAGGTGTACCGAAACGGGGTAAAGCGTGATAACCTTCGAGCTGTTGTTTTCCGTTCGTTTTTGTTCGTGTCTTTTGACGAAGAGAGTGGAATTAATCGCCATGTTTTATTTTTGTCTACCAGTTAATTGTTTAATACGCATGTCTCTTGATCTCACAATTTCTTCAGTGTCTCTATTCTACTGAAGGTAGGTCAAAAAGTAATGCACACCAATTTTTTTCTCGGAAACTATTCGGGCAAAATGTGTGAAATTTTCACAGATTGTAGCTGAACATCCCCTTTACACTACCTATTTTTCAACATAATCTCCGTCCAAGCGTATTGCCTTACGCCAACGCGAAACTAGGTCATGAATGCCTCGTTTGTACCAAGTTTTGTCCTGCTCGCGTAGCCATTTTTTAACTGCACGGATCACATCCTCATCATTGTCAAAGTGTGTCCCACGCAGGAATTTTTTGAGTGGTCCAAACAGATGGAAATCTGAGGGAGCCAGATCAGGGCTGTAAGGAGGATGGGGCAGTACAGTCCAACCAAATTTATTGATTGCTTCCCGTGTTACCAGACTTGTGTGAGGGCGTGCATTGTCATGTTGAAGCAGCAAATCTGCAGATGGCTTATTAGGCCGAACTCTTTTGAACCGATTTTTGAGTTTTGTCAGTGTATTGATGTAAGTTGTCTAGTTGATTGTCTCACCTCTTGTCATTACATCAACAAGAATCACACCATCAATGTCCCAGAAGACAGTGATCATCACCTTTCCGGCTGATGGAGATGTTTTGAATTTTTTTCTTTTTGGTGACTGCGGATGATGCCATTCCATTGACTGCATTTTGTTTCAGGCTCATAATAATGTGCCCACGTTTCGTCACCGGTAACAATTTTTGACAAAAACATTTCTCCTTCAACACCGAAACGCTCCAACAATTCAGAACAGAATGTTTTCCTTTGAACTCTGTGATCATTTGTTAGGCACCGAGGAACCCATCGAGCGCAAATCTTTGAATATCCGAGAGTTTTAAAAATTGCGATTGCACTTCCCTTGCTGACTGTAAGCTGCAATGCCAATTGCTGACTAGTGATACGCCTATCCTTACGAATAATGGCATCAGCCCGGTTTAACATGTCTGTGCTGGTAGCCGAGGCAACACGTCCAGAACGCGGTAAATCATGCAGCTCCACTCGTACACTTTCTGCAGCTTTAATTCTCTGAACCCAGCGACTAACTGTGCTCCTATCGACTGCAGAACATTTGTACACTGCACAAAGTCGTTTATGAATGTTTGCCACAGTTTCTTTTTCCGCAACCAGAAATTCTATGACAATTCGCTGTTTGTAACGGACATTGTTGACAAGCTCCATTTTAACGGTTCATAGAGGGCGTAATATTTACCAGAATGCTGTGCAATTTGGTGCACATATTGGAACATGTCATATTCCAAGTGTGCAAAATTTCATATTCCTATCTTTATTATTAGCCGAGAAAAAAATTGGTGTGCATTACTTTTTGACCTCCCTACGTATATTGTGATTTTTTTTTTTTTACAAAAAATCCTGTTTCACATATAGATTAGTGAGTTATTGTGTTTTTTGTGAATCATCATCATTGTACTTCGAACATGTCCATAGGTACTCAGATCACCTCCTCATCAAGTCCCTCAGTGTCCAGCGACTGACGACTCCAGCTCTATGTTGGTTGATAAGTCTTCTCATACGCCCACTAAGTTTCTCGTCTCAGACTATGCCGATCTTAACTCCCATCTCTTTCATCCGACCGAATGATGTTGACTCAATGTTGTCGAAGCCCTGAGCCCTTCCCACATCTCGCAGGGCATTGATGATGTCCGCCCGATCCATTGGTTAACTGTCTTCAACGATAGCGTGGCTAGCCAACCTGTCTGCTCTTTCATTTCCCCGTACTCATGCATGTTCAGGGACGTAGACAAAGGTATTTTAACTCAACGTTTTTTTTTACTTCTGCAATGCCTCTACCCATTGCCTGCGTACAGAGCCCGCCTCAACTTTTCTGATTATACTCATCGAATCACCTAGTTTGCGGGCGTGGGTGTAGTCATGTGACTCTAACCAGATGAATGCCCTTGTCACTGTCATTACTTCCATCGTCATACTACTAGTGATCATAATGTATACACCACTGTCTTCTTTGACTATTCTTCCTGCCGAACATGATACAAATGTTCATGCACTCCAAATATAGATTAGTCCATCTGTTATGTAAAGTATTTATCTTCAACACTCTAAATTGCGCGTTTTATATTACTATTATTGCGTGTATTTCATTCTCCAAAATTGTTGCATTCTACTTCTTATACAACACTATTTATCATATTGTTTCATAAGCAGAGAATCCATTCTATTAAATTCATTTCATAATTAAAAATATATTAAAAGCATTGACAAATGCATTTGTTCTTTTTTATTATTATTGTAACATTTAAATATAAACACTGATGTTCTCAGTTGATAGACACATTGAACAGAAAATATTTGTAAAAGAATCAGAATAAATGACTTGAAAATAGAAAATAAACATGTGTACTATATTTACTTACTTTCGTTTGCTTTACTTTCTTTCACCTCTGTCAGTCTACGGTATCGACAAAACCGAGTGGTGCGGCAATGCTGTTATGTGCTCTAGATACTGTTCATTGCGACGTTAGATAATTCATTTATCCATCATCTCTTAGATCTTCCATTTTCCCATTGATTCTATGAAATAATGGTCTTCGGTAGATATTGAAAAATGGTAATGAAGACAAATGAAAAGATGTAAACATTAGAAAGAACTGGCTTATAAACACCATTCGACACAGGAAATTAATATACTATGGTCACGTGAAAAGACACACTGGGATGGAAAGAACAATAATGAAAGACATGACTCCTTGGCGACGAATCAGGTGCAGACCAAGAAGGATGTATTTTCAAGGCATCAAGGGGACTTTGAACATGACAATGGAAGAAGTGGGAGATCTGGATAGAGACAGAGATTCTTTTTACGGGTTCTAGTGAATGCAATATTCTGCAAGGGACATGACATGCTATGGGATATTGCCTTGGGTGGCCTTATAACACGTTCAATAACAAAAAAAGCATCATAAACTGCTGGGGTAAACAGAAAAGGCAGACTCAGAAAGGACAAGAATGACAAAGTCAAAGAATCGATGGGTTCAGAATTCGTCAAGTCTCGGACAGCACTGATTAGGGCACTCAAATACGGTATCGTGCGAGGCCGCTGCAAAGTTAGATGAAACAATGAACAAAATATACAAATGAAATTGTATGTGTTTCCTTGTTTAAGTGGGAACAAATAAAATAAGTAATCGTTTTGGTCGCAGGCCTTCATTTGTAAAACAGGACAACTATTACGTACAAGACCACCACACAATAACATAGATTTACTGAGCCCAAAGTTGCGAAGTGCCTGTGGTGAAATCGTCTTGGGGTTCAGAAAATGGAAGTGACCACTTGACGGAAATTGCCTGGAGGACGGACATAAGACTTTTCGAAATTACGTGACAACATGGTTGTTACACAGGCATGACAGATGGGCAGCGGTTTTATAGTATAAACAGACAGTGACACGAACATGCTACAAAACCTGGTCAGGCGAAAGTAAAGAAGGGAAAGATGAACCAATAGTCAGAGAATTCCGTGAAAGGAAACGAAGAAAAGAATACCTAGTGAGTGGGGAATAAAGAAACTACATAACAGATTTGTAAAGCACATATTGCAAAGAGAGTTAGAGGTCGATAGCAACTATCTGTTCGTTGATCCTGTCCCAAATGTCATTAAATCATAAATGGAATCATTCAGATGGTAAATATGTTATATGTCCAAACCTATAAATCATTTGATACTTAATATGGTCCAACTATGATGCAAGTGTAATCTTTTAGTATCTCTTTACTTTCATATTCAATTATTCAAAAGTGTTCCTTCTTGCAGAATTCAAAAGTGTTCCTTCTTGCAGTTTCCTCATATTCCAAGTCCGGCTTGTTGCAGGAGCTACTGAGTCAAGTGCTCTGTGCACACCGTGAGCTGTGTGTTTCATCCGTTTTGTTCCTGCTTCGATATCCCGCTTGTTTACGATGATTGATGATATCGCATGACAGGGAACAGTTGGCTGTGTTTACTTTCTGCGCGGTTTCGCCTTATGTCTTTTGGCGTGTGTTGAGACTGCTACGATGGGGACTGCAGTTACCTTTCTTTGTTTGCGAGATGAGTTAGTAATTCGGATGATTCCACTGGCACGGGCGGTTGAGCAATTATGGATTTTAATTCCTTTGCAGTGATAAACTTCCATAACCAATAACCAATAACCAATATTCAATTATGTCTCTTCTTGTCGAGATCCGAATTTATTCTCAGGCATCTAATTTCTGATATTACGGTTATTCTTTCTTTCTTTTTTTTTTTAGCAAAGTGTTAGAAGAAACAATGTTTCTTATAACGTTGTCCCTGTGTATGATACCACCTACTTTAGCATTAACATATAATCATTCTCATTTCCATCTAATGCTGTCAGTAGAGACAGCCACGTCAAAAACGAAATAGTCACCAAAAAGACTATTTCATGTGTCGTTTATATCATTTGCGTCCCAGCAGTAAACCAATGTTTAACCAGACGAAAAGTTTCTTCTGTCGTTGTTTATCATCTAATATCATTGTTATCATCATATATAAACACATATATACAGTTTGGAAAATTTACATACAGTTTTTTTAAGATTATAAATTAGGGAATTTAAGAGCACAGTGAATCAATCCTTTAAAATGTTTATTTTCTACTATATAAATTACATGTCTGCTTGTTAGCATTTGTTGTTACCTAGGTATATATATGTATATATATATCATCATTTTTTGGCCATGTAATGAGAAGATAACAACTGGAATATATTGTAACAACCGGAAAAATTGAGGGACGAAGAGATAGAGGAAAGATAAGAGAAAAAATAACAGACAGCTTAAGAGAATGGCTTGGCAGAAGGTCAACAACAGAAATGGTAAACAGCTGCCGAGATCGAAAGTTGTGGAGAGACATGATCACCTACGCCAGTAGGCCCGGTACTTGATGATGATATATATATATATATATATATATATATATATATATGTGTGTGTGTGTGATTTATATATATACATATATACAATAATATAATATATATATATATATATATATATAATATATATATATATATATATATATAGAGAGAGAGAGAGAGAGAGAGAGATAGAGAGAGAGAGAGAGAGAGAGAGACCTTTCGACCCGTGACCGGCCCATAGGGTATAGACCCATATCCTCTTTCACCTTTTCTAAATTTTCTTTCTAGCAGTCTCAATCTTGGTATATATATATATATATATGGGGTCAAGATGGCGTCCGTATGTGGACAGTGTTTTCCATTACAGCGTGTGTTAAAATACACCAGTTAAATGTGGTGTGCTGCTTGGATTTCGTATTCTGCTATTGCCTGTTGTAGTTGTTTAACTTCTGACAGGCTTGTGGTTGTTTAACCTCTGACAGGCTAGTGGTTGTTTAACCTCTGGCAGGCTTGTGGTTGTTTAACCTCTGACAGGCTTGTGGTTGTTTAACCTCTAGCAGGCTTGTGGTTGTTTAACCTCTGACAGGCTTGTGGTTGTTTAACCTCTGACAGGCTTGTGGTTGTTTAACCTCTGACAGGCTTGTGGTTGTTTAACTTCTGACAGGCTTATGGTTGTTTAACCTCTAGCAGGCTTGTGGTTGTTTAACCTCTAGCAGGCTTGTGGTTGTTTAACTTCTGACAGGCTTGTGGTTGTTTAACCTCTGACAGGCTTGTAGTTGTTTAACCTCTGACAGGCTTGTGGTTGTTTAACCTCTAACAGGCTTGTGGTTGTTTAACCTCTGACAGGCTTATGGTTGTTTAACCTCTGACAGGCTTATGGTTGTTTAACCTCTGACAGGATTGTGGTTGTTTAACCTCTGACAGGCTTATGGTTGTTTAACCTCTGACAGGCTTATGGTTGTTTAACCTCTGACAGGCTTATGGTTGTTTAACCTCTGACAGGCTTGTGGTTGTTTAACTTCTAACAGACTTGTTTATGGTGGAAATACTCATTATTAGGAGGACATTTTCTTCTTTTCGATGGGGATAGACCTATCGATGATAGGTCATTGTTTTCACCGTCGCATCAGCGAACGCTTATATCTGACAGCGGTTTTCTCGTCCAACTCGCTCACTGCCTCGTGAGAAGACTCGGGAGAGTTCGTAGGTTGCAAGAGTTAAACCCAAACAGAAAACCCGGAGGGAGGGACCCTAAGACAGTCGGTGGTTTATTATCCATCTTCTGGCATCCCCTGCAACTCAATTTGTTCCCGAAAGTAAGGACCTAGTCCCTCCTTCGGAACGCTTCAAAGAGGAGACGAGAGTGGGGTAGTGCGTTTTTGGCAAAGCATTATCTCCATATTATTGGCCCAGGCATAGCAAGGAAGCTGAAAATCCATCCTCGTTTAGGACACAGCAGAAGGAAAACACAATCTCTCATACTCGGCACATGGAACGTTAGAACCATGAGTCATGGATTAAATAACACCAACCTAATGTAGAAAACAAGGAAAACATTCCTCATCAACATGCAGCTGCAGAGACTACATGTTGATATTGCAGTCCTTCAGGAAACAAGGCTTGCAGGTTGTGGTTCTGTCAGGGGGAAAAAAATAATATACCTTGCTGGTTCTGTGGATGGATCTGTCTGTCCAGGATTGCCAAATTCGGCCACGAGAGAAGATGTTCAGCATAGCAGCACCAAGTATGAGACAAGAACTATCCTTTACCGAACTACTGATTTATTCATGATTGCTCGTTACCAACCGCCTGTCAAGACACCAAAGGCCATATGTTTAGACATATATAAACAAGTAGCGTATATGTGATGGCCCGCGCTCCCTTGATGCAGTATGTTCTGTTTGGCCCTGGGATAAATAAAAGCTTGGACCACACTGTCCTACGATACCTTGACAACACATTACACACTACTGGCAGTCCAACAAGGAACAATTTTACAAAAGTGTACACTGTTGACACTAAAACTGATCGTCACATCGGCAGTGGAACTCTATAACTTGAACTATGTTCCACTTAGATCAGAGTTTTCTACCACATGCAAAACCGTACATGAAAAAATCGAACATGCTAGAACTGATAGAAATATTGCAAGAGGTACGCCATCATCATCAAGTACCATGCCTGCTGGCGAAGGTGATCATGTCTCTCAACAACTTTCGGTCACGATAGTTATTTATCATTTCTGTTGTTGGCCTTCTGCCAAGCCATTCTCTTAAGCTGTCTGGTATCTTTCAAATTTCCTTCCTCTATCACTTCGTCCAAGCAACATCCATGAAGTCTGTGGACATGGAAAAGCCCAGGGGACAACGCACGTAATCAAATTGATTATATAATGACAAGCAATAGATTTAGAGACAGTCTGGTGTGTGTGAAAACTAGACCAGGGGCAGATTGCAATAGTGATCATGTACCAGTTGTGGGAAAGCTTAGAGTAAAATTAAAAACAACAAAACGAGCCTCAGGTAACATTAAGTTAAATTTAGATTTACTAAAATCAGAAAAGAAGCTGCAAGACAAATATAAAATCACAATTCAGAACCGGTACAATGCAATAGAGAAGATACAAAGCATTGATGAACAGTGGGAAATGCTAAAAGAGTCAATGCAACAAACATCAAAAGAGTTCATACCACCAGTGAGGACCAATTCAAGGAAGAAATGGATGACAGATGATATTTTGCAGCTAATGGATACAAGATGAAGAAATAAAGAAAATAAAGATGAGTATAAGAGATTAAATAAAGAAATTGTAGTAAAATGTAATGAAGCAAAAGAAGCATGGCTAAAAGAGAGATGCAAAGAAATCGAATTGCAACAAAAAGGGGATGCTAAAGCTATATACAAACGAATTGAGGAATTAACAGGAAGAAAAACGCAATGAATGTTTAAGATCAAAGAAAGGAGAACTATTGATTGATCAAGAAAACATAAGGGAACGACGGACAAAATACATTAAGGATCTTTATAATGATGAACGAACGGAAGTAAATATTAAGGATAATGGAGAAGGACCAGAAATACTAAGAGAAGAAGTGGAAGACGCCTTGCGCAATATGAAAGCAGGCAAAGCTCCTGGACCAGATAATATAACTAAAGAAGAGATTGAAGCCATGGGTGATTTTGGAATAGAAATAATAACAAAAATATTGAATGATATCTACAACAGCGGATATATACCAGACGACAAGCTCAAATCAATATTCATAGCCCTACCAAAGAAATCGGGTGCGATTGAATGCGATGATCATCGCACAATAAGCCTTATGAGTCATATGACTAAAATATTACTAAGAATCATCATGCAAAGAGTGCGAAACAAAATCAGTCCAGAAATTAGCGATGAACAGTGTGGTTTTGTTAGAGATAAAGGTACAAGCAATGCCATTTATATCATAAGATCTTTAGTAGAAAGAGCCATAGAGGTGAAAACAGATCTATACCTATGTTTCATAGATTACACCAAGGCATTTGACAAAGTAAAGCACCAAGAAATAATCAACATTTTAGAAAGCATAAACATAGACAGCAAAGATCTAAGAATAATAAAGAACATGTACTGGCAACAAACAGCGGCCATAAGAACTGGAAACCAATTGGGAATGTTTCTACAAATAAAACAGGGTGTTAGACACGGTTGTGTGCTCTCACCAGATTTGTTTAATATTTATAGTGAGATTATTTTAAGATCCATAAGGGGCATGCCTGGAATAACAATTGGAGGTCATAATATAAATAATCTAAGGCATGCTGATGATACAGTATTAATCGCTAAGAGTAAAAATGAGTTACAAGAAATGTTGGACATTGTAGTGAAGGAAAGCAAAAATAAATGACTCGGCCTTAACAGCAAAAAGACAGAGGTAATGGTAACAACAAAGAAAAGACATCACTTCAGTGCAAAATAAAGACAAGTGGAACTACAGGGTGTTTTTAAAGTTGCAGTGCAGTGAATTTCTACTCTCGGAAGAAAAAACGTCACCAGAAATGCGGTTAATTAATGCGTCACACAAATTGTAAAATAAATGGTATTATTCAAATATACTTGACTGCTATCGGCGAGCTTATAATGGGTAATGTTGGTATTAACACAATAAAGTTGTGCCTAAAGCATATGTTGAAAATGTCCACCACGGGCCTCAAGACATGTCGTGATTCGTCTTTCCATATTTGCGAAAACCTTCAGAATAATGGCTGGTGATATTTGTTTAATCTTGTCTACTATTTCAGTCTTTAGGTCATTAGTTGTCTGCGGATTATTTTCATAAACTTTCCCCTTCAATGCCCCCCACAGATAATAATCTGGGGGTGTTAGATCTGGTGAACGAGCAGGCCAGATTCCACGTGAAATAATGCGATTTGCAAATATGCTTTCTAAATAATTGAGTGTTGTTGTGGCTGTGTGTGCTGTTGCCCCATCCTGCTGAAACCAGGATTCCATAATTTCCCGTTCTGTAAGGTGTGCTATGAACGGTTCCAGAATTAAAGTACGGTAACGTTCTGCATTTATTGTTTCATTAAAAAATATAGGTCCTATTATCCGCATAGGATATATATATAGGATATATCCGCGAGAAGGGGATACGAGCAAAGAAATTAGAATCAGACTGGCTAAAGCAGCAATGTCTTTCAGAAGCCTTGAAAAGTTGTGGAAATCAAAACTCATTAGCACAAACACAAAACTTAGGCTATTCAAATCAAATGTACTATCAACCCTTACGTATGCGTGTGAAAGCTAGAAAACAACAAGAGATATAGAAACAAAGTTGAACGCATTCGAAAATAAATGTCTAAGGAAAATACTTGGTATAGAATGGAACGAATTCAAAACAAACGAGGAAATTAGAGAAATCGCCAATCAACCACTAATATCTTCAGTAATAAAGAAAAGACGATGGTCATACGTTGGACATGTGATGAGAAGAGATAATAATCGAATAGCAAAGCAAGCCCTCATATGGGAAACAACAGGTAAAAGAAAAAGAGGAAGACCCAGGGAGACACTGAGAAGAACATTGATGAGAGAGGCAAGAGCAGCAGGAATCGGCTCCTCAATGAGATAGAACTGCTTGCACAGAACAGAGACAGATGGCGAGATTTAATAAAATATCTTTAAAAGAAAACTGCTAGAACAAAAATTCATATAGGAGAAGGTGTATCTTGGTCTACGCCCTATGGGCCGGTTACGGCTCGAAAGGTCAATAGAGAGAGAGATTATCCGCATACGACTTATAGCGCACCACACTCCGACTTTTTGATCGTAAAGTGGCACTTGATGAAATTCATGGGGGTTTTCACTGCTCCACAGCCGATTGTTCTGACTGTTCACATAACCGGATAAATGAAACCAGACCTCATCAGTGAAAAAAGTGACGTCAAGGATGGCAGCGCCATGTTCATAAATAAAATTCTGAAACCACATTCAGTAGTTTAAACGGGATTCATAATCTCTTTCTTGGAGTTGAGACACTTCAGTTAATTTGTATGGACGATAGTGTAGTTCACTTCTTAAAACCTTGTGAACAGAACTCTTAGATATTTGCACCTGTTGAGACAAGTGGTTTAAAGATGCATTTGGACTCATTGTAATTCTGTCTTGGAGTTCCATAATTTGGTCTTGTGAAATTGAAGGTCTTCCAGATCGGTATGCATCTACCACACTACCGGTTTCACGAAACTTTTTTATCAATTTTGTAACAGAATTTCGGTGAGGAACTTGTGAGTCTGGAAATTTCATCACGAATTGTCTAATGACCTCATCCGTATATTTACCGCCATTACGAAAGACATGCTCAACCAGAAATACCCTGTTTTCAATCGTCAACACATTTCCTTCAAGCAATGAAAGTAGCGTAGTGCCCGTCCTTTACGTAAATAAAACCTTAAAGGAATCAGCGGTTTGTCCATAAATGTGGTTTACAAAATTGTGGTACGTAGATGATGATTACGTCATTTACTGAATGTTAGAAATATTCACTGCACTGCAACTCTAAAAACACCCTGTACAATTTCACGTGAATTCAAAATATATTTACTGCATCGGACTTTATACAGCTTCGTTTTCTTAATTAAGACATTAGTTGACTTTTTGTGTGAGCAAAGGAAGATAACTTTTAATTTTTGATAGAAATTATAATAATTAATATTTGCAACCACAAATTAAGGAAAGATAGATTTATTTTAATTTGAAACTTTAGAAGTTGCAATTTTGTATAGAAATTTTCAAAGACCGTGCACATTTTATGAGAAAATTATTTTCTGGGAAACAATATGCATAGGAATAAAACTTTTGACAATTTACAATTACAATATATCGACGTATAAAGAATTCTTAACTATTAATATAACAGGAGTTACTTCCCTTATAATAAAACAGATAACTTTTAATTTCTTAAGCATATACGTTTATATCAACATTTTCATCAACAATTCAACGGCAGAACACTTTTTTGCATTTAAGTTTGATATGTTTGAGCGAACCATGCCTGTACATATTATGCAACATTTAAATACATATTCTTCAAAAAATTATTATATTTATTAGCTGATAATCAACTGATTACAGTTTCTAAACACTTTTATAGATCACAGGTCCAAAGAAGTTAATTTATAAAAAATTAGTTGATGCCGTGTCATCACTTCACCGTAGAGTCTAGAAAAGATAATGTTAAAGAGAGAGAGGTATACAAAAAAACTAAGAAAATACTATGCAGTTGAAATTTCAAAATTGTAGTAGAAAAAGGAAGAGGAGATGGAGATAGACAATTGCACATAATTCATGTCACTGGAGAGGGAGAGTGGCAGTTTTAAAGTCTAACATTAAGACACAAATATATATATATATATATATATATAGAGTGAGAGAGAGAGAGAGAGAAAGAGCGAAAAAGAGAGATACAGTTATAAATATTAAACATTAAGATATAGATAGAAGAAAGAGAATGAGAGATAGACATTTAAATTTCTAGCATTAATAGATAGAGATTAAAATGTAGGAGTTAAAAGAGTTGAGAGAGTTTATATTTCTAGCATCAAAAGTTAACCTTTTGAAAATCCTAGAATGACCAGAGAGACAATTTAAAATAATAGCATGAAGATAAAAGCAGTATCAAATCTTAGTATGAAAAGAGATACATTTAAAAGTCCTACCATTAAAAAAAACAGTTAATAATGCTAATATTAAAATGAAACCAGCTTAAAATCCTGTTATGTAAATAGCGATATACATTTACATCTCAAGCATTAAAATAGAGAAACAGTCATTCTTTTATATTTTTAAATTGAGAATCAAGTTCTGAATAGTTTATCAAACTTGTAGTAACAAGTGTTATAACCTGGTGTTTATATGTCTCTGTGCGGTGACTCGATCAATATATAGAAAAGAAAGGGGGAGCAGCGGTCTACATAGAGTACTCAAAAGATAACACTAGGGATATGGAAAAGATAACAACAGGGAAATGTTATCACAATTACAATGCAGAATTGGAAGCAATAAAGTTGGTAGTAGAAAAACTGCTGAACAGTAATCTTAGCCCACAGCCTGTAGAGTTTATGACAGATGCAAGATCAGTGCTACAGGCACTGCAATCCAGAAAGTTGCTACATCTGCAAACTTTATTGACTGAACTCTACAAAACACCACAGGATTGTCCTGCAGTGGATCCCATCTCACTATGGAATACCAGGAAACTAGAGAGCAGATCAGCTTTCAAAAGACGGTGCAACAGGCACACAAGCAGATGCGCCGGTTACATAACATCATAAGATATAGATAATCAAATCAATCAGAAGATCAAATGCTCCAAATCAGGATGCTTTCATTATATGAATAGATGGGAATAAGTTATCATTATACGCATTAGAACAGGACACAAATGACTCCACAGTCACGTGTCAACAAAATTCAAGATCGGTACCTCAACTACATGTGATGTGGACAAGCGCCCAACACAGCGGAACGCATATTTCAAGAATGCACTGAATATGGTAAACTGAGGAAAGTCCACCTATACCATTAATACACACTACAGCCAAGACTATATGCACCACTGCAAGACTGACAAAAGACGGTAACATTTATACAGGAAACGACATTGCAGTTATAGACAATACTTCTGGCGAACGAAAGATAGCTATATAGATACAGAGGGTTTTCGAAAATATTAAGAGACAAGTCTCAGAATGTCTTGAAGCCTGTACTGGATATTTTGAACACATGCTGTAAACACAGCTTCATCGCGTGAACAGCTTCTTTACCTAATACAAGCAAGCCAACAGCAGTAGTATCTAAATGAATAACACACATTTTATATATAATTTCACGTAAATTAAAAAAATATGTTCACTGCATCGGACTTTATACAGCCTCGTTTTCTTATTTAAGACAGTAGTTGACTTTTTGTGTGAGCAAAGGAAGATAACTTTTAATTTTTGAGTGAAATTATAAATAATTAATATTTGCAACCACAAATTAAGGAAAGATAGATTTATTTTAATTTGAAACTTTAGAAGTTGTAATTTTGTATAGAAATTTTCAAAGACCGTGCACATTTTATGAGAAAATTATTTTCTGGGAAACAATATGCATAGGAATAAAACTTTTGACAATTTACAATTACAATATATCGACGTTTAAAGAATTCTTAACTACTAATATAACAGGAGTTACTTCCCTTATAATAAAACAGATAACATTTAATTTCTTAAGCATATAAGTTTATATCAACATGTTCATCAACAATTCAACGGTAGAACACTTTTTTGCATTTAACTTTCATATGTTTGAGCGAACCATGCCTGTAAATATTATGCAACATTTAAATACATATTCTTCAAAAAATTATTATATTTATTAGCTGATAATCAACTGATTAAAGTTTCTAAACACTTTTATAGATCACAGGTCCAAAGAAGTTAATTTATAAAAATTAGTTGATGCCGTGTCATCACTTCACTGTAGAGTCTAGAAAAGATAATGTTAGAGAGAGAGAGAGAGAGAGAGAGAGAGGTATACAAACAAAAATACTAGGAAAATACTATGCAGTTGAAATTTCAAAATTGTAGTAGAAAAAGGAAGAGGAGTTGGAGATTGTTAATTGCACATAATTCATGTCACTGGAGAGGGATTGTGGCAGTTTTAAAGTCTAACATTAAGACATATATATATATATATATATATATATATATATATATATATAGAGAGAGAGAGAGAGAGAGAGAGAGAGAGAGAGAGAGAAAGAGCGAAAAAGAGAGTTACATTTATAAATATTAAACATTAAGATATAGATAGAAGATAGAAAATGATAGATAGACATTTTAAATTTCTAGCATTAATATATAGAGATTAAATGTAGGAGTTAAAAGAGTTGAGAGAGTTTATATTTCTAGCATCAAAAGTTAACCTTTTGAAAATCCTAGAATGACCAGAGAGACAATTTAAAATACTAGCATGAAGATAAAAGCAGTTTAAAATCTTAGTATGAAAAGAGATACATTTAAATGTCCTACCATTAAAAAAAAACAGATAATAATGCTAATATGAAAATGAAAGCAGCTTAAAATTCTGTTATGTAAATAGCGATTGACAATTATATCTCAAGCATTAAAATAGAGAGACAGTCATTGTTGTTTATTTTTTAATTGAGAATCAAGTTCTGGATAGTTTATCAAACTTGTAGTAACAAGTGTTATAACCTGGTGTTTATAATGTCTCTGTGCGGTGACTCGATCAATATATAGAAAAGAAAGGGGAGCAGCGGTCTACATAGAGTACTCAAAAAGATAACACTAGGGATATGGAAAAGATAACAACAGGGAAATATTATCACAATTACAATGCAGAATTGGAAGCAATAAAGTTGGCAGTAGAAAAACTGCTGAACAGTAATCTTAGCCCACAGCCTGTAGAGTTTATGACAGATGCAAGATCAGTGCTCCAGGCACTGCAATCCAGAAAGTTGCTACATCTGCAAACTTTATTGACTGAACTCTACAAACACCACAGGATTGCCCTGCAGTGGATCCCATCTCAATATGGAATACCAGGAAGCTAGAGAGTAGAGCAGCTTTCAAAAGACGGTGCAACAGGCACACAAGCAGATGCGCCGGTTACATACCATCATAAGATACAGATAATCAAATCAATCAGAAGATCAAATGCTCCAAATCAGGATGCATTTCATTATATGAATAGATGGGACTAAGTTATTATACGCATGAGAACAGGACACAATTGACTCCACAGTCACGTGTCAACAAAATTCAAGATCGGCACCTCAACTACATGTACATGTGGACAGGCGCCCCACACAGCGGAACGCATATTTCAAGAATGCACTGAATATGGTAAACTGAGGAAAGTCCATCTATACCATTAATACAACACTACAGACAAGACTATATGCACCACTGTAAGAATGAGAAAAGACGGTAACATTTATACAGGAAACGTCATTGCAGTTATATACAATACTTCAGGCGAACGAAAGATAGATATATAGATACAGAAGGTTTCCGAAAATATTAAGAGACAAGTCTCAGAATGTCTTGAAGCCTATACTGGATATTTTGAACACATGCTGTAAACACAGCTTCATCGCGTGAACAGCTTCTTTACCTAATACAAGCAAGCCAACAGCAGTAGTATCTAAATGAATAACACACATTTTATATATAATTTCACGTAAATTAAAAAAATATGTTCACTGCATCGGACTTTTTACAGCCTCGTTTTCTTATTTAAGACAGTAGTTGACTTTTTGTGTGAGCAAAGGAAGATAACCTTTAATTTTTGAGTGAAATTATAAATAATTAATATTTGCAACCACAAATTAAGGAAAGATAGATTTATTTTAATTTGAAACTTTAGAAGTTGTAATTTTGTATAGAAATTTTCAAAGACCGTGCACATTTTATGAGAAAATTATTTTCTGGGAAACAATATGCATAGGAATAAAACTTTTGACAATTTACAATTACAATATATCGACGTTTAAAGAATTCTTAACTATTAATATAATAGGAGTTACTTCCCTTATAATAAAACAGATAACATTTAATTTCTTAAGCATATAAGTTTATATCAACATGTTCATCAACAATTCAACGGTAGAACACTTTTTTGCATTTAACTTTGAATTGTTTGAGCGAACCATGCCTGTAAATATTATGCAACATTTAAATACATATTCTTCAAAAGATTATTATATTTATTAGCTGATAATCAACTGATTAAAGTTTCTAAACACTTTTATAGATCACAGGTCCAAAGAAGTTAATTTATAAAAATTAGTTGATGCCGTGTCATCACTTCACTGTAGAGTCTAGAAAAGATAATGTTAGAGAGAGAGAGAGAGAGAGAGAGAGAGAGAGAGAGATAGGTATACAAACAAAAATACTAGGAAAATACTATGCAGTTGAAATTTCAAAATTGTAGTAGAAAAAGGAAGAGAAGTTGGAGATAGTCAATTGCACATAATTTATGTCACTGGAGAGGGATTGTGCCAGTTTTAAAGTCTAACATTAAGACACACACACACACATATATATATATATATATATATATATATATATAGAGAGAGAGAGAGAGAGAGAGAGAAAGAGAGAGAGAGAGAGAGAGAGATAGAGCGAAAAAGAGAGTTACATTTATAAATATTAAACATTAAGATATAGATAGAAGAAAGAAAATGAGAGATTGACATTTAAATTTCTAGCATTAATATATAGAGATTAAAATGTAGGAGTTAAAAGAGTTGAGAGAGTTCATCTTAGTATGAAAAGAGATACATTTAAAAGTCCTACCATTAAAAAAACAGTTAATAATGCTAATATTAAAATGAAACCAGCTTAAAATCCTGTTATGTAAATAGCGATATACATTTACATCTCAAGCATTAAAATAGAGAAACAGTCATTCTTTTATATTTTTAAATTGAGAATCAAGTTCTGAATAGTTTATCAAACTTGTAGTAACAAGTGTTATAACCTGGTGTTTATATGTCTCTGTGCGGTGACTCGATCAATATATAGAAAAGAAAGGGGGAGCAGCGGTCTACATAGAGTACTCAAAAAGATAACACTAGGGATATGGAAAAGATAACAACAGGGAAATGTTATCACAATTACAATGCAGAATTGGAAGCAATAAAGTTGGTAGTAGAAAAACTGCTGAACAGTAATCTTAGCCCACAGCCTGTAGAGTTTATGACAGATGCAAGATCAGTGCTACAGGCACTGCAATCCAGAAAGTTGCTACATCTGCAAACTTTATTGACTGAACTCTACAAACACCACAGGATTGTCCTGCAGTGGATCCCATCTCACTATGGAATACCAGGAAACTAGAGAGCAGATCAGCTTTCAAAAGACGGTGCAACAGGCACACAAGCAGATGCGCCGGTTACATAACATCATAAGATATAGATAATCAAATCAATCAGAAGATCAAATGCTCCAAATCAGGATGCCTTTCATTATATGAATAGATGGGAATAAGTTATCATTATACGCATTAGAACAGGACACAAATGACTCCACAGTCACGTGTCAACAAAATTCAAGATCAGTACCTCAACTACATGTGATGTGGACAAGCGCCCAACACAGCGGAACGCATATTTCAAGAATGCACTGAATATGGTAAACTGAGGAAAGTCCACCTATACCATTAATACACACTACAGACAAGACTATATGCACCACTGCAAGACTGACAAAAGACGGTAACATTTATACAGGAAACGAAATTGCAGTTATAGACAATACTTCTGGCGAACGAAAGATAGCTATATAGATACAGAGGGTTTTCGAAAATATTAAGAGACAAGTCTCAGAATGTCTTGAAGCCTGTACTGGATATTTTGAACACATGCTGTAAACACAACTTCATCGCGTGAACAGCTTCTTTACCTAATACAAGCAAGCCAACAGCAGTAGTATCTAAATGAATAACACACATTTTATATATAATTTCACGTAAATTAAAAAAATATGTTCACTGCATCGGACTTTATACAGCCTCGTTTTCTTATTTAAGACAGTAGTTGACAGTTTTGTGTGAGCAAAGGAAGATAACTTTTAATTTTTGAGAGAAATTATAAATAATTAATATTTGCAACCACAAATTAAGGAAAGAAAGATTTATTTTAATTTGAAACTTTAGAAGTTGCAATTTTGTATAGAAATTTTCAAAGACCGTGCACATTTTATGAGAAAATTATTTTCTGGGAAACAATATGCATAGGAATAAAACTTTTGACAATTTACAATTACAATATATCGACGTTTAAAGAATTCTTAACTATTAATATAATAGGAGTTACTTCCCTTATAATAAAACAGATAACATTTAATTTCTTAAGCATATAAGTTTATATCAACATGTTCATCAACAATTCAACGGTAGAACACTTTTTGCATTTAACTTTGAATTGTTTGAGCGAACCATGCCTGTAAATATTATGCAACATTTAAATACATATTCTTCAAAAAATTATTATATTTATTAGCTGATAATCAACCGATTAAAGTTTCTAAACACTTTTATAGATCACAGGTCCAAAGAAGTTAATTTATAAAAATTAGTTGATGCCGTGTCATCACTTCACTGTAGAGTCTAGAAAAGATAATGTTAGAGAGAGAGAGAGAGAGAGAGAGAGAGAGAGAGAGAGAGAGAGAGAGGTATACAAACAAAAATACTAGGAAAATACTATGCAGTTGAAATTTCAAAATTGTAGTAGAAAAAGGAAGAGGAGTTGGAGATTGTTAATTGCACATAATTCATGTCACTGGAGAGGGATTGTGGCAGTTTTAAAGTCTAACATTAAGACATATATATATATATATATATATATATATATATATATATATATATATATATATATATAGAGAGAGAGAGAGAGAGAGAGAGAGAGAAAGAGCGAAAAAGAGAGTTACATTTATAAATATTAAACATTAAGATATAGATAGAAGATAGAAAATGATAGATAGACATTTTAAATTTCTAGCATTAATATATAGAGATTAAAATGTAGGAGTTAAAAGAGTTGAGAGAGTTTATATTTCTAGCATCAAAAGTTAACCTTTTGAAAATCCTAGAATGACCAGAGAGACAATTTAAAATACTAGCATGAAGATAAAAGCAGTTAAAATCTTAGTATGAAAAGAGATACATTTAAATGTCCTACCATTAAAAAAAAACAGATAATAATGCTAATATGAAAATGAAAGCAGCTTAAAATTCTGTTATGTAAATAGCGATTGACAATTATATCTCAAGCATTAAAATAGAGAGACAGTCATTGTTGTTTATTTTTTAATTGAGAATCAAGTTCTGGATAGTTTATCAAACTTGTAGTAACAAGTGTTATAACCTGGTGTTTATATGTCTCTGTGCGGTGACTCGATCAATATATAGAAAAGAAAGGGGGAGCAGCGGTCTACATAGAGTACTCAAAAAGATAACACTAGGGATATGGAAAAGATAACAACAGGGAAATATTATCACAATTACAATGCAGAATTGGAAGCAATAAAGTTGGCAGTAGAAAAACTGCTGAACAGTAATCTTAGCCCACAGCCTGTAGAGTTTATGACAGATGCAAGATCAGTGCTCCAGGCACTGCAATCCAGAAAGTTGCTACATCTGCAAACTTTATTGACTGAACTCTACAAACACCACAGGATTGCCCTGCAGTGGATCCCATCTCAATATGGAATACCAGGAAGCTAGAGAGTAGAGCAGCTTTCAAAAGACGGTGCAACAGGCACACAAGCAGATGCGCCGGTTACATACCATCATAAGATACAGATAATCAAATCAATCAGAAGATCAAATGCTCCAAATCAGGATGCATTTCATTATATGAATAGATGGGACTAAGTTATTATACGCATTAGAACAGGACACAAATGACTCCACAGTCACGTGTCAACAAAATTCAAGATCGGCACCTCAACTACATGTACATGTGGACAGGCGCCCCACACAGCGGAACGCATATTTCAAGAATGCACTGAATATGGTAAACTGAGGAAAGTCCACCTATACCATTAATACACACTACAGACAAGACTATATGCACCACTGTAAGAATGAGAAAAGACGGTAACATTTATACAGGAAACGTCATTGCAGTTATATACAATACTTCAGGCGAACGAAAGATAGATATATAGATACAGAGGGTTTCGAAAATATTAAGAGACAAGTCTCAGAATGTCTTGAAGCCTATACTGGATATTTTGAACACATGCTGTAAACACAGCTTCATCGCGTGAACAGCTTCTTTACCTAATACAAGCAAGCCAACAGCAGTAGTATCTAAATGAATAACACACATTTTATATATAATTTCACGTAAATTAAAAAAATATGTTCACTGCATCGGACTTTTTACAGCCTCGTTTTCTTATTTAAGACAGTAGTTGACTTTTTGTGTGAGCAAAGGAAGATAACTTTAATTTTTGAGAGAAATTATAAATAATTAATATTTGCAACCACAAATTAAGGAAAGATAGATTTATTTTAATTTGAAACTTTAGAAGTTGCAATTTTGTATAGAAATTTTCAAAGACCGTGCACATTTTATGAGAAAATTATTTCTGGGAAACAATATGCATAGGAATAAAACTTTTGACAATTTACAATTACAATATATCGACGTTTAAAGAATTCTTAACTATTAATATAATAGGAGTTACTTCCCTTATAATAAAACAGATAACATTTAATTTCTTAAGCATATAAGTTTATATCAACATGTTCATCAACAATTCAACGGTAGAACACTTTTTTGCATTTAACTTTGAATTGTTTGAGCGAACCATGCCTGTAAATATTATGCAACATTTAAATACATATTCTTCAAAAAATTATTATATTTATTAGCTGATAATCAATTGATTAAAGTTTCTAAACACTTTTATAGATCACAGGTCCAAAGAAGTTAATTTATAAAAATTAGTTGATGCCGTGTCATCACTTCACTGTAGAGTCTAGAAAAGATAATGTTAGAGAGAGAGAGAGAGAGAGAGAGAGAGAGAGAGAGAGAGAGAGAGATAGGTATACAAACAAAAATACTAGGAAAATACTATGCAGTTGAAATTTCAAAATTGTAGTAGAAAAAGGAAGAGAAGTTGGAGATAGTCAATTGCACATAATTTATGTCACTGGAGAGGGATTGTGCCAGTTTTAAAGTCTAACATTAAGACACACACACACATATATATATATATATATATATATATAGAGAGAGAGAGAGAGAGAGAGAGAGAGAGAGAGAGAAAGAGAGAGAGAGAGAGAGAGAAAGAGCGAAAAAGAGAGTTACATTTATAAATATTAAACATTAAGATATAGATAGAAGAAAGAAAATGAGAGATTGACATTTAAATTTCTAGCATTAATATATAGAGATTAAAATGTAGGAGTTAAAAGAGTTGAGAGAGTTCATCTTAGTATGAAAAGAGATACATTTAAAAGTCCTACCATTAAAAAAACAGTTAATAATGCTAATATTAAAATGAAACCAGCTTAAAATCCTGTTATGTAAATAGCGATATACATTTACATCTCAAGCATTAAAATAGAGAAACAGTCATTCTTTTATATTTTTAATTGAGAATCAAGTTCTGAATAGTTTATCAAACTTGTAGTAACAAGTGTTATAACCTGGTGTTTATATGTCTCTGTGCGGTGACTCGATCAATATATAGAAAAGAAAGGGGGAGCAGCGGTCTACATAGAGTACTCAAAAAGATAACACTAGGGATATGGAAAAGATAACAACAGGAAATGTTATCACAATTACAATGCAGAATTGGAAGCAATAAAGTTGGTAGTAGAAAAACTGCTGAACAGTAATCTTAGCCCACAGCCTGTAGAGTTTATGACAGATGCAAGATCAGTGCTACAGGCACTGCAATCCAGAAAGTTGCTACATCTGCAAACTTTATTGACTGAACTCTACAAACACCACAGGATTGTCCTGCAGTGGATCCCATCTCACTATGGAATACCAGGAAACTAGAGAGCAGATCAGCTTTCAAAAGACGGTGCAACAGGCACACAAGCAGATGCGCCGGTTACATAACATCATAAGATATAGATAATCAAATCAATCAGAAGATCAAATGCTCCAAATCAGGATGCCTTTCATTATATGAATAGATGGGAATAAGTTATCATTATACGCAATAGAACAGGACACAAATGACTCCACAGTCACGTGTCAACAAAATTCAAGTTCAGTACCTCAACTACATGTGATGTGGACAGGCGCCCAACACAGCGGAACGCATATTTCAAGAATGCACTGAATATGGTAAACTGAGGAAAGTCCACCTATACCATTAATACACACTACAGACAAGATTATATGCACCACTGCAAGACTGACAAAAGACGGTAACATTTATACAGGAAACGACATTGCAGTTATAGACAATACTTCTGGCGAACGAAAGATAGCTATATAGATACAGAGGGTTTTCGAAAATATTAAGAGACAAGTCTCAGAATGTCTTGAAGCCTGTACTGGATATTTTGAACACATGCTGTAAACACAACTTCATCGCGTGAACTGCTTCTTTACCTAATACAAGCAAGCCAACAGCAGTAGTATCTAAATGAATAACACACATTTTATATATAATTTCACGTAAATTAAAAAAATATGTTCACTGCATCGGACTTTATACAGCCTCGTTTTCTTATTTAAGACAGTAGTTGACAGTTTGTGTGAGCAAAGGAAGATAACTTTTAATTTTTGAGTGAAATTATAAATAATTAATATTTGCAATCACAAATTAAGGAAAGATAGATTTATTTAATTTGAAACTTTAGAAGTTGCAATTTTGTATAGAAATTTTCAAAGACCGTGCACATTTTACGAGAAAATTATTTTCTGGGAAACAATATGCATAGGAATAAAACTTTTGACAATTTACAATTACAATATATCGACGTTTAAAGAATTCTTAACTATTAATATAACAGGAGTTACTTCCCTTATATAAAACAGATAACATTTAATTTCTTAAGCATATAAGTTTATATCAACATGTTCATCAACAATTCAACGGTAGAACACTTTTTTGCATTTAACTTTGAATTGTTTGAGCGAACCATGCCTGTAAATATTATGCAACATTTAAATACATATTCTTCAAAAAATTATTATATTTATTAGCTGATAATCAACTGATTAAAGTTTCTAAACACTTTTATAGATCACAGGTCCAAAGAAGTTAATTTATAAAAATTAGTTGATGCCGTGTCATCACTTCACTGTAGAGTCTAGAAAAGATAATGTTAGAGAGAGAGAGAGAGAGAGAGAGAGAGAGAGAGAGAGAGAGAGAGAGGTATACAAACAAAAATACTAGGAAAATACTATGCAGTTGAAATTTCAAAATTGTAGTAGAAAAAGGAAGAGAAGTTGGAGATAGTCAATTGCACATAATTTATGTCACTGGAGAGGGATTGTGCCAGTTTTAAAGTCTAACATTAAGACACACACACACACATATATATATATGTATATATATATATATATATAGAGAGAGAGAGAGAGAGAGAGAGAGAGAGAGAGAGAGAGAGAGAGAGAAAGAGCGAAAAAGAGAGTTACATTTATAAATATTAAACATTAAGATATAGATAGAAGAAAGAAAATGAGAGATTGACATTTAAATTTCTAGCATTAATATATAGAGATTAAAATGTAGGAGTTAAAAGAGTTGAGAGAGTTTATCTTAGTATGAAAAGAGATACATTTAAAAGTCCTACCATTAAAAAAACAGTTAATAATGCTAATATTAAAATGAAACCAGCTTAAAATCCTGTTATGTAAATAGCGATATACATTTACATCTCAAGCATTAAATAGAGAAACAGTCATTCTTTTATATTTTTAATTGAGAATCAAGTTCTGAATAGTTTATCAAACTTGTAGTAACAAGTGTTATAACCTGGTGTTTATATGTCTGTGTGCGGTGACTCGATCAATATATAGAAAAGAAAGGGGGAGCACCGGTCTACATAGAGTACTCAAAAAGATAACACTAGGGATATGGAAAAGATAACAACAGGGAAATGTTATCACAATTACAATGCAGAATTGGAAGCAATAAAGTTGGTAGTAGAAAAACTGCTGAACAGTAATCTTAGCCCACAGCCTGTAGAGTTTATGACAGATGCAAGATCAGTGCTACAGGCACTGCAATCCAGAAAGTTGCTACATCTGCAAACTTTATTGACTGAACTCTACAAACACCACAGGATTGTCCTGCAGTGGATCCCATCTCACTATGGAATACCAGGAAACTAGAGAGCAGATCAGCTTTCAAAATACGGTGCAACAGGCACACAAGCAGATGCGCCGGTTACATAACATCATAAGATATAGATAATCAAATCAATCAGAAGATCAAATGCTCCAAATCAGGATTCCTTTCATTATATGAATAGATGGGAATAAGTTATCATTATACGCAATAGAACAGGACACAAATGACTCCACAGTCACGTCAACAAAATTCAAGTTCGGTACCTCAACTACATGTGATGTGGACAGGCGCCCAACACAGCGGAACGCATATTTCAAGAATGCACTGAATATGGTAAACTGAGGAAAGTCCACCTATACCATTAATACACACTACAGACAAGACTATATGCACCACTGCAAGACTGACAAAAGACGGTAACATTTATACAGGAAACGACATTGCAGTAATAGACAATACTTCAGGCGAACGAAAGATAGCTATATAGATAGAGAGGGTTTTCGAAAATATTAAGAGACAAGTCTCAGAATGTCTTGAAGCCTGTACTGGATATTTTGAACACATGCTGTAAACACAGCTTCATCGCGTGAACAGCTTCTTTACCTAATACAAGCAAGCCAACAGCAGTAGTATCTAAATGAATAACACACATTTTATATATAATTTCACGTAAATTAAAAAAATATGTTCACTGCATCGGACTTTATACAGCCTCGTTTTCTTATTTAAGACAGTAGTTGACTTTTTGTGTGAGCAAAGGAAGATAACTTTTAATTTTTGAGAGAAATTATAAATAATTAATATTTGCAACCACAAATTAAGGAAAGATAGATTTATTTTAATTTGAAACTTTAGAAGTTGCAATTTTGTATAGAAATTTTCAAAGACCGTGCACATTTTATGAGAAAATTATTTTCTTGGAAACAATATGCATAGGAATAAAACTTTTGACAATTTACAATTACAATATATCGACGTTTAAAGAATTCTTAACAATTAATATAACAGGAGTTACTTCCCTTATAATAAAACAGATAACTTTTAATTTCTTAAGCATATAAGTTTATATCAACATGTTCATCAACAATTCAACGGTAGAACACTTTTTTGCATTTAACTTTGATATGTTTGAGCGAAACATGCCTGCAACATTTAAATACATATTCTTCAAAAAATGATTATATTTATTAGCTGATAATCAACTGATTAAAGTTTCTAAATACTTTTATAGATCACAGGCCCAAAGAAGTTAATTTATAAAAATTAGTTGATGCCGTGTCATCACTTCACTGTAGAGTCTAGAAAAGATAATGTTAGAGAGAGAGAGAGAGGTATACAAACAAAAAAAAACTAGGAAAATACTATGCAGTTGAAATTTCAAAATTGTAGTAGAAAAAGGAAGAGGAGTTGGAGATAGTCAATTGCACATAATTCATGTCACTGGATAGGGATTGTGGCAGTTTTAAAGTCTAACATTAAGACATATATATATATATATATATATATATATATATATAGAGAGAGAGAGAGAGAGAGAGAAAGAGCGAAAAAGAGAGTTACATTATAAATATTAAACATTAAGATATAGATAGAAGATAGAAAATGATAGATAGACATTTTAAATTTCTAGCATTAATATATAGAAATTAAAATGTAGGAGTTAAAAGAGTTGAGAGAGTTTATATTTCTAGCATCAAAAGTTAACCTTTTGAAAATCCTAGAATGACCAGAGAGACAATTTAAAATACATGTACTAGCATGAAGATAAAAGCAGTTTAAAATCTTAGTATGAAAGAGATACATTTAAATGTCCTACCATTAAAAAAAAAACAGATAATAATGCTAATATGAAAATGAAAGCAGCTTAAAATTATGTTATGTAAATAGCGATAGACAATTATATCTCAAGCATTAAAATAGAGAGACAGTCATTCTTTTATATTTTTTAATTGAGAATCAAGTTCTGAATAGTTTATCAAACTTGTATTAACAAGTGTTATAACCTGGTGTTTATAATGTGTACTGGTAACAAATAATAATACATAAATATTATTATATGGGGAACTTCCGAGGCGATAATAGGGAATAATAGAACAAATAAGTATGTGTTAGCACTCGGAAAAATTAACAGACAAACAACAACAGAAAAAACGAAGAACAATATATGGTCCGAAGTGGGATCGAACCCGTACTCCCTGGCACCGCGCCTTGCCACGAGAGGCCGAACGCTTGGCACACTGCCACTCAGCCAACTAAAAAATTGGCTATTGTAGTAGTGTCTTCCACGAAAGGCGCTCTCAATGACTATAGCATAGGGTAACGATCTCAGACCGGAAATAAATTGTATATTTGTACTTTCCTATTAATGCAAGTATCTCCCAGTAGGGCTGAATACTTGTGTTGTAGACAAACATTTATTGGACGAAACAGCACGAATAGTAGTTTCCAGTGGTTATATACTGGTAACAAATAATAATACATAAATATTATTATATGGGGAACTTCCGAGGCGATAATAGGGAATAATAGAACAAATAAGTATGTGTTAGCACTCGGAAAATTAACAGACAAACAACAACAGAAAAAAACGAAGAACAATATATGGTCCGAAGTGGGATCGAACCCGTACTCCCTGGCACCGCGCCTTGCCACGAGAGGCCGAACGCTTGGCACACTGCCACTCAGCCAACTAAAAAATTGGCTATTGTAGTAGTGTCTTCCACGAAAGGCGCTCTCAATGACTATAGCATAGGGTAACGATCTCAGACCGGAAATAAATTGTATATTTGTACTTTCCTATTAATGCAAGTATCTCCCAGTAGGGCTGAATACTTGTGTTGTAGACAAACATTTATTGGACGAAACAGCACGAATAGTAGTTTCCAGTGGTTATATACTGGTAACAAATAATAATACATAAATATTATTATATGGGGAACTTCCGAGGCGATAATAGGGAATAATAGAACAAATAAGTATGTGTTAGCACTCGGAAAAATTAACAGACAAACAACAACAGAAAAAAACGAAGAACAATATATGGTCCGAAGTGGGATCGAACCCGTACTCCCTGGCACCGCGCCTTGCCACGAGAGGCCGAACGCTTGGCACACTGCCACTCAGCCAACTAAAAAATTGGCTATTGTAGTAGTGTCTTCCACGAAAGGCGCTCTCAATGACTATAGCATAGGGTAACGATCTCAGACCGGAAATAAATTGTATATTTGTACTTTCCTATTAATGCAAGTATCTCCCAGTAGGGCTGAATACTTGTGTTGTAGACAAACATTTATTGGACGAAACAGCACGAATAGTAGTTTCCAGTGGTTATATACTGGTAACAAATAATAATACATAAATATTATTATATGGGGAACTTCCGAGGCGATAATAGGGAATAATAGAACAAATAAGTATGTGTTAGCACTCGGAAAAATTAACAGACAAACAACAACAGAAAAAAACGAAGAACAATATATGGTCCGAAGTGGGATCGAACCCGTACTCCCTGGCACCGCGCCTTGCCACGAGAGGCCGAACGCTTGGCACACTGCCACTCAGCCAACTAAAAAATTGGCTATTGTAGTAGTGTCTTCCACGAAAGGCGCTCTCAATGACTATAGCATAGGGTAACGATCTCAGACCGGAAATAAATTGTATATTTGTACTTTCCTATTAATGCAAGTATCTCCCAGTAGGGCTGAATACTTGTGTTGTAGACAAACATTTATTGGACGAAACAGCACGAATAGTAGTTTCCAGTGGTTATATACTGGTAACAAATAATAATACATAAATATTATTATATGGGGAACTTCCGAGGCGATAATAGGGAATAATAGAACAAATAAGTATGTGTTAGCACTCGGAAAAATTAACAGACAAACAACAACAGAAAAAAACGAAGAACAATATATGGTCCGAAGTGGGATCGAACCCGTACTCCCTGGCACCGCGCCTTGCCACGAGAGGCCGAACGCTTGGCACACTGCCACTCAGCCAACTAAAAAATTGGCTATTGTAGTAGTGTCTTCCACGAAAGGCGCTCTCAATGACTATAGCATAGGGTAACGATCTCAGACCGGAAATAAATTGTATATTTGTACTTTCCTATTAATGCAAGTATCTCCCAGTAGGGCTGAATACTTGTGTTGTAGACAAACATTTATTGGACGAAACAGCACGAATAGTAGTTTCCAGTGGTTATATACTGGTAACAAATAATAATACATAAATATTATTATATGGGGAACTTCCGAGGCGATAATAGGGAATAATAGAACAAATAAGTATGTGTTAGCACTCGGAAAAATTAACAGACAAACAACAACAGAAAAAAACGAAGAACAATATATGGTCCGAAGTGGGATCGAACCCGTACTCCCTGGCACCGCGCCTTGCCACGAGAGGCCGAACGCTTGGCACACTGCCACTCAGCCAACTAAAAAATTGGCTATTGTAGTAGTGTCTTCCACGAAAGGCGCTCTCAATGACTATAGCATAGGGTAACGATCTCAGACCGGAAATAAATTGTATATTTGTACTTTCCTATTAATGCAAGTATCTCCCAGTAGGGCTGAATACTTGTGTTGTAGACAAACATTTATTGGACGAAACAGCACGAATAGTAGTTTCCAGTGGTTATATACTGGTAACAAATAATAATACATAAATATTATTATATGGGGAACTTCCGAGGCGATAATAGGGAATAATAGAACAAATAAGTATGTGTTAGCACTCGGAAAAATTAACAGACAAACAACAACAGAAAAAAACGAAGAACAATATATGGTCCGAAGTGGGATCGAACCCGTACTCCCTGGCACCGCGCCTTGCCACGAGAGGCCGAACGCTTGGCACACTGCCACTCAGCCAACTAAAAAATTGGCTATTGTAGTAGTGTCTTCCACGAAAGGCGCTCTCAATGACTATAGCATAGGGTAACGATCTCAGACCGGAAATAAATTGTATATTTGTACTTTCCTATTAATGCAAGTATCTCCCAGTAGGGCTGAATACTTGTGTTGTAGACAAACATTTATTGGACGAAACAGCACGAATAGTAGTTTCCAGTGGTTATATACTGGTAACAAATAATAATACATAAATATTATTATATGGGGAACTTCCGAGGCGATAATAGGGAATAATAGAACAAATAAGTATGTGTTAGCACTCGGAAAAATTAACAGACAAACAACAACAGAAAAAAACGAAGAACAATATATGGTCCGAAGTGGGATCGAACCCGTACTCCCTGGCACCGCGCCTTGCCACGAGAGGCCGAACGCTTGGCACACTGCCACTCAGCCAACTAAAAATTGGCTATTGTAGTAGTGTCTTCCACGAAAGGCGCTCTCAATGACTATAGCATAGGGTAACGATCTCAGACCGGAAATAAATTGTATATTTGTACTTTCCTATTAATGCAAGTATCTCCCAGTAGGGCTGAATACTTGTGTTGTAGACAAACATTTATTGGACGAAACAGCACGAATAGTAGTTTCCAGTGGTTATATACTGGTAACAAATAATAATACATAAATATTATTATATGGGGAACTTCCGAGGCGATAATAGGGAATAATAGAACAAATAAGTATGTGTTAGCACTCGGAAAAATTAACAGACAAACAACAACAGAAAAAAACGAAGAACAATATATGGTCCGAAGTGGGATCGAACCCGTACTCCCTGGCACCGCGCCTTGCCACGAGAGGCCGAACGCTTGGCACACTGCCACTCAGCCAACTAAAAAATTGGCTATTGTAGTAGTGTCTTCCACGAAAGGCGCTCTCAATGACTATAGCATAGGGTAACGATCTCAGACCGGAAATAAATTGTATATTTGTACTTTCCTATTAATGCAAGTATCTCCCAGTAGGGCTGAATACTTGTGTTGTAGACAAACATTTATTGGACGAAACAGCACGAATAGTAGTTTCCAGTGGTTATATACTGGTAACAAATAATAATACATAAATATTATTATATGGGGAACTTCCGAGGCGATAATAGGGAATAATAGAACAAATAAGTATGTGTTAGCACTCGGAAAAATTAACAGACAAACAACAACAGAAAAAAACGAAGAACAATATATGGTCCGAAGTGGGATCGAACCCGTACTCCCTGGCACCGCGCCTTGCCACGAGAGGCCGAACGCTTGGCACACTGCCACTCAGCCAACTAAAAAATTGGCTATTGTAGTAGTGTCTTCCACGAAAGGCGCTCTCAATGACTATAGCATAGGGTAACGATCTCAGACCGGAAATAAATTGTATATTTGTACTTTCCTATTAATGCAAGTATCTCCCAGTAGGGCTGAATACTTGTGTTGTAGACAAACATTTATTGGACGAAACAGCACGAATAGTAGTTTCCAGTGGTTATATACTGGTAACAAATAATAATACATAAATATTATTATATGGGGAACTTCCGAGGCGATAATAGGGAATAATAGAACAAATAAGTATGTGTTAGCACTCGGAAAAATTAACAGACAAACAACAACAGAAAAAAACGAAGAACAATATATGGTCCGAAGTGGGATCGAACCCGTACTCCCTGGCACCGCGCCTTGCCACGAGAGGCCGAACGCTTGGCACACTGCCACTCAGCCAACTAAAAAATTGGCTATTGTAGTAGTGTCTTCCACGAAAGGCGCTCTCAATGACTATAGCATAGGGTAACGATCTCAGACCGGAAATAAATTGTATATTTGTACTTTCCTATTAATGCAAGTATCTCCCAGTAGGGCTGAATACTTGTGTTGTAGACAAACATTTATTGGACGAAACAGCACGAATAGTAGTTTCCAGTGGTTATATACTGGTAACAAATAATAATACATAAATATTATTATATGGGGAACTTCCGAGGCGATAATAGGGAATAATAGAACAAATAAGTATGTGTTAGCACTCGGAAAAATTAACAGACAAACAACAACAGAAAAAAACGAAGAACAATATATGGTCCGAAGTGGGATCGAACCCGTACTCCCTGGCACCGCGCCTTGCCACGAGAGGCCGAACGCTTGGCACACTGCCACTCAGCCAACTAAAAAATTGGCTATTGTAGTAGTGTCTTCCACGAAAGGCGCTCTCAATGACTATAGCATAGGGTAACGATCTCAGACCGGAAATAAATTGTATATTTGTACTTTCCTATTAATGCAAGTATCTCCCAGTAGGGCTGAATACTTGTGTTGTAGACAAACATTTATTGGACGAAACAGCACGAATAGTAGTTTCCAGTGGTTATATACTGGTAACAAATAATAATACATAAATATTATTATATGGGGAACTTCCGAGGCGATAATAGGGAATAATAGAACAAATAAGTATGTGTTAGCACTCGGAAAAATTAACAGACAAACAACAACAGAAAAAAACGAAGAACAATATATGGTCCGAAGTGGGATCGAACCCGTACTCCCTGGCACCGCGCCTTGCCACGAGAGGCCGAACGCTTGGCACACTGCCACTCAGCCAACTAAAAAATTGGCTATTGTAGTAGTGTCTTCCACGAAAGGCGCTCTCAATGACTATAGCATAGGGTAACGATCTCAGACCGGAAATAAATTGTATATTTGTACTTTCCTATTAATGCAAGTATCTCCCAGTAGGGCTGAATACTTGTGTTGTAGACAAACATTTATTGGACGAAACAGCACGAATAGTAGTTTCCAGTGGTTATATACTGGTAACAAATAATAATACATAAATATTATTATATGGGGAACTTCCGAGGCGATAATAGGGAATAATAGAACAAATAAGTATGTGTTAGCACTCGGAAAAATTAACAGACAAACAACAACAGAAAAAAACGAAGAACAATATATGGTCCGAAGTGGGATCGAACCCGTACTCCCTGGCACCGCGCCTTGCCACGAGAGGCCGAACGCTTGGCACACTGCCACTCAGCCAACTAAAAATTGGCTATTGTAGTAGTGTCTTCCACGAAAGGCGCTCTCAATGACTATAGCATAGGGTAACGATCTCAGACCGGAAATAAATTGTATATTTGTACTTTCCTATTAATGCAAGTATCTCCCAGTAGGGCTGAATACTTGTGTTGTAGACAAACATTTATTGGACGAAACAGCACGAATAGTAGTTTCCAGTGGTTATATACTGGTAACAAATAATAATACATAAATATTATTATATGGGGAACTTCCGAGGCGATAATAGGGAATAATAGAACAAATAAGTATGTGTTAGCACTCGGAAAAATTAACAGACAAACAACAACAGAAAAAAACGAAGAACAATATATGGTCCGAAGTGGGATCGAACCCGTACTCCCTGGCACCGCGCCTTGCCACGAGAGGCCGAACGCTTGGCACACTGCCACTCAGCCAACTAAAAAATTGGCTATTGTAGTAGTGTCTTCCACGAAAGGCGCTCTCAATGACTATAGCATAGGGTAACGATCTCAGACCGGAAATAAATTGTATATTTGTACTTTCCTATTAATGCAAGTATCTCCCAGTAGGGCTGAATACTTGTGTTGTAGACAAACATTTATTGGACGAAACAGCACGAATAGTAGTTTCCAGTGGTTATATACTGGTAACAAATAATAATACATAAATATTATTATATGGGGAACTTCCGAGGCGATAATAGGGAATAATAGAACAAATAAGTATGTGTTAGCACTCGGAAAAATTAACAGACAAACAACAACAGAAAAAAACGAAGAACAATATATGGTCCGAAGTGGGATCGAACCCGTACTCCCTGGCACCGCGCCTTGCCACGAGAGGCCGAACGCTTGGCACACTGCCACTCAGCCAACTAAAAAATTGGCTATTGTAGTAGTGTCTTCCACGAAAGGCGCTCTCAATGACTATAGCATAGGGTAACGATCTCAGACCGGAAATAAATTGTATATTTGTACTTTCCTATTAATGCAAGTATCTCCCAGTAGGGCTGAATACTTGTGTTGTAGACAAACATTTATTGGACGAAACAGCACGAATAGTAGTTTCCAGTGGTTATATACTGGTAACAAATAATAATACATAAATATTATTATATGGGGAACTTCCGAGGCGATAATAGGGAATAATAGAACAAATAAGTATGTGTTAGCACTCGGAAAAATTAACAGACAAACAACAACAGAAAAAAACGAAGAACAATATATGGTCCGAAGTGGGATCGAACCCGTACTCCCTGGCACCGCGCCTTGCCACGAGAGGCCGAACGCTTGGCACACTGCCACTCAGCCAACTAAAAAATTGGCTATTGTAGTAGTGTCTTCCACGAAAGGCGCTCTCAATGACTATAGCATAGGGTAACGATCTCAGACCGGAAATAAATTGTATATTTGTACTTTCCTATTAATGCAAGTATCTCCCAGTAGGGCTGAATACTTGTGTTGTAGACAAACATTTATTGGACGAAACAGCACGAATAGTAGTTTCCAGTGGTTATATACTGGTAACAAATAATAATACATAAATATTATTATATGGGGAACTTCCGAGGCGATAATAGGGAATAATAGAACAAATAAGTATGTGTTAGCACTCGGAAAAATTAACAGACAAACAACAACAGAAAAAAACGAAGAACAATATATGGTCCGAAGTGGGATCGAACCCGTACTCCCTGGCACCGCGCCTTGCCACGAGAGGCCGAACGCTTGGCACACTGCCACTCAGCCAACTAAAAAATTGGCTATTGTAGTAGTGTCTTCCACGAAAGGCGCTCTCAATGACTATAGCATAGGGTAACGATCTCAGACCGGAAATAAATTGTATATTTGTACTTTCCTATTAATGCAAGTATCTCCCAGTAGGGCTGAATACTTGTGTTGTAGACAAACATTTATTGGACGAAACAGCACGAATAGTAGTTTCCAGTGGTTATATACTGGTAACAAATAATAATACATAAATATTATTATATGGGGAACTTCCGAGGCGATAATAGGGAATAATAGAACAAATAAGTATGTGTTAGCACTCGGAAAAATTAACAGACAAACAACAACAGAAAAAAACGAAGAACAATATATGGTCCGAAGTGGGATCGAACCCGTACTCCCTGGCACCGCGCCTTGCCACGAGAGGCCGAACGCTTGGCACACTGCCACTCAGCCAACTAAAAAATTGGCTATTGTAGTAGTGTCTTCCACGAAAGGCGCTCTCAATGACTATAGCATAGGGTAACGATCTCAGACCGGAAATAAATTGTATATTTGTACTTTCCTATTAATGCAAGTATCTCCCAGTAGGGCTGAATACTTGTGTTGTAGACAAACATTTATTGGACGAAACAGCACGAATAGTAGTTTCCAGTGGTTATATACTGGTAACAAATAATAATACATAAATATTATTATATGGGGAACTTCCGAGGCGATAATAGGGAATAATAGAACAAATAAGTATGTGTTAGCACTCGGAAAAATTAACAGACAAACAACAACAGAAAAAAACGAAGAACAATATATGGTCCGAAGTGGGATCGAACCCGTACTCCCTGGCACCGCGCCTTGCCACGAGAGGCCGAACGCTTGGCACACTGCCACTCAGCCAACTAAAAAATTGGCTATTGTAGTAGTGTCTTCCACGAAAGGCGCTCTCAATGACTATAGCATAGGGTAACGATCTCAGACCGGAAATAAATTGTATATTTGTACTTTCCTATTAATGCAAGTATCTCCCAGTAGGGCTGAATACTTGTGTTGTAGACAAACATTTATTGGACGAAACAGCACGAATAGTAGTTTCCAGTGGTTATATACTGGTAACAAATAATAATACATAAATATTATTATATGGGGAACTTCCGAGGCGATAATAGGGAATAATAGAACAAATAAGTATGTGTTAGCACTCGGAAAAATTAACAGACAAACAACAACAGAAAAAAACGAAGAACAATATATGGTCCGAAGTGGGATCGAACCCGTACTCCCTGGCACCGCGCCTTGCCACGAGAGGCCGAACGCTTGGCACACTGCCACTCAGCCAACTAAAAAATTGGCTATTGTAGTAGTGTCTTCCACGAAAGGCGCTCTCAATGACTATAGCATAGGGTAACGATCTCAGACCGGAAATAAATTGTATATTTGTACTTTCCTATTAATGCAAGTATCTCCCAGTAGGGCTGAATACTTGTGTTGTAGACAAACATTTATTGGACGAAACAGCACGAATAGTAGTTTCCAGTGGTTATATACTGGTAACAAATAATAATACATAAATATTATTATATGGGGAACTTCCGAGGCGATAATAGGGAATAATAGAACAAATAAGTATGTGTTAGCACTCGGAAAAATTAACAGACAAACAACAACAGAAAAAAACGAAGAACAATATATGGTCCGAAGTGGGATCGAACCCGTACTCCCTGGCACCGCGCCTTGCCACGAGAGGCCGAACGCTTGGCACACTGCCACTCAGCCAACTAAAAAATTGGCTATTGTAGTAGTGTCTTCCACGAAAGGCGCTCTCAATGACTATAGCATAGGGTAACGATCTCAGACCGGAAATAAATTGTATATTTGTACTTTCCTATTAATGCAAGTATCTCCCAGTAGGGCTGAATACTTGTGTTGTAGACAAACATTTATTGGACGAAACAGCACGAATAGTAGTTTCCAGTGGTTATATACTGGTAACAAATAATAATACATAAATATTATTATATGGGGAACTTCCGAGGCGATAATAGGGAATAATAGAACAAATAAGTATGTGTTAGCACTCGGAAAAATTAACAGACAAACAACAACAGAAAAAAACGAAGAACAATATATGGTCCGAAGTGGGATCGAACCCGTACTCCCTGGCACCGCGCCTTGCCACGAGAGGCCGAACGCTTGGCACACTGCCACTCAGCCAACTAAAAAATTGGCTATTGTAGTAGTGTCTTCCACGAAAGGCGCTCTCAATGACTATAGCATAGGGTAACGATCTCAGACCGGAAATAAATTGTATATTTGTACTTTCCTATTAATGCAAGTATCTCCCAGTAGGGCTGAATACTTGTGTTGTAGACAAACATTTATTGGACGAAACAGCACGAATAGTAGTTTCCAGTGGTTATATACTGGTAACAAATAATAATACATAAATATTATTATATGGGGAACTTCCGAGGCGATAATAGGGAATAATAGAACAAATAAGTATGTGTTAGCACTCGGAAAAATTAACAGACAAACAACAACAGAAAAAAACGAAGAACAATATATGGTCCGAAGTGGGATCGAACCCGTACTCCCTGGCACCGCGCCTTGCCACGAGAGGCCGAACGCTTGGCACACTGCCACTCAGCCAACTAAAAAATTGGCTATTGTAGTAGTGTCTTCCACGAAAGGCGCTCTCAATGACTATAGCATAGGGTAACGATCTCAGACCGGAAATAAATTGTATATTTGTACTTTCCTATTAATGCAAGTATCTCCCAGTAGGGCTGAATACTTGTGTTGTAGACAAACATTTATTGGACGAAACAGCACGAATAGTAGTTTCCAGTGGTTATATACTGGTAACAAATAATAATACATAAATATTATTATATGGGGAACTTCCGAGGCGATAATAGGGAATAATAGAACAAATAAGTATGTGTTAGCACTCGGAAAAATTAACAGACAAACAACAACAGAAAAAAACGAAGAACAATATATGGTCCGAAGTGGGATCGAACCCGTACTCCCTGGCACCGCGCCTTGCCACGAGAGGCCGAACGCTTGGCACACTGCCACTCAGCCAACTAAAAAATTGGCTATTGTAGTAGTGTCTTCCACGAAAGGCGCTCTCAATGACTATAGCATAGGGTAACGATCTCAGACCGGAAATAAATTGTATATTTGTACTTTCCTATTAATGCAAGTATCTCCCAGTAGGGCTGAATACTTGTGTTGTAGACAAACATTTATTGGACGAAACAGCACGAATAGTAGTTTCCAGTGGTTATATACTGGTAACAAATAATAATACATAAATATTATTATATGGGGAACTTCCGAGGCGATAATAGGGAATAATAGAACAAATAAGTATGTGTTAGCACTCGGAAAAATTAACAGACAAACAACAACAGAAAAAAACGAAGAACAATATATGGTCCGAAGTGGGATCGAACCCGTACTCCCTGGCACCGCGCCTTGCCACGAGAGGCCGAACGCTTGGCACACTGCCACTCAGCCAACTAAAAAATTGGCTATTGTAGTAGTGTCTTCCACGAAAGGCGCTCTCAATGACTATAGCATAGGGTAACGATCTCAGACCGGAAATAAATTGTATATTTGTACTTTCCTATTAATGCAAGTATCTCCCAGTAGGGCTGAATACTTGTGTTGTAGACAAACATTTATTGGACGAAACAGCACGAATAGTAGTTTCCAGTGGTTATATACTGGTAACAAATAATAATACATAAATATTATTATATGGGGAACTTCCGAGGCGATAATAGGGAATAATAGAACAAATAAGTATGTGTTAGCACTCGGAAAAATTAACAGACAAACAACAACAGAAAAAAACGAAGAACAATATATGGTCCGAAGTGGGATCGAACCCGTACTCCCTGGCACCGCGCCTTGCCACGAGAGGCCGAACGCTTGGCACACTGCCACTCAGCCAACTAAAAAATTGGCTATTGTAGTAGTGTCTTCCACGAAAGGCGCTCTCAATGACTATAGCATAGGGTAACGATCTCAGACCGGAAATAAATTGTATATTTGTACTTTCCTATTAATGCAAGTATCTCCCAGTAGGGCTGAATACTTGTGTTGTAGACAAACATTTATTGGACGAAACAGCACGAATAGTAGTTTCCAGTGGTTATATACTGGTAACAAATAATAATACATAAATATTATTATATGGGGAACTTCCGAGGCGATAATAGGGAATAATAGAACAAATAAGTATGTGTTAGCACTCGGAAAAATTAACAGACAAACAACAACAGAAAAAAACGAAGAACAATATATGGTCCGAAGTGGGATCGAACCCGTACTCCCTGGCACCGCGCCTTGCCACGAGAGGCCGAACGCTTGGCACACTGCCACTCAGCCAACTAAAAAATTGGCTATTGTAGTAGTGTCTTCCACGAAAGGCGCTCTCAATGACTATAGCATAGGGTAACGATCTCAGACCGGAAATAAATTGTATATTTGTACTTTCCTATTAATGCAAGTATCTCCCAGTAGGGCTGAATACTTGTGTTGTAGACAAACATTTATTGGACGAAACAGCACGAATAGTAGTTTCCAGTGGTTATATACTGGTAACAAATAATAATACATAAATATTATTATATGGGGAACTTCCGAGGCGATAATAGGGAATAATAGAACAAATAAGTATGTGTTAGCACTCGGAAAAATTAACAGACAAACAACAACAGAAAAAAACGAAGAACAATATATGGTCCGAAGTGGGATCGAACCCGTACTCCCTGGCACCGCGCCTTGCCACGAGAGGCCGAACGCTTGGCACACTGCCACTCAGCCAACTAAAAAATTGGCTATTGTAGTAGTGTCTTCCACGAAAGGCGCTCTCAATGACTATAGCATAGGGTAACGATCTCAGACCGGAAATAAATTGTATATTTGTACTTTCCTATTAATGCAAGTATCTCCCAGTAGGGCTGAATACTTGTGTTGTAGACAAACATTTATTGGACGAAACAGCACGAATAGTAGTTTCCAGTGGTTATATACTGGTAACAAATAATAATACATAAATATTATTATATGGGGAACTTCCGAGGCGATAATAGGGAATAATAGAACAAATAAGTATGTGTTAGCACTCGGAAAAATTAACAGACAAACAACAACAGAAAAAAACGAAGAACAATATATGGTCCGAAGTGGGATCGAACCCGTACTCCCTGGCACCGCGCCTTGCCACGAGAGGCCGAACGCTTGGCACACTGCCACTCAGCCAACTAAAAAATTGGCTATTGTAGTAGTGTCTTCCACGAAAGGCGCTCTCAATGACTATAGCATAGGGTAACGATCTCAGACCGGAAATAAATTGTATATTTGTACTTTCCTATTAATGCAAGTATCTCCCAGTAGGGCTGAATACTTGTGTTGTAGACAAACATTTATTGGACGAAACAGCACGAATAGTAGTTTCCAGTGGTTATATACTGGTAACAAATAATAATACATAAATATTATTATATGGGGAACTTCCGAGGCGATAATAGGGAATAATAGAACAAATAAGTATGTGTTAGCACTCGGAAAAATTAACAGACAAACAACAACAGAAAAAAACGAAGAACAATATATGGTCCGAAGTGGGATCGAACCCGTACTCCCTGGCACCGCGCCTTGCCACGAGAGGCCGAACGCTTGGCACACTGCCACTCAGCCAACTAAAAAATTGGCTATTGTAGTAGTGTCTTCCACGAAAGGCGCTCTCAATGACTATAGCATAGGGTAACGATCTCAGACCGGAAATAAATTGTATATTTGTACTTTCCTATTAATGCAAGTATCTCCCAGTAGGGCTGAATACTTGTGTTGTAGACAAACATTTATTGGACGAAACAGCACGAATAGTAGTTTCCAGTGGTTATATACTGGTAACAAATAATAATACATAAATATTATTATATGGGGAACTTCCGAGGCGATAATAGGGAATAATAGAACAAATAAGTATGTGTTAGCACTCGGAAAAATTAACAGACAAACAACAACAGAAAAAAACGAAGAACAATATATGGTCCGAAGTGGGATCGAACCCGTACTCCCTGGCACCGCGCCTTGCCACGAGAGGCCGAACGCTTGGCACACTGCCACTCAGCCAACTAAAAAATTGGCTATTGTAGTAGTGTCTTCCACGAAAGGCGCTCTCAATGACTATAGCATAGGGTAACGATCTCAGACCGGAAATAAATTGTATATTTGTACTTTCCTATTAATGCAAGTATCTCCCAGTAGGGCTGAATACTTGTGTTGTAGACAAACATTTATTGGACGAAACAGCACGAATAGTAGTTTCCAGTGGTTATATACTGGTAACAAATAATAATACATAAATATTATTATATGGGGAACTTCCGAGGCGATAATAGGGAATAATAGAACAAATAAGTATGTGTTAGCACTCGGAAAAATTAACAGACAAACAACAACAGAAAAAAACGAAGAACAATATATGGTCCGAAGTGGGATCGAACCCGTACTCCCTGGCACCGCGCCTTGCCACGAGAGGCCGAACGCTTGGCACACTGCCACTCAGCCAACTAAAAAATTGGCTATTGTAGTAGTGTCTTCCACGAAAGGCGCTCTCAATGACTATAGCATAGGGTAACGATCTCAGACCGGAAATAAATTGTATATTTGTACTTTCCTATTAATGCAAGTATCTCCCAGTAGGGCTGAATACTTGTGTTGTAGACAAACATTTATTGGACGAAACAGCACGAATAGTAGTTTCCAGTGGTTATATACTGGTAACAAATAATAATACATAAATATTATTATATGGGGAACTTCCGAGGCGATAATAGGGAATAATAGAACAAATAAGTATGTGTTAGCACTCGGAAAAATTAACAGACAAACAACAACAGAAAAAAACGAAGAACAATATATGGTCCGAAGTGGGATCGAACCCGTACTCCCTGGCACCGCGCCTTGCCACGAGAGGCCGAACGCTTGGCACACTGCCACTCAGCCAACTAAAAAATTGGCTATTGTAGTAGTGTCTTCCACGAAAGGCGCTCTCAATGACTATAGCATAGGGTAACGATCTCAGACCGGAAATAAATTGTATATTTGTACTTTCCTATTAATGCAAGTATCTCCCAGTAGGGCTGAATACTTGTGTTGTAGACAAACATTTATTGGACGAAACAGCACGAATAGTAGTTTCCAGTGGTTATATACTGGTAACAAATAATAATACATAAATATTATTATATGGGGAACTTCCGAGGCGATAATAGGGAATAATAGAACAAATAAGTATGTGTTAGCACTCGGAAAAATTAACAGACAAACAACAACAGAAAAAAACGAAGAACAATATATGGTCCGAAGTGGGATCGAACCCGTACTCCCTGGCACCGCGCCTTGCCACGAGAGGCCGAACGCTTGGCACACTGCCACTCAGCCAACTAAAAAATTGGCTATTGTAGTAGTGTCTTCCACGAAAGGCGCTCTCAATGACTATAGCATAGGGTAACGATCTCAGACCGGAAATAAATTGTATATTTGTACTTTCCTATTAATGCAAGTATCTCCCAGTAGGGCTGAATACTTGTGTTGTAGACAAACATTTATTGGACGAAACAGCACGAATAGTAGTTTCCAGTGGTTATATACTGGTAACAAATAATAATACATAAATATTATTATATGGGGAACTTCCGAGGCGATAATAGGGAATAATAGAACAAATAAGTATGTGTTAGCACTCGGAAAAATTAACAGACAAACAACAACAGAAAAAAACGAAGAACAATATATGGTCCGAAGTGGGATCGAACCCGTACTCCCTGGCACCGCGCCTTGCCACGAGAGGCCGAACGCTTGGCACACTGCCACTCAGCCAACTAAAAAATTGGCTATTGTAGTAGTGTCTTCCACGAAAGGCGCTCTCAATGACTATAGCATAGGGTAACGATCTCAGACCGGAAATAAATTGTATATTTGTACTTTCCTATTAATGCAAGTATCTCCCAGTAGGGCTGAATACTTGTGTTGTAGACAAACATTTATTGGACGAAACAGCACGAATAGTAGTTTCCAGTGGTTATATACTGGTAACAAATAATAATACATAAATATTATTATATGGGGAACTTCCGAGGCGATAATAGGGAATAATAGAACAAATAAGTATGTGTTAGCACTCGGAAAAATTAACAGACAAACAACAACAGAAAAAAACGAAGAACAATATATGGTCCGAAGTGGGATCGAACCCGTACTCCCTGGCACCGCGCCTTGCCACGAGAGGCCGAACGCTTGGCACACTGCCACTCAGCCAACTAAAAAATTGGCTATTGTAGTAGTGTCTTCCACGAAAGGCGCTCTCAATGACTATAGCATAGGGTAACGATCTCAGACCGGAAATAAATTGTATATTTGTACTTTCCTATTAATGCAAGTATCTCCCAGTAGGGCTGAATACTTGTGTTGTAGACAAACATTTATTGGACGAAACAGCACGAATAGTAGTTTCCAGTGGTTATATACTGGTAACAAATAATAATACATAAATATTATTATATGGGGAACTTCCGAGGCGATAATAGGGAATAATAGAACAAATAAGTATGTGTTAGCACTCGGAAAAATTAACAGACAAACAACAACAGAAAAAAACGAAGAACAATATATGGTCCGAAGTGGGATCGAACCCGTACTCCCTGGCACCGCGCCTTGCCACGAGAGGCCGAACGCTTGGCACACTGCCACTCAGCCAACTAAAAAATTGGCTATTGTAGTAGTGTCTTCCACGAAAGGCGCTCTCAATGACTATAGCATAGGGTAACGATCTCAGACCGGAAATAAATTGTATATTTGTACTTTCCTATTAATGCAAGTATCTCCCAGTAGGGCTGAATACTTGTGTTGTAGACAAACATTTATTGGACGAAACAGCACGAATAGTAGTTTCCAGTGGTTATATACTGGTAACAAATAATAATACATAAATATTATTATATGGGGAACTTCCGAGGCGATAATAGGGAATAATAGAACAAATAAGTATGTGTTAGCACTCGGAAAAATTAACAGACAAACAACAACAGAAAAAAACGAAGAACAATATATGGTCCGAAGTGGGATCGAACCCGTACTCCCTGGCACCGCGCCTTGCCACGAGAGGCCGAACGCTTGGCACACTGCCACTCAGCCAACTAAAAAATTGGCTATTGTAGTAGTGTCTTCCACGAAAGGCGCTCTCAATGACTATAGCATAGGGTAACGATCTCAGACCGGAAATAAATTGTATATTTGTACTTTCCTATTAATGCAAGTATCTCCCAGTAGGGCTGAATACTTGTGTTGTAGACAAACATTTATTGGACGAAACAGCACGAATAGTAGTTTCCAGTGGTTATATACTGGTAACAAATAATAATACATAAATATTATTATATGGGGAACTTCCGAGGCGATAATAGGGAATAATAGAACAAATAAGTATGTGTTAGCACTCGGAAAAATTAACAGACAAACAACAACAGAAAAAAACGAAGAACAATATATGGTCCGAAGTGGGATCGAACCCGTACTCCCTGGCACCGCGCCTTGCCACGAGAGGCCGAACGCTTGGCACACTGCCACTCAGCCAACTAAAAAATTGGCTATTGTAGTAGTGTCTTCCACGAAAGGCGCTCTCAATGACTATAGCATAGGGTAACGATCTCAGACCGGAAATAAATTGTATATTTGTACTTTCCTATTAATGCAAGTATCTCCCAGTAGGGCTGAATACTTGTGTTGTAGACAAACATTTATTGGACGAAACAGCACGAATAGTAGTTTCCAGTGGTTATATACTGGTAACAAATAATAATACATAAATATTATTATATGGGGAACTTCCGAGGCGATAATAGGGAATAATAGAACAAATAAGTATGTGTTAGCACTCGGAAAAATTAACAGACAAACAACAACAGAAAAAAACGAAGAACAATATATGGTCCGAAGTGGGATCGAACCCGTACTCCCTGGCACCGCGCCTTGCCACGAGAGGCCGAACGCTTGGCACACTGCCACTCAGCCAACTAAAAAATTGGCTATTGTAGTAGTGTCTTCCACGAAAGGCGCTCTCAATGACTATAGCATAGGGTAACGATCTCAGACCGGAAATAAATTGTATATTTGTACTTTCCTATTAATGCAAGTATCTCCCAGTAGGGCTGAATACTTGTGTTGTAGACAAACATTTATTGGACGAAACAGCACGAATAGTAGTTTCCAGTGGTTATATACTGGTAACAAATAATAATACATAAATATTATTATATGGGGAACTTCCGAGGCGATAATAGGGAATAATAGAACAAATAAGTATGTGTTAGCACTCGGAAAAATTAACAGACAAACAACAACAGAAAAAAACGAAGAACAATATATGGTCCGAAGTGGGATCGAACCCGTACTCCCTGGCACCGCGCCTTGCCACGAGAGGCCGAACGCTTGGCACACTGCCACTCAGCCAACTAAAAAATTGGCTATTGTAGTAGTGTCTTCCACGAAAGGCGCTCTCAATGACTATAGCATAGGGTAACGATCTCAGACCGGAAATAAATTGTATATTTGTACTTTCCTATTAATGCAAGTATCTCCCAGTAGGGCTGAATACTTGTGTTGTAGACAAACATTTATTGGACGAAACAGCACGAATAGTAGTTTCCAGTGGTTATATACTGGTAACAAATAATAATACATAAATATTATTATATGGGGAACTTCCGAGGCGATAATAGGGAATAATAGAACAAATAAGTATGTGTTAGCACTCGGAAAAATTAACAGACAAACAACAACAGAAAAAAACGAAGAACAATATATGGTCCGAAGTGGGATCGAACCCGTACTCCCTGGCACCGCGCCTTGCCACGAGAGGCCGAACGCTTGGCACACTGCCACTCAGCCAACTAAAAAATTGGCTATTGTAGTAGTGTCTTCCACGAAAGGCGCTCTCAATGACTATAGCATAGGGTAACGATCTCAGACCGGAAATAAATTGTATATTTGTACTTTCCTATTAATGCAAGTATCTCCCAGTAGGGCTGAATACTTGTGTTGTAGACAAACATTTATTGGACGAAACAGCACGAATAGTAGTTTCCAGTGGTTATATACTGGTAACAAATAATAATACATAAATATTATTATATGGGGAACTTCCGAGGCGATAATAGGGAATAATAGAACAAATAAGTATGTGTTAGCACTCGGAAAAATTAACAGACAAACAACAACAGAAAAAAACGAAGAACAATATATGGTCCGAAGTGGGATCGAACCCGTACTCCCTGGCACCGCGCCTTGCCACGAGAGGCCGAACGCTTGGCACACTGCCACTCAGCCAACTAAAAAATTGGCTATTGTAGTAGTGTCTTCCACGAAAGGCGCTCTCAATGACTATAGCATAGGGTAACGATCTCAGACCGGAAATAAATTGTATATTTGTACTTTCCTATTAATGCAAGTATCTCCCAGTAGGGCTGAATACTTGTGTTGTAGACAAACATTTATTGGACGAAACAGCACGAATAGTAGTTTCCAGTGGTTATATACTGGTAACAAATAATAATACATAAATATTATTATATGGGGAACTTCCGAGGCGATAATAGGGAATAATAGAACAAATAAGTATGTGTTAGCACTCGGAAAAATTAACAGACAAACAACAACAGAAAAAAACGAAGAACAATATATGGTCCGAAGTGGGATCGAACCCGTACTCCCTGGCACCGCGCCTTGCCACGAGAGGCCGAACGCTTGGCACACTGCCACTCAGCCAACTAAAAAATTGGCTATTGTAGTAGTGTCTTCCACGAAAGGCGCTCTCAATGACTATAGCATAGGGTAACGATCTCAGACCGGAAATAAATTGTATATTTGTACTTTCCTATTAATGCAAGTATCTCCCAGTAGGGCTGAATACTTGTGTTGTAGACAAACATTTATTGGACGAAACAGCACGAATAGTAGTTTCCAGTGGTTATATACTGGTAACAAATAATAATACATAAATATTATTATATGGGGAACTTCCGAGGCGATAATAGGGAATAATAGAACAAATAAGTATGTGTTAGCACTCGGAAAAATTAACAGACAAACAACAACAGAAAAAAACGAAGAACAATATATGGTCCGAAGTGGGATCGAACCCGTACTCCCTGGCACCGCGCCTTGCCACGAGAGGCCGAACGCTTGGCACACTGCCACTCAGCCAACTAAAAAATTGGCTATTGTAGTAGTGTCTTCCACGAAAGGCGCTCTCAATGACTATAGCATAGGGTAACGATCTCAGACCGGAAATAAATTGTATATTTGTACTTTCCTATTAATGCAAGTATCTCCCAGTAGGGCTGAATACTTGTGTTGTAGACAAACATTTATTGGACGAAACAGCACGAATAGTAGTTTCCAGTGGTTATATACTGGTAACAAATAATAATACATAAATATTATTATATGGGGAACTTCCGAGGCGATAATAGGGAATAATAGAACAAATAAGTATGTGTTAGCACTCGGAAAAATTAACAGACAAACAACAACAGAAAAAAACGAAGAACAATATATGGTCCGAAGTGGGATCGAACCCGTACTCCCTGGCACCGCGCCTTGCCACGAGAGGCCGAACGCTTGGCACACTGCCACTCAGCCAACTAAAAAATTGGCTATTGTAGTAGTGTCTTCCACGAAAGGCGCTCTCAATGACTATAGCATAGGGTAACGATCTCAGACCGGAAATAAATTGTATATTTGTACTTTCCTATTAATGCAAGTATCTCCCAGTAGGGCTGAATACTTGTGTTGTAGACAAACATTTATTGGACGAAACAGCACGAATAGTAGTTTCCAGTGGTTATATACTGGTAACAAATAATAATACATAAATATTATTATATGGGGAACTTCCGAGGCGATAATAGGGAATAATAGAACAAATAAGTATGTGTTAGCACTCGGAAAAATTAACAGACAAACAACAACAGAAAAAAAACGAAGAACAATATATGGTCCGAAGTGGGATCGAACCCGTACTCCCTGGCACCGCGCCTTGCCACGAGAGGCCGAACGCTTGGCACACTGCCACTCAGCCAACTAAAAAATTGGCTATTGTAGTAGTGTCTTCCACGAAAGGCGCTCTCAATGACTATAGCATAGGGTAACGATCTCAGACCGGAAATAAATTGTATATTTGTACTTTCCTATTAATGCAAGTATCTCCCAGTAGGGCTGAATACTTGTGTTGTAGACAAACATTTATTGGACGAAACAGCACGAATAGTAGTTTCCAGTGGTTATATACTGGTAACAAATAATAATACATAAATATTATTATATTATATTATATATCGTTTGTTTATAATGTCTCTGTGCGGTGACTCGATCAATATATAGAAAAGAAAGGGGGAGGAGCGGTCTACATAGAGTACTCAAAAAGATAACACTAGGGATATGGAAAAGATAACAACAGGGAAATATCACAATTACAATGCAGAATTGGAAGCAATAAAGTTGGCAGCAGAAAAACTGCTGAACAGTAATCTTAGCCCACAGACTGTAGAGTTTATGACAGATGCAAGATCAGTGCTCCAGGCACTGCAATCCAGAAAGTTGCTACATCTGCAAACTTTATTGACTGAACTCTACAAACACCACAGGATTGCCCTGCAGTGGATCCCATCTCACTATGGAATACTAGGAAACTAGAGAGCAGATCAGCTTTCAAAAGAAGGTGCAACAGGCACACAACAAGATGCGATGGTTACATAACATCATAAGATACAGATAATCAAATCAATCAGAAGATCAAATGCTTCAAATCAGGATGCCTTTCATTATATGAATAGATGGGAATAAGTTATCATTATACGCAGTAGAACAGGACACAAATGACTCCACAGTCACGTGTCAACAAAATTCAAGATCGGTACCTCAACTACATGTACATGTGGACAGGCTGGACACAGCGGAACGCATATTTCAAGAATGCACTGAATATGGTAAACTGAGGAAAGTCCATCATCATCATCATCGTGTGCCCTCTCCGCAACGAAGGTTGGCTACCATGGATCGCCATTCTACTCTGTTTCTTGCTTTGATGGTGCAGGCTGTCATAGATTGACTTGTCCATCTTTTGATGTTACTCGTCCATGTTAGTCTTGGTCTGCCTCTGCCTCTTTTACCTTGTATTTTTCCTTCCAATATTACTTTTAGTAGGCTGTTGTGTCTTTTAACGTGCCCCAAAAATTTAATTTGTCTTGTCTTTATTGTGTTCAACAGTTCTCTTTTTATTTTCAGTTGTTTTTAAACTTCATCGTTTGTTATCTTTTGTTTCCATCCAATTCTAGCTATTCTTCTATAAATCCACATTTCAAAGGCTTCAATTTTCTGTTCTGTTTTCTTGTCTAATGTCCAAGTTTCTGCACCATACAGGAAAGTCCACCTATACCATTAATACAACACTACAGACAAGACTATATGCACCACTGCAAGACTGACAAAAGACGACATTGCAGTTATATACAATACTTCAGGCGAACGAAAGATAGATATATAGATACAGAAGGTTTTCGAAAATATTAAGAGACAAGTCTCAGAATGTCTTGAAGCATGTACTGGATATTTTGAAAACATGCTGTAAATACAGCTTCATCGTGTGAACAGCTTCTTTACCTAATACAAGCCCGCCAACAGCAGTAGTATCTAAATGAATAACACACATTTTATATATAATTTCACTTAAATTAAAAAATATGTTCACTGCATCGGACTTTATACAGCCTCGTTTTCTTATTTGACAGAAGTTGACTTTTTGTGTGAGCAAAGGAAGATAACTTTTAATTTTTCAGGGAAATTATAAATAATTAATTTTTGCACCACAAATTAAGGAAAGGTACATTTATTTTAATTTGAAACTTTAGAGTTTTTAATTTTTTATTGGAATTTTTAAAGAACTTGCACATTTTATGAGAAAATTATTTTTGGGAAACAATATGCATATGAAAAAAACTTTTGACAATTTACAATTACAATATATCGACGTATAAAGAATGCGTAACTATTAATATAACAGTAGTTACTTCCCTTATAATAAAACCGATAACTTTTAATTTTTTAAGCATATAAGTTTATCAACATTTTCATCAACAATTCAACGGTAGAACACTTTTTTGCATTTAAGTTTGACAGACCCACATTCATCACATGCTGTCAAAGTTTTCGACAAGTTACTGGAAGGCATCACAGATCATCATCATTTGTTTGCTGACCGGTGTTATACTTCCCTGCCACTTGTTCAATTTCTGCGGTAGAAAAATCACAACTACACTGGAACGCTAAATTCCAACAGACGCGGATTTCCAGCAGAAGTCAAAAATAAAAAAAATATCAGTGAATGAGGCAAAGTGGTTCATCAATTATGAGGAGCAAGTTATGTGTGTCAGCTGGAGGGATAAAAAATCCAAAAAGCCCTGCCAATTGGTGACAACACATGGAAGTGTCACATATGAGGTCAGAAATGAAGGTAGGAGTCAAGTCAGGAAGCCATCACCCATCCATAGCTACAACCACTCAATGAATGGATGTGACAGAGTAGACCAGATGATCTCATATTATGGGAACCACACAAGGAAGACAGTCAAGTGGTGGAAGAAAATATTTATGTGGACAATTGAGATCACACAACTCAATGCTCATATTTTATATAACTTGAGCCGCCCTAACACCGAAAAGCCTATGCCTTTTGCAGATTTCAAGGAGCTGCTTATTTATGATTTGTGTAGCATATTAGGAGCAGAGACACCTATTCCTAACAACCTTCTTCAGGTTGATTTATCCAAGCCGGGGGAAAAAATGGAACACGAAGTCGCAGAGATATCAGGGTGCCATCCATCTCATTGATTTTGATGGGAAAGACCTGCAGTGTGTTCATTGTTCGGAGCAGCGGAAAGTAAAAAACGAAGCAGCTATTATTATACAGGTTGTCCGGATAAGCCACATCTGTGCGCTAAAACATGCTTTAGGGAATATCACACACAATAAGTACATTTGTGTCAATAAAAATAATAAACTTGACTTGTAAATAATATTGTTGTGATGTAAAAAAAATTTGAAAATTTTTTATTCTGGGATCATTTATAAAAATGTACATAATTTTGTTATTTGTGGACATAAATTCATCAAATAAACTGTATTTTCGAGGAATTTGGATTATGTTGTGAAATATTTCAAGACAAATGGATAGCAACACATATCTGGATGGAAATGGGTAAGTGAAATACAATATTTTAAATTTAAAATTATCTACCTTGAATATTTTTTTTAATATATAACTATTCCTTTAAATAATGACATATCAGAAATATATTGCTATTTTCATTTTCTGTATCCATTTCCCTTTCCAGTGATATATAACACATGCCACATTTATCTTAATTACTGTGTGAAGTAGTCAAATGAAAAAGGTATATGGTAAAATTTCTGGAAACAGGAAAAAAATCGAGTTTTCTGGTCCAAATCTGAAAATTCCTGTTTCCTGTTCTGGTCCTGAAAGAGTTAAAGTTTCTAAACATTTTTATAGATCACAGGTCCAAAGAAGTTAATTTATAAAAATTAGCTGATGCCGTCGCATCACTTCACTGTAGAGTCTAGAAAAGACATTGTTAGAGAGAGAGAGGTATACAAAAAAACTAAGAAAATACTATGCTGTGGAAATTTCAAAATTGTAGTAGAAAAAGGAAGAGGCGTTGGAGATAGAAAATTGCACATAATTCATATCACTGGAGAGGGAGAGTGGCAGTTTTAAAGTCTAACATTAAGAGAGAGAGAGGTGAGAGAGAGAGAGAGAGAGAGAGAGAGAGAGAGAGAGAAAGAGCGAAAAAGAGAGTTACAGTTATAAATATTAAACATTAAGATATAGATAGAAGAAAGAAAATGAGAGATAGACATTTAAATTTCTAGCATTAATAGATAGAGATTAAAATGTAGGAGTTAAAAGAGTTGAGAGAGTTTATATTTCTAGCATCAAAAGTTAACCTTTTGAAAATCCTAGAATGACCAGAGAGACAATTTAAAATACTAGCATGAAGATAAAAGCAGTTTAAAATCTTAGTATGTAAAGAGATACATTAAAAAATCCAACTATTAAGAAAGAAGCAGACAATAATGATAATATGAAAATTAAAGTAGCTTAAAATCCTGTTCACATTCACAAATACGAGACAAATTAATGCAGTGCACAAGGAAACTACCAGAACTTTACGCAGAACTCACACTAGCTGACAAAACAGACGCAGTACAAGAAGTGCAGAAGTACAAATCTCCGGCGCCTGACGGCCTCACAATATAATTCTTGCAACAATTCTTTTCTCTCTTAGGCTCTCTTCTTCTCAGAATGTACACAGACTCATTCACAAAGAAATAACTTACTCCAAGCATAAACATTTCTTACATAACTTTGCTCCGGAAAGACAACACAGGCAAGTAGCTTCTTAAAAACTACACCTCCATTTCCCTACTTAACACAGACTACAACATTCTAACAAAAGCATTAACAAACTCAAACCTTTCATGACAACACTCTTTCGTAAAGGCCAACAGTGTAATGTACAAGAGAGAAACGTCCACCAGCACACACACTTTATACGAGACATTATAAAGTACACTCATGACAAAGACAGCCAGTCTTCTATCCTATCTCTCGACCAAGAAAAAGTCTTCTAGAGAAGCTCATTCCTTACCCCACAAAACACTACTGAAAAACAACATAGGAGGACGCTTCATACAGTGGATACACATCTTTTATTCTAGACCTAAAAGTAAAGTTCTAGTGAACCATTCATTCACAGAGATATTCAGGCTAACTAGATCGGTTCGACAGGGGCGTTCCCTCTCTCTTCTATTTTACGCGCTGACCATAGAACCGTTCCTTGAGAGTATCAGACGAGACAGTTCCATAAAGGGCACACTCATGTCAGGGAAAGGAGAGCAGAAATTGTTAGCGTATGCTGACATCACTGTCTTCTTTCCATCAAACACTAGATCAATAGACATCATCCTCAATACATTCACAGAATTTGGACAATTTAAAAAAAAAAAAGATAAGAAAAAAATGGTATGGCAACACTCAGGTCTGGAGTACAGGATGTTGATGCATCGTCGAAAGTTGTCTCCCATATTGCAGTTGTGCAGCGTTTTCTGTAAGTAGGCGTGGTCGATGATGCCCTGTGAGAAGCCATTTCCTGGTCCAAGGGCAGAATCGATGAAGGTATGTTTCATGTATGTGTGTAGGTGATGATATATCGTATGAAGTGGTTGTTTTTATTTTAGCCTTGGATGCTGCATTGCTGGTCTTCGGGAACGAGTGAGAACATGAACGGCTTTAGCTTATTCGTCAGGGACTTTGTCAGCATTTTATAGTCTACGTTGAGCAACGATATCGGTCTGTAGTTTGTTACTTGTGTCTTATCTATATTGTTCTTCAGGAGTAAGGAGATGTATGACACGCTGATCCTCGGAGGTAGATGTCCTTTGTGGAAGGAATCCTTAACAACTTTCAGCAGGAGTGTTCCTATGAAGAGGGGAAAATGTTTATAGAACTCAGCAATGAGTCTGTCTGTTCCATGCGTTTTATCCTTATGCGAAATTTTGGAGAATTATCTTTCTTTTATATTTCTTATAACATTCGTTTTTTCTTCTCTCGTATACATAAGTTAAGGGTGAACACTACATTTGTTTTAAAAATTCAAAAAGAGGTTTGTTTTTGTGCTGAGTAATTTTGATTTCCATTTCTCGAAAGCATTGCTGCCTTTACTCTTCCGATTCTAAAGTATGTATTTGTGTCTTCTTCTTGATCTATGCAGCATCTGATTTATATCTAGTGATTTATGTCATTAAATGCTATTTCTTTCAGGTTCATTTTTTTCTACATTTATGTAATTTTAGTGGTTGATTACAAGTCATATTATGTAAGTCTTTAGTACGAACTGGCGTCACCGAAGCCAGGGCATTCCCATATTTGCTCCGCCGCCCGTTCCAGCAACCATAGAAATGTTCATCCACTGATGGTTCATCGTGTTGGGTTCCTTCATGCTTTCGTCCTTCATGACGCCTTGTTCCACCATTCTTTTGATCCATGGGTTATCCTCAGCTTTATTGTAGCCATCCTGTGACAGGTGTTCTTTTAAAGCCATCATTATGTGATACATGTCAATTTTCTAATATTTCTTGCATAATTGCAGACCCCACCAACTTCTCGGTTATTTCATTGCCACGAACATCCGAGTGTCCAGGGCAGTATATCCAAGCTTGGTTGCCAACAGGAGATATGTGGAGTAGGTGCACCCACTGCCTGTGGAGTGTGTTCTTGTCAATCTGACGAAACATCCTTAGTCAGTCAAATCAATCACGAAGACCACATATGTTGTTGGTATCTTGACCAGCTAAGTGATAGTTCCCGTCAAGCCACAATCTCCATAAATTTGCTGGAGGTTTTGTGGGCTTCTGCACCTTTATCCATCCTCTTTCCATTAGATTACACAACAAAATACCAACCACTCTGAACATCTCTTGTGACCAAACCATCAGTGTAGATGATCAGGTCTCAAACTTGGGAGTGAAGCAGCAGAAAATATTCTGCGACCAATTGATGATATGACATTTGTTTTTTCTTACACTGTTTTCACATAACTACAGATAAGAATTATTGTGTCTACAAAGTCAAGATCCTCTATATGAGACTCAAGTAACTATTCAATGCCTCTGGAACCTGTAAAGCATCACTGCTGTATGAAGATGGCAGTTCCATAAAACAAGGGAGATGAAGTACACTCTTACTTCAACCCTTTCTGAAACCATTCACTAAGTCCTGCCTCTGAGTGAACTGTACAAGAGAAAGTATCATACAGATCTTTGCTGACGTTTGATATGGATTGTGTTTTAACTAACATGAATTCTCCTTCGTCAAAGTTTTAGTTGCAAGCACTGTATTAATGGTCTTAAATTTACAACGATTAAAGTTTAGTTTGAGGTAATGTATTAACTGTCTTAAATTTACGATTAAATTTTAGTTTGCGGTACTGTATTAACTGTCTTAAATTTATTATTAAAGATTAGTTTGAGGTAATGTATTAACGCTGTTAAATTTTCAAAGATTACAAAGTTTAGTTTGAAGTACTGTATTAATGGTTCTTATATTTCCAAAGATTAAAGTTTAGTTTGAAGTACTGCATTAATGGTCTTACATTTTCAAAGATTAAAGTTTAGTTTGAAGTACTGTATTAATGGTTCTTAATTTTCCAAAGATTAAATTTTAGTTTGAAGTACTGTATTAATGGTCTTAAATTTTCAAAGATTAACAATTTTAGTTTGAAGTACTGTATTAATGGTCTTAAATTTTCAAAGATTAAAGTTTAGATGAAGTACTGCATTAATGGTCTTACATTTCCAAAGATTAAAGTTTAGTTTGATGTACTCTATGACTGTTTTACATTTCCAAAGGTTAAAGTTTAAGTTACAAATACTGTATTAAATATATTAAATTTTCCTCCATTAAAATTTAGCTTTTCAAACGCTGTAATAAATGTCATACATTTGACTTAGCACAAGTTTAGTTGCAAGTACTCTATTAATTTAACTATCTCAAACATAGTCCTGTATTTAAGGTAGACATATTGGAGAGAAAGATCACAACATGTGAAATGCCACAACCATTACTGGTTACAGTAAAACACAGAATAAGAAATGGTGAAATTCAGGTGAACTGTTGAAATCACAACTAGCACTAGATGCATAGAGACACAAGCAAATTTTGGATTATATGCATTAGATCACTGAACCAGTAACTTGCTGTGTACCTGCAAGAGTTGATAGACTGGTTTCAAGGCTCAAGGAAGACCAAAAGTCATACAGATAGACAATGTCACAGAAAACCTAGCAGCAGTAAAGGTTAATAACTGTCAAATACAATACACTTAGACTCAGGACAAAAATATTGCAGCTCTTCACAATTCTTGGTGGTGCATGTGCATAAGTCAGGAAGTAATCTTTTATTTTAAGAAAATGTATTTTTGTGTAAAGTTATGCCAGCCTTTACTAAAAGCTTTATTGTTCCAGCTGAAGACCTTCTTGACTGAAATGTTCTACTTTTGTTTTGTTTCTCACCATTTAAAGCTATTACCATACCACTTTTGTTTTGTTTCTCACCTATGTAAAGCTATTACCATACCAGTTTTGTTTTATTTCTCACCTACATAAAGCTATTACCATACCACTTTTGTTTTGTTTCTCACCTACGTAAAGCTATTACCATACCACTTTTGTTTTGTTTCTCACCTATGTAAAGCTATTACCATACCACTTTTGTTTTGTTTCTCACCTACGTAAAGCTATTACCATACCACTTTTGGTTTGTTTCTCACCTACGTAAAGCTGTTACCATACCACTTTTGTTTTGTTTCTCACCTACGTAAAGCTATTACCATACCACTTTTGTTTTGTTTCTCACCTATGTAAAGCTATTACTGTACCACTTTTGGTTTGTTTCTCACCTACGTAAAGCTGTTACCATACCACTTTTGTTTTGTTTCTCACCTACATAAAGCTATTACCATACCACTTTTGGTTTGTTTCTCACCTACGTAAAGCTATTACCATACCACTTTTTCCTTTTTTTTTTTTTAATTCTTATTATTATAATCAGCTTTCCAGCAGCTCCACATTTCTTGATGCATCTTGATGCCTTTACCCAGTAACTAGTCTAATCTGGACAAATGGTTAGGAAAGACAATCCAGTACTGAAAAATGAAGCGTTGGAGTGTTGGGCCAAAAGTGGAAATATCAGAATTTTACTCCAAACCAGAACATAACACAACCACACTCACTTAACTTTCTTTTAGGGGTGGATGTAGATGAGGCATACTCTTTTAGTCATCACATGAACACAAGCATTACCAACATTGAGGAGTGGAGTAAAGGGGCATCACTCTCTTGGTCACATTGTATATCTTCTACTTTATGCCATTCCTTCCCTCACTACAGGTCACATATCTATTTTATTCAGCTGAGATGACTGATGAACCCAATCTCAAACCCTGGGCTCTTTGTGTAAAAAGAGCCAATTTCACCTTTTAACAAGCAGACCTACTTTGCACCTGATATATATGCTTTTGTGTAATAAAGAAAAAAATTAATAATAGTTAATACAAATTAATGAAACAGATTCTTTATTTCTGAGAGCATTAGTAACAATACAGAACATCACATCTGACAAGACGAGTGCTAACTGGTTGTCAGATGTCAGTAACAAATAATTGTTTTTGTTAAATTATATATTTGCACTTGATAAAAATACACGGATGTTGTTACTTCTCAAAATTAAATATGTCTAAAAGTTTTGATAACCTTTTACAAAATTCATTGAAAAAAATTGCATAGGATGACAAATAAATAAAATCATATATAATGTGACATCATAATAGCATGAAGGAAGCTATTCAACAATAAAGTTCATGAACAAGAATTGTGGGCCTCATTGATTGCCCATGTCAAGGCATGAACAATGAATTGAACAAAATCAAATATACAGAACAGCTTCACTGGGTATTAAAGTACTTTATATTTTAAATTGCACAGCTGCTAGTTGCTATATCAAAGTGGTATTTTGGTTCTAATCTTTGAAATTTAACAGCATTTATGTGTGAAGATGTCCTGATACTAGTACATTCTCCTTATTCTTATAAAAGATATTTTATGTGAGTGGTTTCAATTTGTTACACCACATACAAAATGTAAAATGTTTAGCTAATGTGTGAATGATAATTTAAGAGTTAATGCTTGTACCAAAAAGATCAAAGAATGGTAAATATGAGAGTTTTGGGGGATGCAATGTTCAATTTGTAATGACAAAAGTATTTATATTTTAAGATATGACTTCTTCATTATTTTGAATGTATAACAGAAGAAATGTATTGTAACTTCTAGCAAAGACACAAATGAGCAAATCAACTAAAGTGTCAGTGATAAACAACTGTCTATGATGTTGAATATTCTTTCATGAAAAATTCTAGTAGTTTTTTATGTTTGTGAATGGTAAAGTTGTAGGATGACATTAATGGCTGTTACAAATTTATTCAATAATTTAACAAATTGTCTTTTCTAAAAACAAAGATATATTTTGAACAAGTGGGTAAAAATGTAATTTACAAATAAATAGAATAAAACAATCCTTAAAAGTGTAACCACTTGCAAAACTGTATGTCAGCAAATTTTGGATAGGTTTTGGTGGATATTGAGTTATTAGTGGGTCATCATCATTGCGCTCCGAACAAGTCCATAGGTGCTTAGATCCCCTCCTCAGCAAGTCTCAGAATGTCCAGCGATTGACAACTCCAGTTCTGTGTTGGTTGATTAGTCTTCTTATATGCCCACTAAGTTTCTCTTTTCTGGCAATGCCCAACTTAACTCCACTTCTTTTATCCGAAGGAGTGATGTGGACTCATGGTTGTCGAAGTCCTGTGTCCTTCCCAGAAGGCATTGATAATGTTCACCCAATCCATTGGTTGACCATCATAAACAATAGCACAGCTAGCCAATCTGTCCACTCTTTCATTTCCCTGTACTTCCGCATGTTCTGGGACATAGACAAAGGTGACCTTACATATATATTTTTGACTTCCGTAATGACTCTACCCATTGCATACATACAGATCCCACCTCCACTTTTCTTATCATGCTCATCGAATCACTCAGTATACAGGCGTGGATGTAGTCTTGTGACTCTAATCAGATGAATGCCTTGGTCACTGCCATCACCTCTATCATCATGCTACTTATGATCATAATGTATGCACCACTGTCTTCCTTGACTATTCTGCCTGCTGAGCATGCTGTAAATGCCCATGCACTCCTTTGGTGTCGTCTTACAGATCCGTCTGTATAGATGACTATCTTTCTCATTGGTGTTATCCCAGATGAGCACAATTGAACTTCATTTTGACCACGACTGTGTCCGGATCCCTACATTTCCTGTCGAGTGTGACAATACACGAGAATGTCCCGTTGAATGACGTAGGCACCAGTATCCACTCCTCGCCAGCATTGATATTGGTAAGCCCATACACCTGTTTGGTGACATCTGCTCGGCCCACCCATGATTTGCCTCTTTTTTAACCTGACACCCTTTCCTGTGTTGTTTTGATGGTTAAGTATGGGAGATGTTGTTTTTATGTATTCAGAAGCCTGTGAGCTGATGCCCTTTGGCACAGAGAAGGTTATATGATCAAACTACCAAAGAAAGGAAGTTTACAGGAGTGTACAAATTATAGGGGAATTATGCTACTATCAGTGCCAGGAAAAATATTAGGCAGAATCATTCTGGAGAGACTAAAGGAGGCTATAGAGAAACACTTGAGAGATGAACAAGCAGGTTTTAGGAAGAACAGATCATTTGCTGATCAAATAACTACTCTACGTATAATAGTTGAACAAAGTTTAGAACTAAAATCCCCACTTTATATTGGATTCATAGATTACGAAAAGGCATTTGATAGTTTAGACAGAAGAATGCCTTGGAAGTTGCTGAGTCATTACGGAATCCCCATAAAGTTTATTAACCTGATAAAAACAATGTATGAAGGAACAAAATGTAGAGTGCTGCATGAAGGACAGCTTACAGAGGCATTTGAAATAAGTACAGGAGTAAGGCAAGGATGCCTTCTGTCCCCATTTCTCTTTCTACTGGCCATAGATTGGATTATGAAAATAACTCAAAACAACAGAAATGGGATCCAGTGGTCACTGACCAAACAACTTGATGATTTAGACTTTGCTGATGACATAACTCTCCTATCACACAGCCACCAACAGATGCAGGATAAAATGAGTATATTAGATGAGAGATCACAACAGCTAGGACTAAAGATTAATAGAGATAAGACCAACATTATGAGAATTAATGCAGTTGGCAAAACCAAATAAAACTAGGAGAAATACCTCTACTAGATGTACAATCTTACATATATCTGGGCAGTAATATAGATAAAGAGGGAGGAACAGAAAATGATACCAAAATAAGGATATCAAAAGCAAGAGGAGCTTTCATTGCACTGGGAAACATATGGAAATCCAAAGAAAATAGGTTAAATACAAAAATAAAAATTTTCAACTCAAATGTTAAGTCGGTCCTATTATATGGCTGTGAAACATGGAGAATAACGAAATTGACAATCACGAAGGTACAGACTTTCATTAATGGATGCTTACGCAGAATAAAGGGATGGAAATGGCAGGACAAAGTCACTAACGTGGAATTATGGAAATGTACCAGTCAAATACCAGTGGATAAAGAGATACAGCGTAGACGATGGCGATGGATAGGACACACACTACGGAAGCCAACTGAGAGTATTACACAACAGGCCCTTTTTTGGAATCCCCAGGGGAAAAGACAAAGAGGAAGACCAAGGAATTCTTGGAGAAGACAGATCGAAGCAGAGATGAAGATGATGGGGAAGATATGGAATGAACTTAAAAGAATTGCAAAAAATAGAACGACTTGGAAAGTGTTTGTTGAAGACCTATGCTCCACTGGGAGCTAAAAGGAAAGGTATCAAGGAATGCACAGAAGACACTGATAGAATGGGAAGCAGTGGGGCCAAGACAAAAGAGAGCAACATTTTAAGCAACAAAAAACAAAGTAAAAATACACATTATCCAATGCAACGCACCAACCTATAATAAGGATAATTTAGTTAAAGGTGAATTCTATAGACAGTTGCAATGTCAGGATAAAAGATGTATAATTTCTTAAAGAACAAGGAATTAAAGACAAATTTGCAGTCACAATATCAAACAAATACCAAGTCCTCCAACAACTAGAAAATGCAATCAATACAGAAGATCATTGGAAACAGGTAAAGGATATATAGAAAGAGACATGCGAAGAAGCGCTGAGGGAAAAGTGAATGCTAGAATAAGGCATGGATGAAAGCAGAGACAAAATAAAATAAAATGAAAGAAAGAAAGATTAAGAAAGCAGACATAAATAAAAACAAAATGAGGTTTTTTGTCACAAAAATAGGCCAGCTACCACAAAATATCTCAGCAGTAACAAAATATCAAAGTTGTCACAAAATATTAAAGATGTAACAAAATATCTCAGTTGTAACAAAATATCTCAGTTGTCACAAAATATCCCAGCTGTCACAAAATATCTCAGTTGTCACAAAATATTGCCGCAGTAACAACATATCTCAGTTGTCAGAAAATATCCCAGCTGCAACAGAGTATCCCAGTCATAACAAAATATTCCAATCTGTTACAAAATATTTCTAATGTCACAAAATGGCACAGCAATAACAAAATGACCCAGCAGTAACAAAATATCCCAGCTGTCACAAAATATCCCAACTGTCCAAAAATATACAAGTTGTCATAAAATATACCAGCTGAACCAAAATATTCCAGCTGTAATAAAATATATTCCAGCAGTCACAAAATATACAAGTTGTCATATTAAAATATCCGAGCTGTCACAAAATATCCTAGCTGCCACAAAATATCAGAGCTGTCAAAATATACCAGTTGTCACAAAATATTCCAGCTGTCACAAAATATACAAGTTGTCATATTAAAATATCCCAGCTGTATAAAAATATCTAATTTGTCACAAAAATAGACCAGCTACCACAAAATATTCCAGCCGTCACAAAATATCTCAGTTATCACAAAATATTCTAGATGTCACAAAATACACCAGCAATAACAAAATATCTCAGCAGCAACAAAATATCCCAGTTGTCACAAAATATAGCTGTCACAAAATATCATAGTTTTCACAAATATGTCAACTGTTACAAAATATCAAAGTTGTCACAAAATATTAAAGTTGTAACAAAATATCTCAGTTGTCACAAAATATCCCAGCTGTCACAAAATATCCCAGCTGTCACAAAATATCTCAGTTGTCACAAAATATTGCAGCAGTAACAACATATCTCAGTTGTCAGAAAATATCCCAGTTGCAACAGAGTATCCCAGTCATAACAAAATATTACAATCTGTTACAAAATATTTCTAATGTCACAAAATGGCACAGCAATAACAAAATGACCCAGCAGTAACAAAATATCCCAGCTGTCACAAAATATCCCAACTGTCCAAAAATATCCCAACTGTCCAAAAATATACAAGTTGTCATAAAATATACCAGCTGTACCAAAATATTCCAGCTGTAATAAAATATATTCCAGCAGTCACAATATATCACAGCTCAAAGAAAATATCCCAGCTGTCACAAAATATCCTAGCTGCCACAAAATATCAGAGCTGTCATCATAAAATATACCAGTTGTCACAAAATATTCCAGCTGTAACAAATTATCCCAGCTGTCACAAAATATACAAGTTGTCATAAAATATCCCAGCTGTAACAAAATATTCCAGCTGTCACAAAATATCTCAGTTATCACAACATATTCTAGAAGTCACAAAATACACCAGCAATAACAAAATATCTCAACAGTAATAAAATATCCCAGTTGTCACAAAATATAGCTGTCACAAAATATAATAGTTTTCACAAAATATGCCAAATGTTACAAAATATAAAAGTTGTCACAAAATATTAAAGTTGTAACAAAATATCTCATTTGTCACAAAATATCCCAGCTATCACAAAATCTTCCAGCTGTCACAAAATATCTCAGTTATAGCAAAATATCCCAGATGTCACATAAATATCTTAGCAGTAACAAAATATCCCAGCTGTCACAAAATATCACAGCTGTCATAAAATATCACAGTTGTCTCAAAATATCACAGCTTTTACAAAATGTCTCAATTGTCACAAAATACCCCAGCTGTCACAAAATATCCTACATAAAATATCTGAATTGTCACAAAATATCTCAGTTGTCAAAAAATATCACAGATGTAACACAATATTTCAGGTGTCAGAAAATATCCCACATGCAACAAAGTATCACAGTGGTAAAAAAATATTCCAGCTGTCACAAAATATTTCTGTTGTCACAAAATGTCACAACAGTAAGAAAATATCCCAGCAGTAACAAAATAGCCCAGCTGTCACAAAATATATCAGCTGTACCAAAATATCCCTGTTGTAATAAAATATATTCCAGCAGTCAAAATATATCTCAGTTCACACAAAATATCCCAGCTGCAAAAAAATATCTCAGCTGTCACAGAATATATCATTTGTCACAAAATATCACACAATATCTCAGTTATAAAATTTCTCAGATGTCACAAAAAAATCCCAGAAGTAACAAAATATATCAGCAGTAACAAAATAAACAGCTATCACAAAATATTCCAGCTAACACAAAATCATCCAGCAGTCTCAAATAGGCACAGCAGTAACAAAATATCCCAACAGTAACAAAATATCCCAACAGTAGCAAAATATCCCTTTCATAACAAAATATCCCAGTTGTAACATAATATCCCAGTTGTAACATAATATCCCATTTGTCACAAAATAACCCAGCTGTCACAAAATATCACAGCTGTCACACATAATCCCAGCTGTCAAAAAATACCCATAAGTTGTCACAAAATGTCTCATTTGTTACAAAATGTTACAGCTGTAACAAAATATCCCAGCTTCAACAAAACATCCCAACTGTCATAAAACATCTAAGCTGTCACAAAACATCACAGTTGTCACAAAATATCTGTTGTCAAAAAATATCCCAGCTGTAACAAAATATCTCATTTGCCACAAAATATCTCAGTTGTCACAAGATGTCATAGCTATAACACACATATTGTGTTGTCAGAAAATTTCCCACATGCAAAAAAGTATCCCAGTGGTAAAAAAATATTCCAGCTGTCACAAAATGTCACAGCAGTAACAAAATATCCCAGCAGTAACAAAATATCCCAAATGTCACAAAATAGATCAGTGGTACCAAAATATCCCTGATGTAATAAAATATATTCCAGCAGTCAAAATATATCTCAGTTCACACAAAATATCCCAGCTGTCACAGAATATCTATCATTTGTCACAATATATCCCAGATGTCACAAAATATCCCAGCAGTAATAAAATATCACAGCAATCACAAAATCATGTAGCTCTCACAAAATATCTCAGTTATCACAAAATATCACAGCTGTCATAAAGTAATTCAGTTTTCATAAAATATCCCAGCTGTCACAAAATAAACCAGCTGTCACAAAATATCTCAGTTGTTACAAAATGTCTCAGTTGTTACAAAATGTTAACATCTTTAACAAAATATTCCAGCTACAACAAACAATCAAAGCTGTCACAAAATATATCAATTGTCATAAAATATCCCAGCTGCAACAATTTTATCCAGGTCATAACAAAATATTCCATCTGTTACAAAATATCCCAGCTGTCACAAAATATACAATTTGTTATAAAATATACCAGCTGTACCAAAAACATTGCAGCAGTCAAAATATATATCAGTTCACGCAAAATATCCCAACTGTAACAAAATATCCCAGCTGTCACAAAATCTTCCAGCTGTCACAAAATATCAGTTATCACAAAATATCCCAGATGTCACATAAATATCCCAGCAGTAACAAAATATCCCAGCAATAACAAAGTATCACAGCTGTCACAAAATATATAATTTGTCACAAAATATCACAGTTGTCACAAAATAGCCCAGATGACACAAAAACCCCAGCAATAACAAAATATCCCAGTTGTCACAAAATATAGTTCTCATAAAATATGTCAGCTGTTACAAAATATCTCAGCTGTCACAAAGTATTTAAGTTGTCACAAAGTATTTCAGTTGTCACAAAACATCACAGCAATAACAAAATATCCCAGTTGTAACAAAATATCCCAGCTATAACAAAATTTAAAGTTGTCAAAAATTTACAGCTTAACAAAACACCCCAGCTGTCACAAAATATTCCCTCTGTCACAAAACAACACAGCTGTCATAAAACACCACAGCTGTTACAAAATATCCCAGCTGTCACAAAACAACACAGCTGTCATAAAACACCACAGCTGTTACAGAATATCCCAGCTGTCACAAAAGATCACAGATATTCCCTTCTCCTGACATGACACCAAGTGATGAATGTCTCCTGTTGTTGGAAATTAGCTTTCATTTTTGATTTGGCCTGTTTTAGAACATCCTAATTACTCTTTTAGAACATCCTAATTATTCTTTTAGAATATCCAGATTACTCTTTTAGAATATCCGGATTACTCTTTTAGAATATCCCCATTACTCTTTCAGAATACCCTTGTTACTCTTTTAGAACATCCTCATCTATTACAAAAGTTGGACACAACTCAAAAGAACAAAATTAATATAAAAAGCTGCTTTATAGAATTGTCAGATTTTTGTGTTCTGTGATGACTCTCTTTCAGTACTTTCTAACCATAGCATATGTATAAGGACAACAATCCTGGACATGCAGCTGTTGAAATGAAGAGTACCTATAAGCAATCATCATTATTCCTTTGTCTGTTGTTACATCACATGACTTCATCTCAAGTTTATGTAGATTTGGACAGTGCATAGATAAGGCATACAGTCCATCGTCTGTTATGTCACATTTGCTTACGTCCAACGAGCAAAGTCTTGAGCAGTTTTGTGCCAGAAAATCTAAGCCAATGTCTGAGATAGCCTCACAGCCCCAAGCGTTGAAGTCGCATAGCTTGTTGTTGTTCTTAGCAATGTGAATGACCCCTTGGTCTGACACCTTGGTAAACATGAAAAAATGTGTAAAACGTTTATAACAGGCCTTTGTGAGCAGTTATATATGTAAATAGTCCATATAAATATCTGTCAAGAATTATAATATTTTTCTTTAAATGTTTGAACATTGTACATAAACATAACACTAGTAAACATGTACAAATTAAACATCATTCCTTTTAATATATGGAGGAATAATGATGTTAGTGATCATATTTTTTATGACCAACAGGACTTTTATAAAAGTCATTACCAGAATCAAGCAATGCTGCACTACCTTTTCACATAAAATGGTAGATGTGTAAATACATTTTTGAAGCAGGCCATATATAAATATGTAAATATTTTAACAGTGACACAAATTCTATCACCAAGCTTGTTCAAACTAATCAATGAGAAAATCTTTAAAAACATCACAAAGATGCCAGGCATAAACAATAATGGAATGATAGTCAGTAACCTAAGATATGCTGATGATACTGTATTACTAGCAGAAAATCCTGAAGATCTACATAAATTACTAAATGAGATAAACATGATAAGCAAAAAATATGGATTAGATATGAATATCAAAAAGACAAACTTTGATCATAAACAAAGAAAGTACTCAAAACCTACAAGTGGATATCAAATTTCAAGAAATACACCTGAAGACAGTTCAAAGCTACAACTACTTTGAACATACTATAACCAGTGATGGAAAATGTAAAACTGGAGGAAAAAAGAAAATAGAAAATGGCAAAAAGTAATTTTAATGTCATAAAAAATATACTAACATTAAAACAAATAAAGCAGGGCTAAAACTAAGCATAGCGAAATGTTATATCTTCTCAACATTCATGTATGGTGCTGAAAGATGGACAATAGACAAGAAAACAGAACAGAAAATTTAAGCTTTTCAGATATGGATTTATAGAAGAATAAGAAGAATTGAAAGGAAAGAAAAGGAAACAAACAATTCTTCTTCTTCTTTCCTTCCTCATTTGCCTTTCAGCATGGAGGGGAGATATAATTTGTGGTCTTTTGCTCTTCTGTTCGCCTCGGCTGCTGTTTTGTTTCCTAGTGCTTCTAATATTCCATCCATCCATGTTTTTCGTGGTTGACCATTGGGTCTGGTATTCTCACATTTGTTGAAGGCTCGTTGTGTTGTGTTTTGATTTTTCTGCTTTGTCATGCGGCCACAAAATTGTATCTGTTGTTTCTTTATATATTCTATGGCAGGAGCTATTCCTAGCTTTCTCCTCAGTTCTTCATTTATGATCTTATCTTTCAGATTGTTTCCTGTCATTTGTCTGACACATTTCATCTTAGTAGAGGTTATTTTTCTTATTGTTCTTGCATCTAGGGTCCACGTCTGGCATTGGTAGCACAATGTTGGGATGAAGATTGTATTGTATAGTGCTCATTTTACCTGTAATATTTCCTTGTTCGACAATAGTGGTGATAACCGTCCAATGATTTGGATTGACAAACAAATGAAGTCTTAAAACAACTAAAAATTTAAAAAGAACTACTAAACACAATTCAAACAAGACAAATGAGATTTTTGAGACATGTTAAAGGACACTATGGTCTACTAAAATTAATCTTGGAAGGGAAAATGCAAGGTAAAAGAGGGAGAGATAGACCAAGACTAATATGGACAAGCAACATCAAACTTTGTATGTGGAGACAGCACTTAATGAATGACATAAATGAAAATGTCAAATAAAATTTATACTTAGCACTCTATAGAAACAATTTTAAACTGATAAGCTGTGAAAGTCTATCTGTACAGCACAATTTTTATAAAATGTATTGTTTCCAATGTAAAGCAAGATTTTTTTTTTGCTCTTTCAAAAAAAGGTTTCCACAGTCTGGTGTCACATGCTTCCTTGTATTAGTTTTCTATTATAAATATTTGGCTGTTAAACTTGTAAATGCAGGTGGTTGGCGGTGGTACAGATGGTACTTACATCAATTTCAGGACTAGTGGTTTCTTCAAGGTGGTGTCTTTTTAATAATTGCTATACTACCTTGGGTTTATACTTTTTTTTTCAATGGAGTAAGGTATTTTTTAGCGAAGATTGAGAAGCTCGGCCAGAATAAGGACATATGACCAAGTACACCAAAAACCCTGTGTGATATCTGATGGCACTCCAGGGCATTAGAATTAAGACAGTCATGAAATTATGAGTACTAACATATTTTTCCCAAAACCGCACAACTTTAAAAAATAAAGAGACATTAGAATGTAAAATCCTCCATTACCTTTTACAATTGCCACAATGAGGTAACGTATTGTCTTACGTAATTTGACCACTCTTGCATGCCTAGATCAGCTACACTTTTGCAATCACTCAGTCTCAGTTCTCAAAAGCTTGTCGAAGGAAGAATTTTTAAATTGTTTAATAACATGACATAAAGAGAATAATTAAAATTACAAAGAAAACAAGTTTTAAACAGATAAACTGAATATTTGAATATTTACTGAATATGTATTTATTGTGAAGAATATTATTTATTAACTGAATAATTATTTATTTTATGCTCCATGTGAATGCAAATCTATAACAGGTGAAATATACCAGATGGCCTATTAAAATCAATATTCATAGCTTTACCAAAGAAATGGGAAACCGCGATAGCTCGGTGGTTAGTGAACTGGACTAAAAAGGACAAGAGGTAGGGTTCATCCCTACAACATCAAAGCAAGAGACAGAGCAGAAAGATGCTCCATGGTAGCAAACTTTGGATATGGAGACAGCACTTAATGAATGACATAAATGAAAATGTCAAATAAATTTTATACTTAGCTCTCTAAAGAAACAATTTTAAACTGATAAGCTGTGAAATTCTATCTGCACTGCAACATTTTTATAAAATGTATTGTTTCCAATGTAAAGCAAGATTTTTTATTTATTTTTTTTTGTTGCTTTTCCAAAAAAAAGGTTCCACAGTCTGGTGTCACATGCTTCCCTGTATTAGTTATCAAAATGGTGGATGCACTGAATATGTGTCAGAAGCTATAAGCTGTGATTGAAATTCTCACAGTGGAAAGTTTTGAGCCTAAAGCAATTCATAATTCTCTGTGGAATTTGCTTGAAGAGGAAGTTTTCAATCTCAAGTTATGGCAGTTTTGACACAGAGAGGTTGTTAGTTCAAATCCGAATGTACAAGTTGGGATTTTTATTTGTGATTTCTCTCTATGGCAACCTCTCCTGGTCTCAACAGTGAGGCCTGGCTTCACACGTCAATTACACAACAGAAAAAATATGAGTACCTCTGAAGATGGAGTTATCTGCCTGAGTGGCGAGGGGCCCCTTAGCATATGGCTGCCAGGGTAAAATTAATTAACATGCAAAATTCAGTTCCTATTCCTAGGCTATAGGGACTTCGCCTTAGGTGAAAGCTGCGAACGCAAAAAAAAATGTCTACACTGTACATTTTTGGTTAACTCTTTCCGTACGGAAGCTTTTTATTGACGCAACAGAAGAGATTTCAGAGACAAAATTGTTCATGGTTTTAAGAATCAATCTATATATTTATATTTTTTTAACATATAACATATTATATATGAATGTTTAGATAATTGAACAAGATATAAGATTTCACCAATATCCAAATGATATGAGACATGTAAAAAGAATATGGTTTGATGGTATTCACACTAATCAAATTGAGTGTGGCGCACTATATGGCGAAACGTATGTTACCCAAATCGCATTGACACACAGTGCGGCAAAACATATGGAAAGAGTTAATGTAATAAATCATCTTAAAGAAAAGAATCTGAGCACAAATGTTTGCAGTGATAAAAATAGCATGATACACATTACACGTAGACCAATATTTTCTATTATAAATATTTGGCTGTTAAACTTGTGAATGCAGGTGGTTGGCGGTGGTACATATGGTACTTACATCAATTTCAGGACTAGTGGTTTCTTCAAGGTGGTGTCTTTTCAATAATTGCTATACTACCTTGGGTTTAAACTTTTTTTCAAAGTTGAGTAAGGTAGAATAGTAGCAAAGATTGAGAAACTCTGCCAAAATAAGGACATATGACAAAGTACACCAAAAACCCTGTGTAATATCTGATGGCACTCCAGGGCATTAGAATTAAGACAATCATGAAAATATATGAGTACTAACATACTTTTACCAAAACTGCACAACTTTTAAAAATAAAGAGACATTAGAATGTAAAATCCTCCATTACCTTTTACAATTGCCACAATGAGGTAACGTATTGTCTTACGTAATTTGACCACTCTTGCATGCCTAGATCAGCTACACTTTTGCAATCACTCAGTCTCAGTTCTCGTAACCTTGTCGAAGGAAGAATTTTTAAATTGTTTAATGACACGACAAAAAGAGAATAACTAAAATTACAAAGAAAAGTTTTAAACAGTTAAACTGAATATTTGAATATTTACTGAATATTTATTTATTGCATAGAATATTATTTATTAAATGAATATATTTATTTATTTTATGCTCCATGTAAATGCAAATCTATAACAGGTGAAATATAACAGATGGCCTATTAAAATCAATATTCATAGCTTTACCAAAGAAATGGGAAGCCGCGATAGCTCGGTGGTTAGTGAACTGGACTACAAAGGACAAGAGGTAGGGTTTGATCCTTACAACATCAAAGCAAGAGACAGAGCAGAAAGGTGCTCCATGGTAGCCAACTTTGGATATGGAGACAGCACTGAATGACATAAATGAAAATGTCAAATAAAATGTATACTTAGCTCTCTTAAGAAACAATTTTAAACTGATAAGATGTGAAAGTCTGTATCTGCACTGCACAATTGTTATAAAATGTATTGTTTCCAATGTAAAGCAAGATTTTTTTTTTTATTATTCTGCTCTTCCAAAAAAATGTTTCCACAGACTGGTGTCACATGCTTCCTTGTATTAGTTATCAAAATGGTGGATGCACTGAAGACGTGTCAGAAGCTATAAGCTGTGATTGAAATTCTCACAGTGGAAAGTTTTGAGCCTAAAGCAATTCACAATTCTCTTTGGAATTTGCTTGAAGAGGAAGTTTTCAATCTCAAGTTATGGCAGTCTTGACACAGAGAGGTTGTTAGTTCAAATCTGAATGTACAAGTTGGGATTTTTATTTGTGATTTCTCTCTGTGGCAACCACCCCTGGTCAAATAGTGAGCCATTGCTTGAAACATCAATTACACAACAGAAGAAATATGAGTACCTCTGAAGATGGAGTTATCTGCCTGATTGGTGAGGGGCCACTGTGCACATGGCTGCCAGGGTAAAATGAATTAACATGCAAAATTCAGTTCCTAGGCTATAGGGACTTCGCCTTAGGTGAAAGCTGCAAACGCGGAAAAAAATATGTCTATACTGTACTTTTTTGGTTAACTCTTTCTGTATGGAAGCTTTTTATTGACGCAACAGAAGAGATTTCAGAGACAAATTGTTCATGGCTTTAAGAATCAATCTATATATTTATATTCATCTAACATATAACATATTATATTTGATTCTTTAGATAATTGAACAAGATATAAGATTTTACCAATATCCAGATGATTTAAGACATGTAAAAAGAATATGGTTTGATGGCGTTCACACTAATCAAATTGAGCACAGCGCACTATACGGTGAAACGTACGTTGCCGGAATCGCATTGGCACACAGTGTGGCGAAACGTATGGAAAGAGTTAATGTAATAAATAATTTTAAAGAAAAAAATCTGAGTACAAATATTTGCGGTGTCCCACAAGACAACAACAATTACAGATATGTTCAATTTATGAAACAAAAGTGATTTACGCTTTTAATCTTGGATGGCAATCACGGTCTATTATAACCTGAAAGACTTGATCTGAGGCTAAACTGATAATGCCTGGCCAAGAAATGAGCAAAACCTGCAATACAGCAACAGCAACATTACACAAAGTTTGCTGGGAAATGCTATCAGAGACAGAGATACAGACAGACAGACACACACACATACATATTACTAATATTTGTAATAAATTAATGTGTAAAATAACAAAATTAATAGAATCACTAATCTGACACTCTTTAGAGTGAAATATAGCATAAATTTGTGAGAAATCATGGTAGCTTTAACATCTCATCAACCAATTTTGAATTCCCTTATATGACTTCTAGAAATTAAAAGAGCATTAATGATGAGTGAAATCATTACTGAAGAGAGATTTTTAAAAGTACTATGCCGCTCTTCAACAAAGCTGGTGTTTAATTTTTTGGCAATTTCGGGATACTTTTAAAAATAAAATACCTACTGAACAATTTCCATAAATTATCTGTAGAGCTCTTTTTTCTTTTTACATTGGCATAGTTATATATATATATGTTAATATATATATATATTATATATATATATATATATATATATATATATATACAGTTCCTCTTTCAAATTCATCCTTATTTTCCATTTATTTGCTTCTCACAACTGCTGTAAATCTACCAACTAAAGTTAACATTGTTCCCAAGTAATTGAACTCTCTTGTCTTTAAAACTGTCAATTTAATGTAATAGATGACAGTTTGTTAATTTCACACATATAGGGTAAAATTTAAAACTTAAATTTAGCAGTTTGTTTATATCCTGTTTTAGTTTCTCCAGCTCCAAGAACATGGAACACCTTTCTTCATTTTTATTTTATATTTAATTTTTAATAATGCTGTCCTTAATCAATCCACTGTGTGATTGTCAAACCAAATATGATTGTGAGAAAACAAAGTTTAGAATTAATAATATAATTAATATACTGTCAGTTTTTATCCAACAGACAAAGGGGAGCAGTTTGTTTTATTGTCTTATACTAAAATAATTATCTTCCTTTTTTTAAAAAAGTGTCTCTTTTATACTCTAACTATAACTTAATAATAATGTCTATAAGATAGAGCTTCTAATCCATTTTTATCCAGAACTGTATTAATTGTGACTGCAAATATAATGTATGTGTGATAGCGCTATTAATATTACTTATTTAATTTAATTAATTTAATTTTAAGATAACAATTGGTAGCTTAAGGTAATTCTTATTACTATTTGTAATATTGGAATGACAAATATATAATTTTTATCTGAGGTGAACTTACATAGCTCTTTTTGAAGTTAGAATCATGACAAATCATCATCATCAAGTACCAGGCCTGCTGGCTAGGTGATCATGTCTCTCCACAACTTTTCATCTTGACAGTTATTTCTGTTGTTGACCTTTAGCCAAGCCATTCTCTTAAGCTGTCTGGTATCTTTTCTCTTTGATTCCCTCTATCTCTTCGTCCTTCATGGCAAATAGACATTGAATAATAATGAATGAATATTAATTCATTTTCAAAATAAAGATTGAAGTAGCTTGAACTGTATAATATTATTTATAAAATGCATCTAATCACTATTTGAAGATATTCTAAGGTATTCTGTTTGAGAACTTGAAATAATATGGTCTCCATGTTCATGAAAATATTATTTGACTTTGACTATCAACTCTGCATTTTGTGAGGATAAGATGAAAATAAAATATATTGTTTACATAGGATCTATTTGAATAACATTCGTAGAAATCTTGTTGAATTTTACGCATACTGGATTATTTTTAATTGCTATCATTTAAAAACAAATTAATTTCCTACATTTGCACAAAACGTAGAAGCACATTTATTTATTGAATTAATTTTAATCTATATTCATTGCTAAACACATCTAATGATAGCAAGAAATTTATATAATTAACTAATTAAATATTAATTAAATTAAATTCAATTAACTAATTATTTTTCATTTCACTCTAAAAATTTAGATTGAAGTAACTCAAACTTTGACATCATTGTTTAAAGGAATCATCAGAATCGCTACTTGAGAATATTCTAAGTTATTTTGTTAGAGAACCTGAAATGATATGGCCTCTATATTTCTGAAAATATTATTCCATTTTGACCACCTACCTTGCATTTTGTGGGGATAAGAAGAAAATGAATATCTTGTTTATTTACACAGTACAATCTTGAAATCAAACGAGGAGTTCTAATAATTGTATGCATACTGGATAATTAAAAAATCCTACCATTTAATAACAAATTAAATTTAATATAATTTGCACAAAACATATAAGCACATTTATTTATTGTATTAATTTGTCTATATGCATTGCTAAACATGTCTAATGATTAAAATATATTTTTAATAGACCGCCATTTTGAGACCTATGGATTTGAGTACTAATTGAATTGTATGCATACTTGATAATTTTAATTGATACTATTTAAAAACAAATTTATTTCATATAATTTGCACAAAACTTAGAAGCACATTTATAATTTAAATCTATATGCATTGCTGAACATGTCATTATCAACAGTCTAAAAGTTAAAAGGAATTACCCCTAGGAACAATAACTTGTACTTTACGAAAAATTACATTTTGTAGTGGCTTCCCTTAATAAGCCAGGGAAATAATACTTTAAAAATTTCATATAAAAGTACTATTTTTAGTTGCATCATAAATTAAAAGCACATACACTTTGATTGATAAGATTTAATTTTAGTGCATTGTAAGACACATTGCCTAATATGTTTTTGTATATTTAAACATAAACATTTTTAAGCAAATATTTTTTTTTCAAGTTATATGCAAAATTTTGGTACTCTTAAAAAATTACAATAGCAAGAGATTTATATAATTAACTATTTTGTATGTAGTTTTCAGTGGCCGGGTTTATGAAATTCTAGTGAATATTTATAAACCAACTGCCCAATTTTTCTCTTTGGCTAAGACGCAAGGCTTATAAACCTTGTCCTAGGTGCAAAGCCGTGTTGCCTGCTCTAGCAACACAGACTGTGTCACGTCGGCTACGTGACACAGTAGTCTTTGGGTACTGCTTTGCTACCTCCCATTATGTCAAAGTTTGAACAGAAAAATTGGGGGGGTGGAAGATGCGTGGTCGGACTAGGGTAACACCCGATGTTCTTAGTGCCGAGATTGCAATCGGCACGTCTGTGTGCTGTTGAATCTGGGCTAGTTTCCACTAGCTAGGCAGCCCTAGCCTAGGGCATCAGTCTTAGTGAGGTGGGGATCCTGGGGACAGCAGCCCTTCCATTTACACAAATGACATGAATGGTTATCCCCTTAACTTCTGTTCCCCACATTTCCTGTGCAGTGTGAAAATACACGAGAATGTGCCCCTGTATGGCGTAAGTACAGGTAAACTACTACTCGCCAGCATTGGTAAATCCTCAGACCTGTTAACTGTACATGATGACATATGCTCTTATTAGAATTATTGGTGTCTTATTCTTTATAATCTATTTCTGAAGCATTAAGTAAAGCAAGCCTGAGTAGGCAGACGCACACATGCGAGAGTGTCCAGTAGAGACGTGAATTCTGTGATATGGTGTGTGACTGGCCGAGCGAGATGTGTGATCGCTGGCCGCTGTGAATAATTGACATCTGCTCTTATTAGAATTATTGGTATTCTGTTCTTTATAATCTATTTCTGAAGTATTACTTTTATATTTGAAGCGTTGTTTATTTATATTTATTATTTAAATGCAGAGCCAGTCTAAACATATGGATGTGAATCATGGACAACAGGACAACAGAGAAGAAAATCACTGGAGGCTATAAATTTGGTTTTACATAAGAATTCATAAATATAATTAACTAAGTAATTCATACTTAATAATCCTTGGAAAATGAAAGAACACACGCGATGTTTAGGTTTCTTAAGCCAGAAGTAGGTTACACCCACACGATCACGTTCGACGATCTCACAATGTACCCTAGTTAGACCTGGATTTGTCGTACGCTAATTGACAATTGATTATTTCAATCTTAAACGTGCTCTGTTGTCTTGCAATATTCGGGAGTTTCTCGTGACATGACGAGCTGAAGTTACTTGAATTCTTTAGTTGTGAACTTATTGTTGACAGCAATTTGACTTGTCACGACAACGTGAGAATGCTTTGTTTTGAGCTTTCAAGATAACTTGCTATTTTAAGTTCGTGATCAGTTCATCATCATCATCGGGTGCCATCTCCGCAACGAAGGTTGGCTATCATGAAGCGCCATTCTGCAATGTCTCTTGCTTTGATGGTGCAGGTTCTCAGAGGCTGGTTTGTCCATCTTTTAATGTTACTCGCCCATGTTAGTCTTGGTCTGACCCTGCCTCGTTTACCTTGTATTTTCTTCTTTAGGATTACTTTTAGTAGGCTGTTGTGTCTTTTAACATGGCCGGAAAATCGCATTCGTCTTGTTTGAATTGTGCTTAGTATTTTTCTTTTCATTTTTAGTTGTTTTAAGACTTCATAATTTGTTTTCTTTTCCTTCCATCCAATTCTACCTATTCTTCTATATATCCACATTTCAAAGGCTTTAATTCTCTGTTCTGTTTTCTTGTCTAATGTCTATGTTTCTGCACCATATAGGAATGTTGAGAAGACATAACATTTTGCTATTCTTAGTTTTAGCCCTGGTGTTATTTGATTTGATGTTAGTATGTTCTTCATGGCATTAAAATAACTTTTTGCCATTCCGATTCTTTTTCTTTTCAGTTTTACATTTTCCATCACTGGTTATAGTATGTCCTAGGTAGTTGTAGTTCTGAACTGTCTCCAACTCTATTCCTTCAATTTTGATATCCACTTGTAGGTTTTGAGTATTTTCTTTGTTTATGATCATAGTTTTAGTCTTTTTGATATTCATATCTAGTCCATATTTTTTGCTTGTCATGTTTATTTCATTAATTAATTGTTGTAGATCTTTAGGATTTTTTGCTAGTTGTACAGTATCATCAGCGTATCTTAGGTTATTGATTATCTTTCTATTAATTTGTAGGCCTGGCATCTCTGTGATGTTTTTAAAGATTTGCGCAGTGTATAGATTGAACAAGCTTGGTGACAGGATGCATCCCTGTCTTACTTCTCTTGTTATATCAATTGGTGTAGAGTTCTCTTTGTTATATTTTAATATTACTGTTTGCCCCCAGTATAGATTACATATTAGTCTTATGTCCATGTCATCTAGATGTATCTCTTTTAGGCATTTTATAAGTTGTTTGTGGTGTACTCCGTCAAAAGCTTTGGTGTAGTTTATGAAGCAGGCATATATTGGTTCATTCATACGTGCATTAGTCTTGTTTGCTTTCCACATTTTCTATTTCTATACATTTTTGGCTGTGCCAGTCTTCTTTTGCCTTTTTGTACATTTTGCGTATTTCATTATCTATTTTATTGTTTTGGGCATTGTTCTTCGCTTGTCTCCTTTCTTCCATTTTTTTGTAAGGTGTTGTCAGTTATCCATTTTTGTTTTTTGTTTTCTTTTTTTTTTGGGTAAGGTGTCGCAGGTTTCTTGTATGCTTTTCTTTTTGTATTGCCATTTGGTTGTGACTTTTTTCATCAGGGTTTTCTCTTCGGTATTGCTCAAATCCTTCTTCTAGCAGCTTCTGATATGTGTTCTTTACTTGTATTGTATAGGTATCTTTAATATCTTTTTGATTTAAAGCTGTTATATCTAGTGGTATTGTTGATGAATTAGACTTTTGCTTGTTTCTCTTTAGTTTGATTTTCATTTTAGTCATTACAGGATTGTGATCTGAATTAATATCTGCTCCTGGGTAGGTTTTGGCTTTCTTTACGCTGTTACGGAACCTTTCTTTTATCATTATCTAATCTATTTGATTCCTCTTATCTCCAGGGCTTTTCCATGTGTATAGTTACCTTTTCTCTTGCTCAAAGTAGGTGTTTTATATTATTAGCTTGTTTACTTCACATAATTGTATTAATCTTTCTCCTGCCATTTCTTTTTTCCTACACCATGGTTTCCTATAATGGTCTTATATTTACCTTTTCCTACTTTAGCGTTCATGTCACCCATTACAATCAAGATGTCCGAAGATTTCACTTCCTTCATAACTTTATTTAGGTCTTCATAGTATGCCTCTATTTGCTCATATGTGTAGTCTTGAGTAGGTGCGTATGTCTGTATTATTGCTATGTCGAATGGTTTTGCTTTCATCATGAGTAGTATAATCCTATCATTGTATGTCCAGTGGGTACTTATATATTTTTGTAGCTCTCTTTTATTAGTATTCCTACCCCTCTTTGATGTTCTGTTGTGTTTCCTGAGTATATAAATGTATATTTTTCGTCCTCTATGTACCCACTTTCTTTCCATCTTTTCTCTGATATGCCTAAAATATATATGTTTATCCGTTCTGCTTCTTGAATTAGATTTTCCAATTTCCCGTGATATATAACTTGCATATTCCTTGCATTGAACGTGACTTCTTTGCTACTTGATTTACTTCGTGAGTTGGATACAATATCAACCTTTATACTGTTAATATAATTCGTATTTTCTTGATATACTTTGACAACACTGTGTAAATATTTTTGATAGCTGGCTTGATAAGTAACTACTACGTCGGCGATTTTTGTATTAGTTCATTCACTTGTCTCGTTGAGCTTCTAGTATGTGTTGTAGTGCTGTTATTATTGGTCCCTACTGTCGGACATCTGTAGTGAAATGTATGACGCATTCATGCTCGCAGAGAGCTGTCCTTTGACGAATGATTCAGCAGCGACCCGCACAAGCAGTGGGCCTGTGGGGAAGAAAATGTAGATAAAACTCTACTGTGAGTCGATCCGGCCCAACCGTTTTGTTCTATTGCATGGCTCTCACTGAGGTCGTCAAATCCGCGAGTGTTATCTCAGCGTTCAATGATTGGTTGTCTGTTTCTGTCAATAACTTTGTGTGTTGCATACATTTGTCTTTTAAGTCTTCCCGTGTGTCTTGTGTATAGAGCTTCCGATAGTAATACTCGAAAGCTTTGGCAATCTCTGCTGTGTCCGTTTGTTTCATCATCTTCTACGATCATTGATCTTTAAATCTATGACTCCGGACTCTCTTATGATGGTAATCTTCCTCTCTCTTTAGCTAATTTGTCTGCGCGTTCGTTTCCGTGTACATTACTGTGTGATGGTACCCACTGGTTGACCACTTTCTGGAAGTTATTGCACATTTATTGGATGTGTTCACTATCTGTGCGGTCTCGCCTTACGTCTTTTGACATGTGCTGAGACTACTATGATGGGGATTACAGCTACCTTTCTTTGTTTGGGAGATGAGTTAGTAATTCGGATGATTCCACTGGCATGGGCGGGTGAGCAATTATGGATTTTAATTCGTTTGCAGTGATACCGGGGCCTTCCATGACCAAAGAACCAAAGTTGCCCCGTATAGTTTCTCTTCCAGGGAGGTGGGTGTGGCCCACATTGTCCTCAGGTCTGTAAAAGTGAGGGCAATCCTGTTGAACATGTTTTGTTGTCATGTTATCCTGTGTACAGTGGCATTGGCTAGTAGTTCCTATTTTGAGTTTATTGAACATGTGATTTCTCATTCTATTGTGGCCAGTGCGTATGGAAGTATGATGACTAGATCCCTCCTTGATAGTTGGAGGTATCCATCCCTCTCGTTACACTTCGAGTGTTCTTGTTTCCATTTTTCATGATACTTTCCTTTGATGAAGGATTTGGCTTCATCGTAGCTTACTAGATGGTTCTCTTGTGGAAATCTTCCTGTCTCTTTAGCTAATTTGTCTGCGCATTTGTTTCCACGTATATTACAGTGTGATGGTACCCACTGGATGGCCACTCTCTGGAAGTTATTGCACAGCTGGTAAGGGTTGTTCTCAAGTCGTCTAGCTCACTGTTCCTGAGGATTTGAGAGCTGTTAGGACTGACAGTGCATCAGTCAGTATCACCAATATCTTGTGCGTGCTATTTTTGTGTTGGATAGCCAGTTTTGCAGCGTCTTTGAGGGCTTCAGTTTCTGCGTTAAAGTTGTTTGAGAATTTCCCAGTCGCTATTGACTTGGTGATCTCATCTTGGTTATTCAGCCTCAAGAACACACCTCCTCCTCCATTTCTGGTTGCGTTTGTAGCAGAGCCATCTGTGTATATGTGTGAAGTTTGGGGAAAGCCTAGCGTGTAAATTTACTATTTTCAGTGATTTCATGGTCGTATCCATGAAAAAATGGCTGGGGGTAAAACTCATAAAAGTGATTTTTTATTCAAAATCTTGCTATGAGGATGTCTACTATGAAGTTTGAAGTAGGCCTAGTGTTTAAATTTACTATTATTAGTGATTTCATAGTCGTATCTATAAAAAATGGCCGGGGGTAAAATTCATAAAAGTGATTTTTATTCAAAATCTTGCTACGAGGATGTCTAATATGATGTTTTGGAAAAATCTAGAGGTTACATTTATTTTTTTTTATAGTTTCATCGGCGTATCCCTAAAAAATGATCAAGGGTTAAAAATTCATAAAAGTGACTTTTAAGTACATTTTTGCTACGATGATGTCTAATATGAAGTTTGAGGTAAACATAGAGGTTAATTAATTTATTTTTAACAGTTTCATAGGCGTATTCATAAAAAAAATGTTCAGGAGGTAAAATTCATAAAAGTGATTTTTAGTAAATTTTTGCTACGGTGATGCTTACGATAAAGGTTGAGGTAAGCCTTGAGGTTAACTTTTTTCTTTATATTTTGTGAACATCTTTCTTCTGCATACCTAAAGGCCAATATGATTATGGTTATGGAAGGCCCCAGTATCACTGCAAACAAATTGAAATCCATAATTGCTCAACCGCATGTGCCAGTAAAATCATCCGAATTGCTATCTCATCTCCCAAAAAAAAAGAAAGTTATCTGTATTCCCCATCATAGCAGTCTCAGCACACGCCAAAATACATAAGGCGAAACCGCACAGAAAGTTAACCAAACCGACTCTTCCCTCTCATACGATATCATCAATATCGGAAGTCGGAATATTGAAACACGATTAAAATGGATGAAACGCACAGCTCGCGGTGTGCACAGAGCACTTAACTCAGTAGCTTCTGCAACAAGCCGGACTTGGAATATGAGGAAACTGCTACAATGAACATTTTTCAGACATAGCCTTTAATGGTTCCTGCAGCCTATCCACCATACTGACATGAAGTTCACGCCCTCCTGAAAATGATGATCGTCATATTTTTTTTTTATGTATAGCGCTTGAAAGTGTTAGGACATCGTTTTTGTCTCTAAATCCGAACATATGAAACACTTAGTCATCGGATTATCCCCGTCGCACATCAAATAACAGATCGAAAGATCTCCCTGCAATGTGAATTTGTGAAATTATAAACTAGTTCACATGTCTACCCTCTATCTCACAGTAGCACTCTTGAAACTAGACAACATCCCTCCTGACTAAAAGGAAACTATGGGAGTCACCGCACTGCTGCAAAGTCATGAACAAAGCACCGTCATGTCGTCTTTTACCATTAGCGTACGGCCGGTCTAGGAATATACGATCAGCCATCAACATGATAACGTAGCACACACAACAATCACCCTAATATTTGTTTGTATTCTCCCACGTTTCCTCGGATAATGATTTTAATTTTCTTCTTAAGAACGCAAAATTGTCTCTTCACCAGATCTAAAATTTATATTCCTTAGTCCTTTATTTGTCGTTAAGTGAGCTAAATTGTCTATACTTTCTATCCACTCTCTAAATAGCGATGGTTCTCCTTTGAACGTGGCAATACTATTGCTAATATTTTGATAGTTCGTTGCTAGCCTCAACTGACCAACCGTTTCAGTTACTAGTCTCATCGCTTCATTGCTAGCCTCAACTCACCAACCATTTCAGTTACTAGTCTCATCGCTTCATTGCAAGCCTCAATTCACCAACCGTTTCAGTTAATAGTCTCATCGCTTCATTGCTAGCCTCAAATCACCAACCATTTCAGTTACTAGTCTCATCGCATCATTGCTAGCCTCAATTCAACAACCGTTTCAGTTACTAGTCTCATTGCTTCATTGCTAGCCTCAATTCACCAACCGTTTCAGTTAAAAGTTTGATCGCTTCATTGCTAGCCTCAATTCACCAACCGTTTCAGTTACTAGTCTCATCACTTCATTGCTGGCCTCAACTCACCAACCGTTTCAGATACTAGTCTCATCGCTTCATTGCTAACCTCAGTTCACCAACTGTTTCAGTTACTAGTCTCATCGCTAGCCTCAGTTCACCAACAGTTTCAGTTACTAGTCTCATCGCTTCAGTGCTAGCCTCAATTCAACAACAGTTTCAGTAACTAGTCTCATCGCTTCAATGCTAGCCTCAATTCACCAACCGTTTCAGTTACTAGTCTCATCGCTTCATTGCTAGCCTCAATTCACCAACCGTTTCAGTTAAAAGTTTGATCGCTTCATTGCTAGCCTCAATTCACCAACCGTTTCAGTTACTAGTCTCATCACTTCATTGCTAGCCTCAACTCACCAACCGTTTCAGTTACTAGTCTCATCGCTTCATTGCTAGCCTCAGTTCACCAACTGTTTCAGTTACTAGTCTCATCGCTAGCCTCAATTCACCAACAGTTTCAGTTACTAGTCTCATCGCTTCAATGCTAGCCTCAACTCACCAACCGTTTCAGTTACTAGTCTCATCGCTTCATTGCTAGCCTCAGTTCACCAACTGTTTCAGTTACTAGTCTCATCGCTAGCCTCAATTCACCAACAATTTCAGTTACTAGTCTCATCGCTTCAATGCTAGCCTCAACTCACCAACCGTTTCAGTTACTAGTCTCATCGCTTCATTGCTAGCCTCAACTCACCAACCGTTTCAGTTACTAGTCTCATCGCTAGCCTCAATTCACCAACCGTTTCAGTTACTATAGCTTGTTTCATAACTCGTGCGCAACTTTTAAAATCGATAGCTTTTTTAACCGCTTGTTGTAAGTTGTTCAAAATTTGCATGTAAAGTTATAATGATTAGAACCCAACAGGGAATTAATTTAATTAAAAAAACATTTGGTTATTATTGTTGCTTATTTGATTTATATACATTTATAACGACCCATTGATGTAGTCAAAACTAAATGTTTACAGTATTTTAAGTTAAAAATAGCGAGTAAAACTCCATACATGGTAAGATTGACGTGTTTACACGCTTTCGCCGTGGTTTTGTGACACAATTAGACACTTGTAAAAAACACGAGAAATTGTGTTCCATTTCCGTTCATTCATAGGTGGAGACGTGGAACGATAACATTTATCATGAGTCTTAAAATTAAATTCTGCAGTTTACAAAACATCGCAATAAAAATGTATGACTATTTTTGCAAAGAGGCTAAACGAGAAATATTATTTCATTCTTTAAAAAACCTTGAGAATAGGACAAGACACATTTTTGATTTATCTAAACGGTCATTTAATCGCTGGATTCAAGCATGTGACCGTCAATGTTCAAAATATACAAAATCACAAGGAAGAGCAAAAATGTTGGATAATTTCGACAGTGAACTTATTAGAAGTGAAATTCGCAAAATGTTGGGTATGAATGAAACTGTTACAATAAGAAAATTAAAAGTATCGCTGAAAAAGAACAACAGTATTGAAATATCAAAGTCTACATTATGGAGGAATGTGAGAGCTGCAGGCTTTACATTCAGAAAGTATTCCAATGGACGAAACATCATCTGTGAGAAGCCACATATAGTAGTCATGAGAAGCAAGTACTTACGTGAAGTAAAAGAGGTGCGCAAGCAAGGTTATGATATTGTGTATTTGGATGAAACATGGATCAATGCTCACCACACTAACCAAAGGGAATGGCAGTCATCAGATGGAAATATTAAGAGATTAATACCTAGCAGCAAAGGACAGCGCTTGATAATTGCCCATGCAGGTTGTCGACAACATGGACTAATACAGAATGCAGAGCTCATTTTTCTTTCAAAATTCATAGACAATCGGGATTATCACTCTGAGATGAATGGTCACATATTTAGACATTGGATTGAAAATTCTGTTCTCCCATCACTAGATCGACCATCTTGCCTAATAATGGACAATGCAGCGTACCACAGCATTGTTGCACTTGAAGATAAAGTCCAGACGTCATCCAGTACAAAAGATTCTATTAAGATATGGCTCACAAAGGAGCACATACAATTTAATAACATGTACTTAAAACCTGAATTACTATCTCTAGTAAAGCAAGGACAAAGATTTTTCAAATAGATAAGATTATCCAAGAGCACGGTCATATAAGTTTGAGGCTGCCACCTTACCATGCTCATTTAAATCCAATAGAACTAATCTGAGCAAAATTAAAAGGACAGATGAAAAGACAACATTCAAAATAAGTGATGTAAAGACTTGCTAATCTCGCTTTATTAAATATAGACAAAGATTATTGGGCTAAATGTGAAGACCACGTCTTAAAACAGGAAGAGGAATATTGGAAAAATGATGGTTTGTGGAATGTTCAACCCCAAACAGTTATTAATCTTTTAGACTCGTCTGATTCAGAATGAAAGTATATAGCCCCCACAATGTTGGCCCCTATATTACCTTAAATTAGTTCAACAAACGGTCCTTTTCAGGACCACACAACTATGAAAATTGGACATACAGGTATACCTTGATATTATCGTCCGTCCTCGAAGACAATAATTCTCCTGGTGTTTTATATTCCGTTATTTCCCCATTACGGCCACGCCTTTACCTAGTGAAAATTAAACATAGACCAGCAACTACGGTAATTTCTTTTATTTAGGGGTTCACAAATTACAATTTTGACAAACATCAAAGAAATTCGCCGCTTTAAGAAAACTGCAGCTGCAAGATATTTGTTAAATATACAATTAAAGGGTCTTTTGCATTCTAATAACATTTGGAAAATTTCAACAGTTTTTAACAAACGGATACTGAGTAATAGCGTTTTGAAGTTGGGCACGTGATTTGAAACGAGCTATAGTGTCATCGCTTCATTGCTAGCCTCAATTCACCAACCGTTTCAGTTACTAGTCTCATCGCTTCATTGCTAGCCTCAACTCACCAACCATTTCAGTTACTAGTCTCATCGCTTCATTGCAAGCCTCAATTCACCAACCGTTTCAGTTAATAGTCTCATCGCTTCATTGCTAGCCTCAAATCACCAACCATTTCAGTTACTAGTCTCATCGCATCATTGCTAGCCTCAATTCAACAACCGTTTCAGTTACTAGTCTCATTGCTTCATTGCTAGCCTCAATTCACCAACCGTTTCAGTTAAAAGTTTGATCGCTTCATTGCTAGCCTCAATTCACCAACCGTTTCAGTTACTAGTCTCATCACTTCATTGCTGGCCTCAACTCACCAACCGTTTCAGATACTAGTCTCATCGCTTCATTGCTAACCTCAGTTCACCAACTGTTTCAGTTACTAGTCTCATCGCTAGCCTCAGTTCACCAACAGTTTCAGTTACTAGTCTCATCGCTTCAGTGCTAGCCTCAATTCAACAACAGTTTCAGTAACTAGTCTCATCGCTTCAATGCTAGCCTCAATTCACCAACCGTTTCAGTTACTAGTCTCATCGCTTCATTGCTAGCCTCAATTCACCAACCGTTTCAGTTAAAAGTTTGATCGCTTCATTGCTAGCCTCAATTCACCAACCGTTTCAGTTACTAGTCTCATCACTTCATTGCTAGCCTCAACTCACCAACCGTTTCAGTTACTAGTCTCATCGCTTCATTGCTAGCCTCAGTTCACCAACTGTTTCAGTTACTAGTCTCATCGCTAGCCTCAATTCACCAACAGTTTCAGTTACTAGTCTCATCGCTTCAATGCTAGCCTCAACTCACCAACCGTTTCAGTTACTAGTCTCATCGCTTCATTGCTAGCCTCAGTTCACCAACTGTTTCAGTTACTAGTCTCATCGCTAGCCTCAATTCACCAACAATTTCAGTTACTAGTCTCATCGCTTCAATGCTAGCCTCAACTCACCAACCGTTTCAGTTACTAGTCTCATCGCTTCATTGCTAGCCTCAACTCACCAACCGTTTCAGTTACTAGTCTCATCGCTAGCCTCAATTCACCAACCGTTTCAGTTACTATAGCTTGTTTCATAACTCGTGCGCAACTTTTAAAATCGATAGCTTTTTAAACCGCTTGTTGTAAGTTGTTCAAAATTTGCATGTAAAGTTATAATGATTAGAACCCAACAGGGAATTAATTTAATTAAAAAAACATTTGGTTATTATTGTTGCTTATTTGATTTATATACATTTATAACGACCCATTGATGTAGTCAAAACTAAATGTTTACAGTATTTTAAGTTAAAAATAGCGAGTAAAACTCCATACATGGTAAGATTGACGTGTTTACACGCTTTCGCCGTGGTTTTGTGACACAATTAGACACTTGTAAAAAACACGAGAAATTGTGTTCCATTTCCGTTCATTCATAGGTGGAGACGTGGAACGATAACATTTATCATGAGTCTTAAAATTAAATTCTGCAGTTTACAAAACATCGCAATAAAAATGTATGACTATTTTTGCAAAGAGGCTAAACGAGAAATATTATTTCATTCTTTAAAAAACCTTGAGAATAGGACAAGACACATTTTTGATTTATCTAAACGGTCATTTAATCGCTGGATTCAAGCATGTGACCGTCAATGTTCAAAATATACAAAATCACAAGGAAGAGCAAAAATGTTGGATAATTTCGACAGTGAACTTATTAGAAGTGAAATTCGCAAAATGTTGGGTATGAATGAAACTGTTACAATAAGAAAATTAAAAGTATCGCTGAAAAAGAACAACAGTATTGAAATATCAAAGTCTACATTATGGAGGAATGTGAGAGCTGCAGGCTTTACATTCAGAAAGTATTCCAATGGACGAAACATCATCTGTGAGAAGCCACATATAGTAGTCATGAGAAGCAAGTACTTACGTGAAGTAAAAGAGGTGCGCAAGCAAGGTTATGATATTGTGTATTTGGATGAAACATGGATCAATGCTCACCACACTAACCAAAGGGAATGGCAGTCATCAGATGGAAAATATTAAGAGATTAATACCTAGCAGCAAAGGACAGCGCTTGATAATTGCCCATGCAGGTTGTCGACAACATGGACTAATACAGAATGCAGAGCTCATTTTTCTTTCAAAATTCATAGACAATCGGGATTATCACTCTGAGATGAATGGTCACATATTTAGACATTGGATTGAAAATTCTGTTCTCCCATCACTAGATCGACCATCTTGCCTAATAATGGACAATGCAGCGTACCACAGCATTGTTGCACTTGAAGATAAAGTCCAGACGTCATCCAGTACAAAAGATTCTATTAAGATATGGCTCACAAAGGAGCACATACAATTTAATAACATGTACTTAAAACCTGAATTACTATCTCTAGTAAAGCAAGGACAAAGATTTTTCAAATAGATAAGATTATCCAAGAGCACGGTCATATAAGTTTGAGGCTGCCACCTTACCATGCTCATTTAAATCCAATAGAACTAATCTGAGCAAAATTAAAAGGACAGATGAAAAGACAACATTCAAAATAAGTGATGTAAAGACTTGCTAATCTCGCTTTATTAAATATAGACAAAGATTATTGGGCTAAATGTGAAGACCACGTCTTAAAACAGGAAGAGGAATATTGGAAAAATGATGGTTTGTGGAATGTTCAACCCAAACAGTTATTAATCTTTTAGACTCGTCTGATTCAGAATGAAAGTATATAGCCCCCACAATGTTGGCCCCTATATTACCTTAAATTAGTTCAACAAACGGTCCTTTTCAGGACCACACAACTATGAAAATTGGACATACAGGTATACCTTGATATTATCGTCCGTCCTCGAAGACAATAATTCTCCTGGTGTTTTATATTCCGTTATTTCCCCATTACGGCCACGCCTTACCTAGTGAAAATTAAACATAGACCAGCAACTACGGTAATTCTTTTATTTAGGGGTTCACAAATTACAATTTTGACAAACATCAAAGAAATTCGCCGCTTTAAGAAAAACTGCAGCTGCAAGATATTTGTTAAATATACAATTAAAGGGTCTTTTGCATTCTAATAACATTTGGAAAATTTCAACAGTTTTTAACAAACGGATACTGAGTAATAGCGTTTTGAAGTTGGGCACGTGATTTGAAACGAGCTATAGTGTCATCGCTTCATTGCTAGCCTCAATTCACCAACCGTTTCAGTTACTAGTCTCATCGCTTTATTGCTAGCCTCAATTCACCAACCGTTTCAGTTACTAGTCTCATCGCTTCATTGCTAGACTCAATTCACCAACCGTTTCAGTTACTAGTCTCATCGCTTCGTTGCTAGCCTCAATTCACCAACCGTTTCAGTTACTAGTCGCAGCGCTTCATTGCCATGATCTAAGGTTTTTGCCATGTTTTACTATGTTATCTTTAGCACTAATATAATTTCTCACTTCGATCGATTGACTCGGCTGTAAACAAATTTTCTATGGTCTGCTTAGATCTAACTGTTGATTCTATATGTGCAAGAATGTGTTCCATATTTATATAATTAGGCAATTAACATTTGCCTTTTGTACACTGTCATTATTTGCATGAGACGATTCATAATTTAATATAATTTAACAACATATTTTCAATTCATAATACTAAGGTCTTGTTTGTCTCTCTGGAAGGAAAACAAAGTTTATATTAACTGCTGTGGACAAATTTCAATTCGATTTATTAATTTAAAACTATATTTCAATTAAATACTATTTTATAACTATTGAACTAAATAATAATTAGTAATTTTCATTTCAACAATCAATTCAAAATGGCAATCAATAAATTCCTAAATATAATTAAATAAGTAAGTAATTAACCTGATCCTTGGAAAATGAAAGTACACACGCGATGTTTATATTTCTTGAGCAAGAAGCAGGTTAAACTCACGCGGTCACGTGATTACACGGCTCTGTCTCTCTCCAGACAACGTTTTAAGTTCGACGATCTCACAATGTCACAATTTTCCCTGGTTGGCCTGGATTTGTCGTACGCTAATTGACGATTTCAATCTTAATCAGTCTTAAACGTGCGCTGTCATCTTGCAAAATTTGTGAGTCGTGACATGACTGGCTGAAGTTACTTGAATTCTTTAGTTGTGAAATTGTTTGCATAAATTTGACTGTCTCGATAACTTGAGCATGTTTTATCTTGAGCTACTATGATAACTTTGCTATTTCCAGTTCTTGATCATTTGTCCGACTTGCACATTAAATACTAACTTGAATATATATAACTTGCTAATTCCATGCACTGAACCTGACTTTTTTTTGCTAATTGATTTACTTCGTAAGTTAGATTTCATATCAACATTTATACTGTTAATATAATACGTATTTTCTTGTTATACTTTGTAACATTGTTTAAATATTCTTGACTGCTAGGTTCTTGGGGATTATTTTTTTTAAAGAAATGCTTCATCATATAGCTTGATTTATTTCACATCCAAAATGTCTAAAGGAGTATTTTACTGATTCATTATACTTGGATTAGTAATAATAGTTCATTAGTTCATTAACAACTTCTTAATGTTCACCCAGTACTTTTATAGATTAATCTATGAATTGTTAGGCTATCGCGGGTCGTTATGAATTGTTAGGCTATCGCGGGTCGTTATGAATTGTTAGGCTATCGCGGGTCGTTATGAATTGTTAGGCTATCGCAGGTCTTTATGAATTGTTAGGCTATCGCTGGTCTTTATGAATTGTTAGGCTATCGCTGGTCTTTATGAATTGTTAGGCTATCGCTGGTCTTTATGAATTGTTAGGCTATCACTGGTCTTTATGAATTGTTAGGCTATCGCTGGTCTTTATGAATGTTAGGCTATCGCGGGTCTTTATGAATTGTTAGGCTATCGCGGGGCGTTATGAATTGTTAGTCTATCGCGAGTCGTTATGAATTGTTAGGTTATCGCGGGTCTTTATGAATTGTTAGGCTATAGCGGGTCGTTATGAATAGTTTGGCTATAGCGGGTCGTTATGAATTGTTAGGCTATCGCGGGTCGTTATGAATTGTTAGGCTATCGCGGGTCGTTATGAATTGTTAGGCTATCGCAGGTCTTTATGAATTGTTAGGCTATCGCTGGTCTTTATGAATTGTTAGGCTATCGCTGGTCTTTATGAATTGTTAGGCTATCGCTGGTCTTTATGAATTGTTAGGCTATCGCTGGTCTTTATGAATTGTTAGGCTATCGCTGGTCTTTATGAATTGTTAGGCTATCGCGGGTCTTTATGAATTGTTAGGCTATCGCGGGGCGTTATGAATTGTTAGTCTATCGCGAGTCGTTATGAATTGTTAGGTTATCGCGGGTCTTTATGAATTGTTAGGCTATAGCGGGGTCGTTATGAATTGTTTGGCTATAGCGGGTCGTTATGAATTGTTAGGCTATCGCGGGTAGTTATGAAATGTTAGTCTATCGCGATTCGTTATGAATTGTTAGGCTATCGCGGGTCGTTATGAATTGTTAGGCTATCGCGGGTCGTTATGAATTGTTAGGCTATCGCGGGTCTTTATGAATTGTTAGGCTATCGCGGGTCTTTATGAATTGTTAGGCTATAGCTGGTCTTTATGAATTGTTAGGCTATAGCTGGTCTTTATGAATTGTTAGGCTATCGCTGGTCTTTATGAATTGTTAGGTTATCGCGGGTCTTTATGAATTGTTAGGCTATAGCGGGTCGTTATGAATTGTTAGGCTATAGCGGGTCGTTATGAATTGTTAGGCTATCGCGGGTAGTTATGAATTGTTAGTCTATCGCGATTCGTTATGAATTGTTAGGCTATCGCGGGTCGTTATGAATTGTTAGCTATCGCGGGTCGTTATGAATTGTTAGGCTATCGCGGGTCTTTATGAATTGTTAGGCTATCGCGGGTCTTTATGAATTGTTAGGCTATCGCTGGTCTTTATGAATTGTTAGGCTATAGCTGGTCTTTATGAATTGTTAGGCTATCGCGGGTCTTTATGAATTGTTAGGCTATCGCAGGTCTTTATGAATTCATCTCCAGTATTCCTTCCATCCATCCATCAGTCATCCGTCCGTCCATCCATCTATCCATCCATCTGGCCATCCATCCGTCCATCCGTCGGTCCATCAATCCATCATCCCACCGTCCATCCATCCGTCCGTCCGTCCATCCGTCCGTACATTCGTCCGTACATCCGTCCGTACATCCGTCCATCCATCCGTCCGTCCGTCCATCCATCCGTCCATCCATCTATCTATCCATCTATTGACCTTTCGAGCCGTAGCCGGTTCATAGGGCGTAGAACAAGATACTCCTTTCTTATCTAATTTTTATTCTAGAAGTTTTCAATTCTTTTAAAGATATTTTATCAAATCTCGCCATTTGTCTCTGTTCTGTGCAAGCAGCTCTATCTCATTGAGGAGCCGATTCCTGCTGCTCTTGCCTCTCTCATCAATGTTCTCAGCGTCTCTCTGGGATTTCCTCTTTCTTCTTAACCTGTGTTTTCAACACGAGGACTTCCTTTGCTATTCGGTTATTATCTCTTCTCATCACATGTCCAACATATGACCATCGTCTTTTCTTGAATACTGGAGATATTAGTGGTTGATTGGCGATTTCTATAATTGTATCGTTTGTTTTGAATTCGTTCCACGCTATGCCAAGTATTCCTTAGACATTAATTTTCGAATGCGTTCAACATTGTTCTATGTCTCTTGTTTTCCAGCTTTCACATGCATACGTCAGGGTTGATAGTACATTGATTTGAATAGCCTAAGTTTTGTATTTGTGCTGATGAGTTTTGATTTTCAAAACTTTTCAACGCTTCTGAAAGATCATTGCTGCTTCAGCTTTTCTTATTCTAAATTTGTTTACTTGTATCCCCTTCTCGCTCAATGTGACTTCTAAGATAGACAAAGTGATGATCTCTTCCACTGGGTTGTTTTCCATGTGTATTATGTCATCTGTTGGAATTAAGTTTTCGTGACCTTAATATTTTCATGATTGGTCTCAAGTTCAATTTGATGGCTATTGATGACAGTTCATTTGTGTTTTCCTGCACCGTTTTGATCTGACTGCTGATGAGGACTTTGCCATGATCAAGAGCTCTTGATCAGTTAACTTGAATATATATATATATATATATATATATATATATATATATATATATATATACTCTCACTACAAGTGATCTAAACTAATGTTAGTGCGTCCAACCATTTCTATCAGTCGTGTCTATCTCATAACTCTGAAGTTACTCTTCTACTTGACTGAATGACTACATCTCGTCTTATTTTTTTTTTTTTTTTTTTTTTTTTTTTTTTGTAACAAGATACAACACTCTTTATTCTTAATCTCCGCATTGCTTGATAACATTCTTCAGACACAATCAGCAATGTTCTATTCATTCTACAACTTTTGCATCGTTACTTTGTAGAACCAATCGGCGGTGTTTATAGCAAGTAACTCCTTGACCGTACTAAAGTTTCTGTGACAATATATAGTGGTTAGCTTGTCATCTTTGTTCACTTCACAAAGTTCTACTCTTGTAATTCGTGACGACGTTATAGAATCTCTAAGAAAATCTCTCGTGCTGATAAATATTATAATAACTCCATTGAACAATCTCTAAAAAAAAACTATTAATTTATATCCTAATGTTTCTACATTTCCACTGATGACTTCTCAAAACTATTCTAGCTCCTAACTCCACTGCATGAGACAGGTCTCTGAACTCGTCTACTACATTTTTGCTGGTACGTCAAAAGCTTCGATGGCGAATATCGATCTAACTACATCACTCTAAACTCCGCTGCCTGAGACATGTCTCTGAACTCGTCTACTACATTTTTGCTGGTACGTCCAAAAGCTTCGATGGCGAATATCGATCTAACTACATCACTTTAAACTCCACTGCCTGTGATAGGTCTCTGAACTCGTCTACTACAATTTTGCTGGTACGTCCAAAAGCTTCGATGGCGAACATCGATCTAACTACATCATTCTAACTCCACTGCCTGAGACAGGTTTCTGAACTCGTCTACTACATTTTTGCTGGTACGTCCAAAAGCTTCGATGGCGAATATCGATCTAACTACATCACTCTAAACTCCACTGCCTGAAGCAGTTTCCTAAAACTAGTCTGACTTTACAATCTTGCTGTTACTTCCAAAATCTTTTTCTTTTCCTGTGACTCTTTAATTGTTTTCCACTCAGTGATTTGTTCTTTTTCTCCTGCACTACCACGATGCTGTGATAGGATTTGGGGGGAAAAAAAACGTGCCATAGTGCCGTGTATGATCCCGAGTGTGATTTTCATTAAAACTTTTACATCGTCGATTCCCTAGACATTGCCTTTATTTTCTCTAGTGTTAGTAATTTAAATTATCTATTAGTTGTATTTAATGTTAGTAACTTTAATAGCATTTGAAAGAAAACAAATGACAAAGTCTTAAAACAACTAAAAATAAAAAGAGAACTTCTGAACACAATTAGAACAAGACAAATGCGATTCTTAGGCCATGTTAAAAGACACAACAGCTACTGAAAGTGATCCTGGAGGGGAAAAATACAAGGTAAAAGAGGCAGAGGCAGACCAAGATTAACATGGACGAGTAACATCAAAAGATGGACAAATCAACCGATGACAACCTGCACCATCAAAGCAAGAGATAGAGCAAAATGGCGCTCCATGGTAGCCAACCTTCGTTGCGGAGACGGCACTCAATGATGATGAATAGCATTAATTAAATTACTTATAAGCAGGTATGATGCAGGTTTTCAAAGGTGGTTTTGTGGAAGTAGGTGTAGCCCCATTTGATTCTACTTTTGAGGGATTGTTCCTGTTGCTTGACGAGTTGCTTGTAGATGTCTTGTGTTTTGTGACGCATCAGGACGGTCATTTTCTTCAAGGGCATGGACGCAGGTCTTGTAGAAGGACGGCATTTTTCCGAAACGGTGCGGTTTGTCGTTGCAGAGTTTTTTTTGCTTCTTTTTTATTTTTATTTTTTTATTTTAATAATCCATTTTCCTATAGCGGGTTAGGTGGGCTGCTGCCAATAATGTAAAAAAAAAAAACCACCTGCGCGTTTGCAAAGCGGTATAATGTGGCCAGGCGCTTGTTCGAGGCCAACTGGCCCCATCAATATACACATCAGAGTTGAGTGGGTTATTTTATGGGCTTCTGACCACTGAATCCGCAACTACAGTCCCTTTACTGTGGATCTATCTACCTTCGAGCCTGGCATCGTCGATGTCGAAAACCGAAATGTCCATTTGTTTACCGGGAAGTATCGTGTGAATTCTAAAGATCTACAAACAATTACTTCATGTAATAAACATGACAAGCAAAATATATGGATAAATATGAAATCAAAAAAGACAAACGATGATCATAAGCAAAGAAAATTCTCAAGACTTACAATTAAATGTCAAAGTTTAAGGAATACATCTGGAGACAGTTCAGAGCTACACTATAACCAGTGAGAGAAAATGTATAACTGAAATAAACAAATGAAGAGGTATAGCAAAAAGTAATTTTAATGCCACGAAAAATATATTAACATCAAAACAAATAAAACCAGGGCTAAAACTAAGAATAGCAAAATGTTACATCTCTCAATATTCCTGTATGGTGCAGAAACACGGACATTAGACAAGAAAACAGAACAGAAAATTGAAGACTTTGAAATGTGGATTTATAGAAGAATAGGTAGAATTGGATGGGAAGAAAAGAAAACAAACGAAGTTTTAAAACAATTAAAAATGAAAAGAGAACTACTAAACACAATTAGAACAAATAAATGAAATGTTTGGGGCATGTTAAAAGACACAACAGCTTAATAAAAGTAATATTGAAAGCTAAAATAGAAGATAAAAGAGGCAGACCAAGACTAACATGGACGAGTAACATCACAAGATGGACAAGTCAACCTATGACAATCTGCCCATCAAAGCAAGAGACAGAGTGGAATGGCACTCCATGGTAGCCAACTTCGATGCAAGACGGCACTCAATGATGATGATGATGATCGTGTGAATTCAACTGAAGTTGCAGCCACGTGATCGATATTCTTTGGCAAATCGTGTCACTTGTCGGTATTTGTAAAAACAGTCGTCTAGTTTATTCTGGCACAAAAAAAAAAATAACTAGATCGTTATAGCATTGAAAACACTTACCTGGCTCCTTTACTCGAGACCTTGGGAGGCATTTTTTTTTAAGAAACAAAGTTGTCCAAAATCAACGAGGGAACTTGTCTGCTCTAGTCTGTCTGCGCTGAAATATGCTTCTGTGTGTCAACAATTCTGTGTGTCCAACTATTCTGCTGTCCCTAGTTTATAAATCCCCAGTATCATTATCCCAAGCTCATTTCCGCATCCAATCAAACTACTCCACGTTGTCTCCAATTTACAAACACGTCACTGCCTCTTTCCAACTTTAGAAACTTCAAGATCACACTATCTTGAACTTTCGACCTTGGATACATTTACGGACTAATATTTTATATCGACTTAATTCTCTCGTCACGCACTGCCATATCCCCACAATTCCATGCACACATGCTCTAGTCACTATACTTTTACAATGAACAATAACGTGAGAATATTTCGGGCATGTGGGTAGGGCTTAGTGATAGACAATAAACGTGAGTGTATATGTCAAGAAAGTGGGTAGGGCTTTATGATAGACAATAACGTGGTGTATATGTCAAGAATGCGGGTAGGGCTTAGTGATAGACAATAACGTGAGTGTATATGTCAAGAATGTGAACATAGCTTAGCGTTATAACTTGTCGTGGTTACTGCTCTTTTTTAACACACAGCGCTGATGGCACAATTAATAACTAGAGGGCTGGCTAACTTCCACCCAATTTACAAAATAAAAAAATAAAAAATAAAAAGATTAAAGAAATATATGCATATAACGGAACATGATGATGATGTGCAAAAGTCATGAAAACTTTGAAAGTCAAATGAGGAAGAAAATAGTAAAAATAAGAGGACGAGCTACTAAGCTTTCTATGTGTCTCGCCTTGCACTTCTCAGATTTTGTTAAAACCTTTCTAATCATTGAACTTTGACCTTCCACCACACAGTCCCGTAGACTCTAAGGTTCAAGATCCCGAATTAACAATTTAAAAAATATATAGAAGACAGTCTGTAAGGGGTAAACAAAAATAATAATGGGTTATCTGGTTCGTTAGTGCCAATCACTTACATCTTTGTTCTTTTAATTCTAGTGTCACCCACTGACTGCCTCACGTTACAAATGAGTCTCCAGTTGATATTTTTTAACTCAATCTATTTATTGCTTATGTATTGCACAAACACCTTCATTTTTTTAAAGTACACCCAGTAAAGGAAGAAAATAACTGATATCTTTCTTCAAGGGAACTCAAATAATAATTCTTATTTTTCTTTGCCTTTCAGCGTCGAGGGGAGATATAATTTGCTGTCTTTGCTCTTCTGTTCGCCTCTGCTGCTGTTATGTTTCTAGTGCTTCTAATATTCCATAGATCCATCTTTTTCGTGGTCGACACTTGGGTCTGGTATTCTTTCAACGTTTATAAAGGGCTCTTTGTTTTGTGTTTTGATTACTCTGCTTTGTCACATGGCCCAAACTTATATATCTGTTGTTTCTTTACAAATTCTATGGCGGGCTATTCCTAACTTTTTTTTTCTGAGTTATTCATTTCTGATCTTATCTCTCAGACTGTTTCCTGTCATTCGTCCGGCACATTTAATTTGAGTAGAGGTTATTTTTTCTTATTGTTCTTGCATCTAGAGTCCAGGACTGGCATTGGTAGCACAACGTTGCGATGAAGATTGTATTGTACACACCCGTTTTGCCTCTAGAGTTATTTCCTTGTGGACAATAGTGGTGATAGCTGTCCAATGATTTGACAAGACTTGTGCTGCATCTTGAGTCTATCTCTGCTGTTTGTGAATTGTTGTTTGTCACTAAACTTCATAGATATTTGAATTCCTCTACTTGTTTTAGTTGTCTGCCTTCTATAGTTATGTTGATGTTCTGTTTATTGTTTGGCGACATTCATGACTTATGTTTTGTGATGTTGATTTCATGTTGTATTTTGTGCCTGTGCTGTTGAGTTCATTTAAGTGTTCTTGTAGGTCTTCTATTTGTTCATGTATTAGTGCCTGATCGTCTGCAAATAAAAGCTCGCTGATCTCCTCTGTGTCTGATGGGTTGGCTAACTTGCATATATAGTCCATGTATGTAATAAACAGTATAGGGGATAGTACGCACCCTTGTCTTACACCTGATCTAACTTCGAAGTGGTCCGTGTAGCCTGCCGCTGTTCTGACTGTGCAGTTGCTGTTGATGTAATGACTGTTAGATTTGTTATATGTGGCTTACTCCGTATGTTGTTAGTATCTCCCACAGCTGTTCTTTGTTTACTCTGTCGAATGCTTTTCCTGGTTAATGAAAGCTATGTACGAATTGTTGATTGTGTTCAGTCGTTTTTTTCTGCAAACTGTTTAAAGGTGAATAGAGCGTCAGTACATCCTCTTTTTTTTGGAACCTCGTTTGATAATCGCTTAACTGTAGTTCTATTAATGGCCTCAGCCCTTTTTCCCACGATTTTGGCGTATAGCTTTCCTACATGGCTAAGAAGAGATATACCTCTATTTTATTATAGTCTCTTTCGCTACCTTTCTTTATCCATATTGGCACGATGATTCGAAAAAATAATAAAATAATACTTAGAAAGTTGTATTGGATTATTCCAAACTAATTTAAAATTGGCAAATATATTTGCAAGATGTCTTATTAGAAAGTAATTTCTTTATACGATCATAAAAATATGTTTTGCAATATTTATTTTATTTTCTGTTAAACACAAACACTAAGTTTATTACATGACGTACTGATTCCTTATTAAATGAACATCTATTACGGTAACTGTCGCTGATAACTCTTGCGGGTAATATTAATTCTTGTTATGTATATAATGTGCTACCATTCATCATGGGCTTAGGTAGGTGGAAGAAAAAGAGAGTACCTCCCATAACACCGATCTCCAACATTATATTGTAATATATAATCAGAATAACATATCCATGTAACCCAGACCGAACCTATTCACAAAGATAACAAATGTAACAGACCGAACCTATTCACAAGATACCATCCATGTAACACAGATCGAACCTATTCACAAAGATAACATATCCAGGTAACACAGACCGAACCTATTCACAAAGATAAGATACCAATGCAACACAGACCGAACCTATTCACAAAGATAACATAAATGTAACACAGACCGAACCTATTCACAAAGATAACATCCATGTAACACAGATCGAACCTATTCACAAAGATAACATATCCAGTAACACAGACCGAACCTATTCACAAAGATAAGATACCAATGCAACACAGACCGAACCTATTCACAAAGATAACATCCATGTTAACACAGATCGAACCTATTCACAAAGATAACATATCCAGGTAACACAGACCAAACCTATTCACAAAGATAAGATACCAATGCAAAACAGACCGAACCTATTTCACAAAGATAACATATCCATGCAACAGACCGAACATATTCACAAAGATAACATATCCATGCAACACGGACCGAACCTATTCACAAAGATAACATATAAATGTAACACAGACGGAACCTATTCAAAAGATAACATATCAATGCAACACAGACCGAACTATTCACAAAGATAACATAAATGTAACTCAGACCGAACCTATACACAAAGATAACATCAATGTAACACAGACCGAACCTATTCACAAAGATAACATATACAGGTAACACAGACCGAACCTATTCACAAGATAACATATCCATGTAACACAGACCGAACCTATTCACAAAGATAACATATCCAGGTAACATAGACCGAACCTATTCACAAAGATAAGATACCAATGCAACACAGACCGAACCTATTCCAAAGATAACATATCCAGGTAACCCATACCGAACCTATTCCCAAAGATATATCAATGTAGCACAGACCGAACCTATTCACAAAGATGAGACATATCCAGGTAACACATACCGAACCTATTCACAAAGATAACATATCCATGTAACACAGACCGAAACATATTCACAAAGATAACATATCCATGCAACACAGACCGAACCTATTCACAAAGATAACATATCAATGCATCATGACCGAACCTATTCATAAAGGTAACATATCAATGCAACATGACCGAACCTATTCATAAAGGTAACATATCAATGTAACAGACCGAACCTATTCACAAAGATAACATATCAATGCAACACAGGCCGAACCTATTCATAAAGATAACATATATGCAGGTAACCCAGATCAAACCTATTCACAGAGATAACATATCTAGGTAACCCATACCGAACCTATTCCCAAAGATAACATATCAATGTAGCACAGATCGAACTATTCACAAAGACAACATATCCAGGTAACACAGACCGAACCTATTCACAAAGATAACATTTCAACGTAACACAGACAGAACCTATTCACAAATATAACATGTCCAGGTAACCCAGATCGAACTATTCACAAAGATAACATATCCAGGTAACACAGACCGAACCTATTCACAAAGATAACATATCAATGTAACACAGACCAAACCTATTCACAAAGTAGACATCCATGTAACACAGACCGAACCTATTCACAACGATAACAGACATGATGCAGAGACACAAATACAAAACATCCACTATTATTGACAGGAGCATAATTGTAGGCACTTACATCATCCCAAGACTAACACACATAGCCACAGTCTTTCACCCACCGTAGTCAAGAAAAACAGAAATAAACAAACTGATTAGACATTTAGTTGTTGGACACAGCATACAACACAAGACAATGATACAGCAAAAACACACAAAAAACAAGGAGGGATTTCACTACAGCACATAGACACACAATTTAAATCTGCCAGAATAAGTCACGTGATCCATCATCATCCAACAACCAATACATATTTGCACATTACTACATGGGACTGAGGTTGTTTTTTTTTTTAATTCACAAAACTTAATAATTCAATACCCACGTTCAATAAAACTTACATTCCAAGGACATGACAACTTATTACATCAAAGAACAAATACCATTTACAAACACCGAATTAAACAGCAAGCACTTCTACTATCCGGGCGCAATACCGACCACATTACATCAAAATTCATGTGCCGAAGGTCTAAATAAATTATGCTCACTAACACCATAATACCTGAACGCCACTTGGCATGCCGGCCATTTTATTTAATTTTTTTAAAATCCCTTTCTACCGTTCAGATCAAGAGAGGCCAAAAATACTTTCTCACGGACTACACCAGCACCCTCCAAACATCCAGAATCCACACATCGTCCCAAAGCAAGGGAAGTCACCTACGGACTCATATACAGCGTGACACCCACAAAAGAAAGATAACCTCACCTGTCAGGACAGACGGCCAGGTGTTAACTTTGCAGACGAAACTTACAAGAAACAGAAGAACACAAATTCTACGAAAACAGCGCAATCATAACAGCAAGAATGACGTTACACACACATACTAGAAACACAACCACACAGCAGGTAGCCCTGTACAGATCTTTTTATACTCAAATCACTGCAAAATACAATAACACAAGAATACTTCACAAAATCACTTATTCTACTATCTGAATACAGAAATTTAGTGGGACCTGTCAAAATGCGGTCACATTTCAATTTAAAACTGAATCCTAACCTGTTTGTATACATCTATAATCAGCAATCAAAGTGGATCTTTAAAGAAAAACATAATTTAACTCGCGAGAAAGAAAGAAAGAAAAGAAAGAAAGAAAGAAAGTATAAATGAATGAATGAGTGAAACAATGATTATATTCGGAAGCAAAGACACATTTTAAAAGTCTTTCCATTCCATTGTTTACTATATTTGTTAGTGACAGCGAAAGACGCTAGTTCCCGAGTATGTTTGTCTTAGAGACATCGATGAGACTAGTACCTGAGTATGTTTGTCTTAGAGACATCGATGAGACTCCAGTACCCGAGTATGTTTGTCTTAGAGACATCGATAAGACTCCAGTACCTAAGTATGTTTGTCTTAGAGACATCGATAAGACTCCAGTACCCGAGTATGTTGTCTTAGAGACATTGATGACACTCCAGTACCTGAGAATGTGTCTTAGGGACGGCGATGAGAACGTCACACCTTTCAAAAATAGACACAGACTTCATGGACTTTTTGTTATTGTTTCCTCTACCGTTCCTTTAAATGTGTATCACACTAATCGAAAGACCAACAGATTGTGTTGTTTGGAATGTCAGATTGACATGTCTCTTAATACACCGAAAATATAAGTAACACTTATATATCATCATCATCATCATCATCAAAGTACCGGACCTGCTGGCGTAGGGGATAATGTCTCTCTACAACTTTCTATCACTGCAGTTATTTATCATTTCTGTTGTTGACCTTCTGCCAAGCCATTCTCTTAAGCTGTCCGTTATCTTTACTCTTTGCTTCCCTCTATCTCTAGTCCCTCATTTTCCCAGTTGTTACAATATATTCCAGCTGTTCACCTTCATTACATGGCCAAGAAATGATAATTGTTTCTTTCCTAATATCGGAAATTAGCTCTCTTTTTGCTTTGGCCACTTTCACAACGTTTCTATTACTCTTCTTAGCTGTCCATTGTATTCTCAACATTCTTCTGTAAAACCACATTCTACCGACTCCAGTGATTTTCTTGTCTGGTGGTCCTAATCGTCCGTGATTCACATCCATGTTAAGATGGCTCTACATAACATTTAAGAACTCGTTTTTCTTGTTTTATTGTCAAAAATGGATTGCATAGTATCTTCCTCACTTATATACAATTTATAATTTATAATATAAAACTTATATAAGGAGCATTATAATGACTATTATTTTTCAAACCTGACATCGTTTGGTTTCATAATGACAATTAATTAAGAGGAATAAAAAACCAATATGGCAACATCTAGTCACAACGATAACAGATATACTGCACAGACAGAAATACAAAACCATCCACACATTTCGGCATGGACGTCATTGTAAACACCTCCATCATCCAAGACTGATATACAGTCTTTCACTCACCGCAGTCATAATCAAAGTAACAAAGAAACTGTAGACATTTGCTTTGTGGACACTGTGCATAGCAAATATGACATTACAGAGGGTGAACCAACATAAACAATTCCAGATGACAGGTTATTGAAAGTATAACACCAGCAAGATCTACACAAACTATTAGGTGAACATGTGACAGAAAGTAAACAAAAAAGACCTGACTATTAAAACGATATAAACTATGATAATATCAAAGAAAACAAACACACAAGAATGTAGAGTAAAAAACGCCGAGGAAACCCAGAAGGAAAAACATCCTTTCATGTATAATCGGTCAGAACCATCTGTGTTGAGGCAACTAGGTCAAAGGGCAACGAGGATCTAGTAAAAGACAACTCTGGCATTCAGGACACTCCCCCTCCCCATGCGGTGGACCAGGAGGTATAGTTAGTTCAGGTCCGGCTTAGTTGAACGCGGAAAGGAACATAATTAATCCTTTGCACTCAGAATGGGTATGGACCAAGGCAAGCGCCTCAATCGTGAAAAATCCTTATGGCTGAGTCGGAGGGGTGCACAAGGAGAGTATGCAATTTGAATGACATTAGGCCCAGCAAGGATTCGATAGAAGTAACAACAGAGAAAAAGAAGCTAACCGAATTAATAATTCATTTTGGCAGGGATTGTCCGCAATTGGAGCCTACAGAGCTACCGATGTCGTAATAAGGAAATCCATCGAAAAAGTGTCCCCACTCAGGACCTCATCGTCTACACGGATGGTTCTGTGTCACGCGGCCAGCGCAGCGACTAGGATTTTGGGGCATACCAACATGGCAGATAAGTGGCTAGGGAATGTAGCAAGTGTAGCACTTACGGTGTCCAGCGTAAGAATGGAGATAGAAGCAACAACAGCTGCGATAACATGACTGGTTACAAGAAAGTGAGTCACGCAGTCTTGGTGTTTGACACACAAAGTATGCACAGAAGATTGACAGAGAGTGTCTGCAGCAGGAATGGATGTAGCTCTTGATGACTCTACAGGTAGAGGAACTTTGAATGAACTGTTCTGGGCATGCTGGGTAATCGGTAATAAAATAGCTGATAAGCTCACTGGTGTACTTGGTAATGAAATAGACGATAAGCTGGAGTATTTGCTACTCGCAACTACGCCTATGTTTTGCGTTCATGGATTGATAATCCCGCCTCTACAATCTCTGTGGTCTTCTTCTCTAAGACACTGACGCCTTTCTCCTCACTATCTACACTTCATTATATCCAACAATTGGGCCATTTTAATTTTCTTTCTTGTGTCTCTGTAGCCTATCCATTTCGGATTCACTTCCAGCTTACCTTTTTCTTCCTCCACCCGTCCGGGTGTTCATTTCCTTCTGTACTGACTATACTCTTTAATTATCTCTTCTTCTTACTCTCTCTTAGGTCAACTGTTCATTTTGGATTACTCAGTTGTCTCTTAATTTAAGCCGTCCGGGTTTTCGGTTTTCTCTTTCTTCTTCTTATCTCTATTCCTTCTATTTAACGAGTCTTACCCCTTTCGGGTTTTTTTTTTCTCCTCTTTCTACTAGTTGTATCTATGATATCTTTGAAAACTTCTATTTTCTTCTCTCCTCCTATAATTACCATGTTGACTATACCTATCATTCCTTTGATCCCTTTTCCTTTCTTTTCTAATGTCATAAACACCCGGTTGACTCTTTTTCTCAGCTTTTATCTTCTGTTGGTGATTCATGTATCTCTGTAACTCACCCCTCTCTTTCGCATATGATGCATCACTCAATATTCTTTCCTCTTGCTTTCTTTGCATTCTAGCAAATTCATCTTTCGCCTCCGGGGCACATTTTTCTCTACTAATCTTGTTATGTCGGCTGGGGTTAATACCCAAGAACCATCCTTTGTTTTCTGTCTTCTGTTTTCTGTTCTCTCTTCTTGCTCATTGTGGCTATGCTTCTAACCTATATGTTCTATCTAATCTATGCCTGCACTTGGCAATAAATCTTTGTCTATGCTACTACTGTCTTCATCTTCACTACTTACTATTTTCTTCATTGTGGCTATTGCTTCTAATCTATGTGTTCTATCTAATCTATGTCTTGCACTTAATTATTTTCCTCTTACTATTTGGCGTTTGCATTTGAATTACGTCTTTTTCTTTATTACTCACTGTTAATACTCTTTCATTACTAATGTCTACCTGTATTCCTCTATCTTTTATGTTTGTTTGTTTGTCCGTCACTGTTCCCCTATTTCTTGTTCCCTTTTCAACCATCTGTGTAGCACTATCTGTGCGCTCCGTTATTTCGGTTTGGGGTATTTTTCTTCTTTCACCACTTCCTGATATCTGTCATTGTCACTGCCTACCCCAGTATCCGCGTAACCTTTCTACTACTCTTAACCTCTAACCCCGTCTAGTTGTCTCTCTCTTGCCTCCTAATATTCTTATTTATTTGGATTCCATACAACCTACCGTTTGGTTTGTCATGGGGTGTATATTTTCTTTCTCTCCTTTTAGTTATCCAATATGGTTTATAATACTTCAACCCTTACTATATAATTTGTCATTTTATGGTCATGATTTAAAATATTATTTTACTATAGTGCTATTTTTATACAATATTATTGCTCTATTTCTGTTGTCTGCTCTCTTAATAAATGTATAATACATTATTTCCCCAAATTTTTCAAAATATTTTCTAACTTGTCCATCTGTACTGCCTTCCTTTAATCTGACTACTATTTTGCAACTATACGTTTTCTTGTGCTGTAACTGACATTGTCTAGCTAGTGTGTCCTACTCTATTATAGTTATAGCATCTATTTTCTTGTACCCAATTTACTTTGTGAGTGCTAGTGACTCTCCTGTATCTCTGTCTTGTATGATCAATCTCCATTGGATATTCCTGTCTCGTCTGCAGCTCTCTCTTTCTCTGTCTTTCTCCTTCAAATTTTTGTCTAATATTTTCTACTTCTATTGCCACATTCCTCACTTGTGCCAGTGTTGCTAAATTTCTCCTTGCTAGTTGCATTTTTTCACTTGTTCTACTAACTCCAATACTTTATCGCCATATTCTTGCACTGATTCTTGTTTCAGCTGGGTGTTCGACTTAAGATTCCTTATTGCTTGCTGTGGATCTTTGTATCTTGCGTATCTTTGTGTTAGATACAACTTAAACTCTTCCCAAGTTTCATCTTTCATCTCATCTATTCTTCTTCTTATGTTGCTAGCCACTGTATTACTTTTCTGTCTCCCTTGGAGTCTTCTATTATATTCTCTCAAATTATACCCACATCGACTGCACTATTTCAATGTGCCACTCTTTAATACTTTCGTCCTTCAATACACCTATTTATTATATATATTTTATATTACACGTGTCCTTGATCAGAGTCCCTAGCTCAATCTACCTCCCTTCCTTTATTATAACCAGCCCCCAATCCTACACTATTAGGCCTCAATTGCCTTTGCTAAAAAAAAATTTATCAAGGGCACGTCTAATATTTCAATGTTTGCCTTGTTTCCGTTCACATACAATTTTAATACCAACAATTCATTTACTTAAATTTCATATCAAATTACTTTTTCCTAACTATCCTGTGGAGAAAAACATTTTATTTTGTGATATTCCACTCTCTAAATAATCCTAATTTAATTACTTCACACTTAATTATCAACTAAATTGTTCCATACAGTTCCTTGAAATGTTTTCTCTGGAATTCTTACTTTAATTATTAACCACGTTGATATTCACTGTTTCTACAATGTCTTTAATAATTCCTTGAATCTGAATTACACGTTTATGTTTCACAGTTCTATTTAATGAATGAATGTCTCACCTTTTTGAGGTTTCCCTTGTACTTTGTTGATTCTCGTCGACCGGCTTGTTTCTCTCCTGTTGATGGTCTTTGCGTTGCCTGGTCTGGTACTCGTGGCGTTGTTAGAATTCTGGACTGCTACTGTTCATTTCGTAGAAACTGATTCTCGTCTGCGTTGAATTTGATCTTGTGTAGACATCCCCACTTTGGTTAACAACGACTAAGCTTCGTTTGAATCGTTTGCGCGGGCTTGCTTCTTTTGATAGTTTCAGCTTTGTTGATTTCTCGTCTCTGTTGATTTGATTTCACTTGTGAGTCGATTTGATTTCGCTGCCCGTTCCGCTCTGACTGTGGTTTACGATACTTTTTTTTTTTATCTGCTCTTTCTACTGTTGTTTGTTGCTTATTACTGTCTTGTGCTTTCACAGTTTCTTGGCTTTATCTAGCTTCTAGCGCCTGGTCAACTTCAATGTATCCTCTTGTACGGATACAAAAATAAAAACGTTGCTTGTGTACCGGCACCAATGTAGAGGGTTGATGGGTGTTTGATTTGAGATGTTTGTTTGATTAATCTATTTCAAAATAGAACGTGACAACGGAAACGGGCGTAATACCGACCACATAACCTTAAAAATTATGTTCCGATGGTCTGTAAAATTTATGGTCACTAACACCATATTCCCTATACGTCACTTGGAGTGACGGGGTAACTTTACTTTATATATATACATATATATATATATATATATACATATGTATGTATATATATACATGTAAAAGAGGCAGACCAAGACTAACATGGACGAGTAACATCAAAAGATGGACAAGTCAACCTATGACAATCTGCCCCATGAAAGAGGACAGAGTGGAATGGCGCTCCATGGTAGCCAACTTCGATGCGAGACGGCACTCAATGATGATGATGATGATAGTGTGAATTTAGCTGAAGTGGCAGCCACGCGATCGATATTCTTTGACAAATCGTGTCACTTGTCGGTTTCTGTAAAACAGTCGTCTAGTTGATTCCTGTCACAAAAAATAACTACATAGATCGTTATAGCATTGAAAACACTTACTTGGCTCCTTTACTCGAGACCTTGGGAGGCATTTTGTGTATAAGAAACAAAGTTGTCCAAAATCTTCGAGGAACATATCTGCTCTAGTCTGTCTAAGCTGAATCTGCTTCTGTGTGTCCAACTATTCTTCTGTGTGTCCAACTATTCTACTGTTCCTAGTTTATAAATCCCCAGAATCATTATCCCAAGCTCATTTCCGCATCCAATCAAACTACTCCACGTTGTCTCCAATTACAAACACGTCACTGCCCTTTTCCAACTTTAGAAACTTCAAGATCACACTACCTTGAACTTTCGACCTTGGATACATTTACGGACTAATATTTTATATCGACTTAATTCTCTCGTCCACGCACTGCCATATCCCCACAATTTCCATGCAAACACGCTCTAGTTACTATACTTTTACAATGAACAATAGCGTGAGAATATTTCGAGCATGTGGTAGGGCTTAGTGATAGACAATAACGTGAGTGTTTCAAGAATGTGAACATAGCTTAGCGTTATAACTTGTCGTGGTTACCGCTATTTTAACACACAGCGCTGATGGCACAATTTACAAAAAAAAGAAAAAAGAATAAAGGAATATATGCATATAACAGAACATGATGATGATGTGCAAAAAATCATGAAAAAACTTTGAAAGTCAAATGAGGATGAAAATAATAAAAATAAAGAGGACGAGCTACTAAGCTTTCTATGTGTCTCGCCTTGCACTTTTCAGAATTTTGTTAAAACTCTTTTTCTAACCATTGAATTTTGACCTTCCTCCACACAGTCCCGTAGACACAAACGGTTCAACGTCCTGAATTAACAATTAAAAAATATATAGAAGACAGTCTGTAAGGGGTAAACAAAAATAATAACTGGGTTATCTGATTCGTTAGTGCCAATCACTTACATCTTTGTTCTTTTAATTCTAGTTGTCACCCACAAAAATGTTTACATCTTCTCAATATTCCTGTATGGTGCAGAAACATGGACATTAGACAAGAAAACAGAACAGAAAATTGAAGCCTTTGAAATGTGGATTTATAGAAGAATAGGTAGAATTGGACGGAAACAAAAGATAACAAACGATGAAGTTTTAAAACAACTGAAAATAAAAAGAGAACTACTAAATACAATTAAGACAAGACAAATGACATTTTTGGGGCATGTTAAAAGAAACAACAGCCTACTACAAGTAATACTGGAAGGAAAAAATACAAGGTAAAAGAGGCAGAGGCAGACCAAGACTAACATGGAACGAGTAACATCAAAAGATGTACAAGTCAATCTATGACAGCCTGCACCATCAAAGCAAGAAACAGAGTAGAATGGCTCTCCATGGTAGCCAACCTTCGTTGCGGAGAAGGCACGCGATGATGATGATGTCACCCACCGACTGCCTCACGTTACAAATGAGTCTTCAGTTGATATTTTTAACTCAATCTATTTATTGCTTATGTATTGCACAAACACCATCAGTTTGTTTTTAAAAGGACACCCAGTAAAGGGAGATAATATTTGATATCTTTCTTCAAGAGAATTCAAAAAATAATTTTCTCCTTCTTTCCCTTTCAGCGTCGAGTGTAGATATAATTTGATATATTGCTGAAGGTCTATTGGGCCGAAACGTCGTTCGAATCTGTGTCGTCTACTATCACGTAAAACTTTAACATAACTACCTAAATTTTTCTTTTTTTTTTTTTTTTTTCTATATAATTTCGGTCTTTTGCTCTTCTGTTCGCCTCTGCTGCTGCTATGTTTCCTAGTGCTTCTAATATTTCCATCGAACCATCTTTTTCGTGGTCGACACTTGGGTCTGGTATTCTCGCAACATTTATTAAGGGCTCGTTATTTTGTGTTCTGAATACTCTGCCTTGTCACGTGGTCAAACCTTTATATCTTTGTTTTCTTTATATATTTCTATGGCGGGGGCTATTCCTAACTTTTTTTCACAGTTATTCATTTCTAATCTAATCTCTCAGACTGGTTCCTGTCATTCGTCTGACACATTTAATCTCAATAGAGGTTAGTTTCTTATTGTTCTTGCATCTAGGGTCTACGACTGGCATTGGTAGCACAACGTTGGGATGAAGATTATATTGTAGAGTGCCCGTTTTGCCTCTAAAGTTATTTCCTTACTAGACAGTAGTGGTGATAGCTGTCCAATGATTTGACAAGCTTTGTGTTGCACCTAAAGTCAGTTTCTGCTGGTTGGGAATTGTCGTTTGACGATAGACTTCCTAGGTATTTGAATTCCTCTACTTGTTTTAGTTGTCTGCCGTCTATAGTTATGTTGATGTTCTGTTTTTGGTTTGGCGACATTCATGACTTATGTTTTGTGATGTTGATTTCATGTTGTATTTTGTGCCTGTGCTGTTGAGTTCATTTAAGTGTTCTTGTAGATCTTCTATTTTTTCATTTGTTAGTGCCTGATCGTCTGCAAATAAAAGCTCGTTGATCTCCTCTTTATCTGAGGGTTGGCTAACTTGCATATATAGTCCATGTACGTAATAAACAGTAGGGGGAAGGGGGGATAGCGCGCACTCTAGTCTTACATCTGATCTAATTTCGAAGTGGTCCGTGCAGGCTGCTGCAGTTCTGACTGTGCAACTGCTGTTGATGTACAGACTGTTAGTTAGACTGGTTAGATTTTGGCTTACTCCGTATGATGTAAGTATCTCCTTCAACTGTTCTCTATTTACTCTTTCGAATGCTTTTTCCTGGTCAATGAAAGCTATGTACACATTTTGATTGTGTTCAGTCGTTTTTTTTCTCTGCAACCTGTTTTAAGGTGAATAGAGTGTCAGTGCATCCTCTGTTTTTTCGGAAACCTCATTTGATAATCGAATTGAATTTCAACATTCTTCTGTAAAACCACATTTCTACAGACTCTAGTGAGCTTCTTGTCTATTGTCCTATTGTCCATGATTCACATACATATGTTAAGACTGGCTCTACATACCATTTTAGAACTCTTTTTTTCTTGCTTCTATTGTCAAAAATAAATGTGAATCATGAACAATAGGACACCTGACAAGCAAATCACTGGAGTCTGTAGAAATGGTTTTTACATAAGAATGTTGAGAATACCATGGACTGCTAAGAAGAGTAATGAAAATGTTCTGAAAGAGGTCAATGCAAAAAGAGAGTTAATTCCAATATTAAGAAGAAACAATAATCATTTTTGGTCATGTAATGCAGTATATTGTAACAACTGGAAAAATTAAGGGCTGAAGAGATAGAGGGAAGCAAAAAGAGAAAATATCAGACAGCTTAAGAGAATGGCTTGGCAGAAGGTCAACAACAGAAATGATAAAGAACTGTCGCGATCGAAAATTGTGGAGAGACATGATCACCTACGCCAGTAGGCCCGGTACTTGATGATGATGATGATTGCCAAAAATATATTGCATAGTATCTTCTCACTTATATACAATTTATAATTTTATAGCATAAAACTTATATAAGGAGCAATATAATGAGTATTATTTTTCAAACCTGACATCGTTGGTTTCATAATGACAATTAATTAAGAGGAATAAAAAACCAATATGGCAACATCTAGTCACAACGATAACAATTATATACTGAACAGATAGAAATACAAAACATCCACACATTTCGGCATGGGCGTTATTGTAAACACCTCCATCATCCCAAGACTGATATACAGTCTTTCACTCACCGCAGTCAACAATCAAAGTAACAAAGAAACTGATGGACATTTGCTTTGTGGACACTGTGCATAGCAAATATGACATTACAGAAGGGTGAAGCAACATAAACAATTCCAGATGACAGATTATTGAAAGCATAATACCAACAAAATCTACACAAACTATTAGATGAAAACATGTGACAGAAAGTGAACAAAAAGACCTGACTATTAAAACGATAGGAACTATGATAATATCAAAGAAAACAAACCACAAGAATGGAGAGTAAAACGCCGAGGAAGCCCAAAAGGATAGCACATCCTTTCATGTATAATCGGTCAGAATCATCTGTGTTGTGGCATCTAGGTCAACGGGCACGAGGATCTAGGAAAGATATGACATTCAGACACTTCCCCCCCCCCCCCCCCCCCCGGCCCTAATTGCCGTGGACGCAGGAGGTATAGTTGGTTTAGCTTGAAATAGCCGATAAGCTCTCTGGTGTACTCGGTAGTGAAATAGCTGATAAGCTCGCTGGTGTACTCGGTAATGAAATAGCTGATAAGCACGCTGGTGTATTGAGTTATTGCGGGTCATCATCATTGCACACCGAACATGTCCATAGGTGCTCAGATCCCCTCCTTAACAATTCCCTCAGTGTCCAGCGACTGACGACTCCAGTTCTATGTTGGTTGATAAGTCTTCTTACACGGCCTCTAAGTTTTCATTTCTGGCTGTGCCCATCTTAACTCCCAGCTTTTTCATCCGTAGAAGTGACGTGGATCTGTGTTTGTCGAAGTCATGTGCTCTTCCCAGATCTCGGAGGGCATTGATGATGTCCGCCCGATCCATTGGGTTGCCCGTCCTCAATGACAGCGCAGAAAGCCAACCTGTCCGCTCTTTCATTTCCCCGTACTCCCGGATGTCCAGGGACACAGACAAAGGTGACCTTACGTATTTTGGATTTTGCAACGACTCTACCCATTGCAAGCGTACAAAGTCCGCCTCCACTTTTTTTATCATGCTCATCGAATCACTCAGTATACATGCGTGGGTGTTGTCTTGTGACTCTAACCATTTGAATGCCTTGGTCACTTCCATCGCCTCCATTGTCATGCTACTCGTGGTCATGACGTATGCACCACTGTCTTCCTTGACCTTTCTGCCTGCCGAGCGTGCCGTAAATGCCCATGCACTTCTTTGGTGTCGTCTTACAGATCCGTCTGTATATACGACTGCATCTTTCTCATCGGTGTTATCGCAGATAAGAACCGTTGACCTCATCATTAACCACGACCGGGTTCTGTTCCCTACTTTTCCTGTCGAGTGTGACAATACACGAGAAAGTCTCCTTGAGTGACGCAGGCACCGGTATCCACTCCTTGCCAACGCTGATATTGATAATCCGACAGACCTGTTTGATGACATCTTCTGCTCGGCCCACCCATGATTTGCTCTTTTTAGCCTAGCACATTTCTCTGTGTTGAGCACGTGGTGCAATGGATGCTCTGTATCTGTACTCATCGTCAGGTATGCTCGTGCTCTTCACGATCTTGATTCTGTCAACCATGGTAGGAAACTCAAGAAAACCTCATTGCTACACATGGAGTATCCCTCGTACATCCCAGGATAATGCGCATGGCTTCATTTTGTATTTTCTCCAGCCTATCAATTTGTGTCGTACTGACATAAGAATTGCCAGGACATACTCGATTGGTGCGAGGACTAATCCCTGGAACAGAAGAGTAAGTAGCCTCTGCTCGATGTTGGCAGCTCGCTGGTGTATTTGGTAATGAAATAGCTGATAAGCTCACTGGGGTACTCGGTAATGAAATAGTGATAAGCTCGCCGGTGTACTCGGTAATGAAATAGCTGATAAGCTCGCTGGTGTACTCGGTAGTGAAATGGCTGATAAGCAGGCTAGTGTACTTGGTAAAGAAATAGCTGATAAGCTCGCTGGTGTACTCGGTAATGAAATAGCCGATAAGCTCGCTGCTGTACTCGGTAATGAAATAGCCAATAAGCTCTCTGGTGTACTCGGTAATGAAATAGCCGTAAGCTCTCTGGTGTACTCGGTAATGAAATAGCTGATATGCTCGCTGGCAGCTCTGATACTGAGTGAGGCTTTACTCTGTCCAAAGAGACATCGCCAAGTTTGTTTTCACTCTTAAGAGAAGAGGAGTATGATGGCTCAATGATGTATGTATTGAAAGTCTATGGAAAATGGGTGGGGTGATGTAGGTATTATGTAATATGAATGGTTATAATAATGATAAGTGTGGTACAATGATGTATGTATTGAAAGTCTAAGGAAAATGGGTGGGGAAATATGAGTATGTATCGAAATCTAAGGATAATGGGTGGGGCAATTATGTATGTATTGAAAGTCTAAGGAAATGGATGGGGGGCAATTATGTATGTATTGAAAGTCTAAGGAGAATGGTTGGACAATGATGTATGTATTTTAAACTCTCCGGAGAATGGGTGGGACAATGTTGTATGTATTGAAAGTCTAAGGAGAATGGGTGGGAAAATGATGTATGTATTGAAAGTCTAAGGAGAATGGGTGGGACAATGATGTATGTATTGAAAGACTAAAGAGAATAGGTGGACAATGATGTATGTATTGAAAGTCTAAGGAGAATGGGTGGAACAATGATGTATGTATTGAATGTCTAAGGAGAATGTGTGGGACAATGATGTATGTATTGAAAGTCTAAGGAGAATGGGTGGGACAATGATGTATGTATTGAAAGACTAAAGAGAATAGGTGGATAATGATGTATGTATTGAAAGACTAAGGAGATGGGTGGGAAAATGATGTATATTGACAGACTAAGGATAAAGGTTGGTACAATGATGTATATTTTGAAAGACTACAAACAATGGGTGGGACAATGATGTATATTTTGAAAGACTAAGGAGAATGGGTGAGGACAATGATGTATGTATTGAAAGACTAAAGAGAATAGGTGGACAATGATGTATGTATTGAAAGTCTAAGGAGAATGGGTGGGACAATGATGTATGTATTGAGTGTCTAAGGAGAATGGTGGGACAATGATGTATGTATTGAAAGTCTAAGGAGAATGGAGGGGATGATGTATGTATTGAAAGTCTAAGGAGAATGGGTGGGACAATGATGTATGTATTGAAAGTCTAAGGAGAATGGATGGGACAATGTTGTATGTATTGAAAGACTAAAGAGAATAGGTGGACAATGATGTATATATTGACAGACTAAGGAGAAAGGTTTGGGACAATGATGTATATTTTGAAAGACTACAAACAATGGGTGGGACAATGATGTATATTTTGAAAGACTAAGGAGAATGGGTGGGACAATGATGTATGTATTGAAAGACTAAAGAGACTAAAGATGATGATGGGATCTGGTCGATCCGGAGTGCTTGGGGAAAAGCAAATGTATTTACAATCAACACCTTACATGAACAATCAGTCTGCCTACGCTGCGAGAAAAGCTGGGACGAGTGTTGGAGCGGATTTTGGGATGCCTCGACTTCAATTAAACTAATTCCATGAATAAAATGTGTTTCATTAAATAATGAATAAGTTCATTTCAACTATCTGCTATCTTTTCTCTCTATCTATTCTTGCCTAAAAATTTTGCCACATTGCTACCGTCATAAATAGAAAGTCAGACTCTAACACCTCGTGTCGACTGATCAAGATAGTTTTCTATTTATAACTTAAATGGTTAAAGAATTTGTGGCTCAAAAATGTAATATTTCAAACCAGAACGTGACAAATTTGATATTTCGAAGGCAAAATATATATATATATATATATATATATATGAGCCGCGATAGCTCAGTTGTTAGTGAACTGAACTACAAAGGACAAGAGGTAGGGTTCGATCCCAACCGACGGCTTCGAGTTCACCCAGCCTTTAATGGGTACGGGATTTTTTTCTGGGAAAGTGAAGCGGCACGGGCGTAATACCGACCACATTACCCTAAAAATCCATGTGCGGAAGGTCTGTAAAATTGTATGGTCACTAACACCATATTCCCTATACACCACTTGGCGTGACCGGGGTACTTTACTTTATAATATATATATATATATATATATATACATATATATATATATATATAACAAGTATTATTGTGTTAAAACATCGTTCATGCACAAATTAATTAAGCCAGAAGCTTGGAGCCTCTGTGGCTGAGTAGTTAGTGTGCTCATTGCCTGATTAGAAAGGTCAAAGTTTAATAACTAGAAATGGGTATTTTCGGACCGACAAGGCTCCAATCTTCAACCAGTCTCTGTAAATGGGTACCATATTTTGTTAAGAATTAATGCCGGCCTATAGTGATACCGACCAGCTCACCAAACAATTTGCGTGGTCATGGAAAATATGGTCATTAACAACATTTTCCACTACGCTTAGCACGACAGGGAAGTGGACCTTTACTTTTACTTGTTAGCTTGACTAGAAGCTTCACTTGTGTGTGTCTGGTGTCACATATTGAAACCACTCCCATCAAATATCAATTTATGAATGAGCAAATTGTTGCAGACTCAGGTCATCTCACTTATTAATGCTGCAAAAGTTTCATTGTAGGGAGTAAAATGTCACTTTAAGATTGAAACAAGCAGCTGTGCCGTAGCTTTGACTTTAGAACGGAATGGCTTCAAACAGTCTGGGCACCTCCATATCTGCTCAGCCAGCAACCAACAAAATGTTCATCTCGATCGTTCATACTTTTCCATAGAACACGCCGAGTTCTCTCTCAAAATGGTGTTCTACTTGATGCATAGAAATCTGTGTAATATTGAACGCGCTGAACTTTGTACAAAAAGCGTGCAGGTCATCATGGACACACCCGAGTCACTGTAACGTCCGTCACAAACAGCATAACTCTATGTGTCAGCGACAAAACCGTGGACTTAAGATAGTGAGCATGCCACACAACAATAGTCGCTGTCCCAACAAATGAAGCCAGGCCACCACTTCCGTGAGACACTCACCACGGTCCAGCTTGTGGCAAATTTTTACTCGAAAACAGACAAATCATACTCCCCGTACCAAGGCAAAGCCGAGGCCTGTTACCGTTCTACTAAACTCAAGAGCCAGTGGCACTGCAGCACTATTTCATCACGTGGGCACGCGAAATTCATATCACAGAGAGAGAGAGAGAGAGAGGCAGTTAAAAATCCTAACAATAAGAGAGAGAGGGGATTGGAGGGGGGGGGAGCGAAAAAAAGAGATGCAGTTTAATATATAAACATTAAGATATAGATAGAAAAGAGGAGAGTTAAAATTTCTAGCAGTAATATATAGAGATCGAGATTAAAATGAAGGAGTTAAGAGAGTTGAGAAAGTTTATACTTCTAGCATCAAAAGTTAACCATTTAAAAATCTAGAATGACCAGAGAGAAAATTTAAAATACAAGCACGGTGTGAAAAGCATTATAATATTGGTATGGAAAAGAGAGATACAGTTAAAAATCCCTCTATTAATAAAGAAACAGTTAGAAATACTAAAAAGAAAAATAAAAGCAGCTTAAAATAATGTCATGAAAAGTGAGATAGCAAATTTCATCTCAAGCATTAAAGTAGTGATAGACAGTCATTCTTTTTTATTTTATTTTAAAATTGAGAATCAAGTTCAGAAATAATTTATCAAATTTATAGAATAGAGTGTAATATGTGGTGTTTATAATGTCGCTATAGAGTGACTTGATCAATATTCTTGAAATGAAATCACCGATTGATGAAATTTACATCGCATTCTGTGTCCACAATCCCGTCACAAACATAACTTAGTAAGCTGCTATTATATTCTCGGTTTCATTGCTGAAGGGAAATGGTGTTATACAATGGAAACAGGGTTTTTTTTTAAATACGTTTTGGTAATGATAGCAAATAGAGAAGAAGTTATTCAACAATTTGTGTTGAAATGTCCAGACTCACAAGTCACCCACCGCAATGAGGCTATGACTTTGATTGACAAGTTCGTGCTACGGATAGTGTTGTAGATGCATACGGATCTGGAGGGCCTTCAACTTCAGAAGACACAGAACTTGATTTGCAAACCAGAATTACAATGAGCCTAATAAATCTTTAAGGTGGTTGCCTCAACGGGCAAACTTTTCCAATGAGTACCGTCCACAAGGTTCTGAATTGTTAGCTGCACTATCGTCCTACAGATTAATTATATGCTGTGAACACAACTCCATCGCGTGAACAGCTTCTTTACCTAATACAAGCCAGCCAACAGCAGTAGTATCTAAATGAATAACACACATTTTGTAACAATTTCACGTAAATTAAAAAATATGTTCACTGCATCGGACTTTATACAGCCTCGTTTTATTTAATTTATACAGAAGTTGACTTTTTCTGTGAGCAAAGGAAGATAACTTTTAATTTTTGAGAGAAATTATAAATAATTAATATAAGCAACACACATTAAGGAAAAAGTACATTTATTTTAATTTGATACTTTAGGAATTGCAATTTCTTATAGAAATTTTTAAAGACCTTGTAGATTTTATTAGAAATTATTTTCTGGGAAACAATATGCATAGGAATAAAACTTTTGACAATTTACAATTACAATATATTGATGTATAAAGAATTATTAATATAACAGGAGTTGCTTCCCTTATATTAAAACAAGATAGCTTTTAATTTCTTATGCATATAAGTCATATCAACATTTTCATCAACAATTCAAAGGTAGAACACTATTTTGCATTTAAGTTTGATATGTTAGAGCGAACCATGCATGTAAATATTATGCAACATTTAAATACATATTCTTCAAAGAATTATTATATTTCTTAGCTGATAATCAACTGTTTAAGTTTCTTAACATTTTTATAGATCCAAAGAAGTTAATTTACAAAAATTAGCTGATGCCGTCTTCATCACTTCACTGTAGAGTCTAAAAAAGATAATGTTGAGAGAGAGAGAGAGAGAGAGAGGTATACAAAAAAACTAGTAAAATGCTATGCTGTGGAAATTCAAAATTGTAGTAGGAAAGGGAGAGGTGTGGAGATAGACAATTGCACATAATTCATGTCACTGGAGAGGGAGAGTGGCAGTTTAAAAGTCTAACATTAGGAGAAAGAGAGAGAGAGATGGTGAAGATAGACAATTGCACATAATTCATGCACTGGAGAGGGAGAGTGGCAGTTTTAAAGTCTAACATTAGGAGAGAGAGAGAGAGAGAGGTTGTGGAGATAGACAATTGCACATAATTCATGTCACTGGAGAGGGAGAGTGGCAGTTTTAAAGTCTAACATTAGGAGAGAGAGAGAGAGATGGTGGAGATAGACAATTGTACATAATTCATGTCACTGGAGAGGGAGAGTGGCAGTTTTAAAGTCTAACATTAAAAGAGAGAGAGAGAGAGAGAGATGGTGGTGGAGATAAGACAATTGCACATAATTCATGTCACTGGAGAGGGAGAATGGCAGTTTTAAAGTCTAACATAAGAGAGAGAGAGAGAGAGATGGTGGAGATAGACAATTGCACATAATTCATGTCACTGGAGAGGGAGAATGGCAGTTTTAAAGTCTAACATTAGGAGAGAGAGAGAGAGATGGTGGAGATAGACAATTGCACATAATTCATGTCACTGGAAAGGGAGAGTGGCAGTTTTAAAGTCTAACATTAGGAGAGAGAGTGAGAGAGATGGTGGAGATAGACAATTGCACATAATTCATGTCACTGGAGAGGGAGAGTGGCAGTTTAAAAAGTCTAACATTAGGAGAGAGAGAGAGGTGTTGGAGATAGACAATTGCACATAATTCATGTCACTGGAGAGGGTGAGTGGCAGTTTTAAAGTCTAACATTAGAGAGAGAGAGAGAGAGAGTGGTGGAGATAGACAATTGCACATAATTCATGTCACTGGAGAGGGTGAGTGGCAGTTTTAAAGTCTAACATTAGAAGAGAGAGAGAGAGAGAGGTGTTGGAGATAGACAATTGCACATAATTCATGTCACTGGAGGAGAGGAGAGTGGCAGTTTTAAAGTCTAACATTAGGAGAGAGAGAGAGGTGTTGGAGATAGACAATTGCACATAATTCATGTCACTGGAGAGGAGAGTGACAGTTTTAAAGTCAAACATTAGGAGAGAGAGAGAGAGATGGTGGAGATACACAATTGCACATAATTCATGTCACTGGAGAGGGAGAGTGGCAGTTTTTAAAGTCTAACATAAAAGAGAGAGAGAGAGAGATGGTGGAGATAGACATTTGCACATAATTCATGTCACTGGAGAGGGAGAATGGCAGTTTTAAAGTCTAACATTAAGACACAAATATATATATATATATATATATATATATATATAAATATATAGAGTGAGAGAGAGAGAAAAAAAAAGCGAAAAAGAGAGATACAGTTATAAATATTAAACATTAAGATATAGATAGAAGAAAGAATGAGAGATAGACATTTTAAATTTCTAGCATTAATAGATAGAGATTAAAATGTAGGAGTTAAAAAGAGTTGAGAGAGTTTATATTCTAGCATCAAAAGTTAACCTTTTGAAAATCCTAGAATGACCAGAGAGACAATTTAAAATACTAGCATGAAGATAAAAGCAGTTTAAAATCTTAGTATGAAAAGAGATACATTTAAAAGTCTACCATTAAAAAAAAACAGTTAATAATGCTAATATGAAATGAAAGCAGCTTAAAATCCTGTTATGTAAATAGCGATAGACAATTACATCTCAAGCATTAAAATAGAGAAACAGTCATCTTGTTATTTTTTAATTGACAATCAAGTTCTGAATAGTTTAGCAAATTGTAGTTACAAGTGTTATAACCGTGTTTATAATGTCTCTGTGCGTGACTCGATCAATATATAGAAAAGAAAGGGGGGAGCAGGGTATACATAGAGTACTCAAAAAAATAACACTAGAAATATGGAAAAGATAGCAACAGGAAAATATTATCACAATTACAATGCAGAAATGCAAGCTATAAAGTTGGCAATAGAAAAAAAAACTGCTGAACAGTAATCTTAGCCCACAGCCTGTGGGAGTTTTGACAGATGCAAGATCAGTGCTCCATGCACTGCAATCCAGAAAGTTGCTACATCTGCAAACTTTATTGACTGAACTCTACAAACACCACAGGATTGCACTGCAGTGGATCCCATCTCAATATGGAATACCAGGAAACTAGAGAGTAGAGCAGCTTTCAAAAGACGGGTGCAACAGGCACATAACAAGATGCGCCGGTACATACCATCATAAGATACAGATAATCAAATCAATGAGCAAATCCAAATCAGGATCCATTTCTTTATATGAATAGTTGGGATTAAGTTATCATTATACGCATTAGAACAGGACACAATTGACTCCACAGTCACGTGTCAACAAAATTCAAGATCGGTACCTCAACTACACGTACATGTGGACAGGCGCCCCCACACAGCGATGGCATATTTCAAGAATGCACTGAATATGGTAAACTGAGGAAAAGTCCACCTATACCATTAATACAACACTGCAGACAAGACTATATGCACCACTGTAAGACTGACAAAAGACGGTAACATTTATACAGGAAACGATTATTGCAGTTATATACAATACTTCAGGCGAACGAGAGATAGATATATAGATACAGAAGGTTTTCGAAAATATTAAGAGACAAGTCTCAGAATGTCTTGAAGCCTGTAATGGATATTTTGAATACATGCTGTAAACACAGCTTCATCGCGTGAACAGCTTCTTTATCTAATACAAGCAAGCCAACAGCAGTAGTATCTAGATGAATAACACACATTTTATATACAATTTCACGTGAATTCAAAAATATGTTTACTGCATCGGACTTTATACAGCCTCGTTTTATATTAAGACAGTAGTTGACTTTTTATGTGAGCTAAGGAAAGATAACTTTTAATTTTTGAGAAAAATTATAAATAATTAATATTTGCAACCACAAATTAAGGAAAGGTACATTTAATTTAATTTGAAACTTTAGAATTTTCAATTTTTTATTGCAATTTTAAAGACCGTGCATATTTTATAGGAAAAAATTATTTCTGGGAACAAATATGCGTAGGAATAAAACTTTTGACAATTTACAATTACAATATATCGACGTATAAAGAATTCGTAACTATTAATATAACAGGAGTTACTTCCCTTATAATAAAACATAACTTTTAATTTCTTAAGCATATAAGTTTATATCAACATTTTCATCAACAATTCAACGGTAGAACACTTTTTGCATTTAGTTTGATGTTTGAGCGAAACCATGCCTGTAAAATATTATGCAACATTTAAATACATATTCTTCCAAAAATTATTATATTTATTAGCTGATTATCAACTGTTTAAAGTTTCTAAACACTTTTATAGATCACAGGTCCAAAGAAGTTAATTTATAAAACTTAGTTGATGCCGTGTCATCACTTCACTGTAGAGTCTAAAAAAGATAAAGTTAGAGAGAGAGAGAGAGAGAGAGAGAGAGAGGTATATAAAAAAAAAAACAAGGAAAAATACTATGCAGTTGAAATTTCAAAATTTAGTAGAAAAAGGAAGAAGAGGAGTTGGAGATAGACAATGCACATAATTCATGTCACTGGAGAGGGTGAGTGGCAGTTTTAAAGTCTAACATTAAGACAAAATATATATATATATATAAATATATAGAGTGAGGAGAGAGAGAAAAAAAGAGCGAAAAAAAGAGAGACACAGTTATAAATATTTAAACATTAAGATATAGATAGAAGAAAGAGAATGAGAGATAGACATTTTAAATTTCTAGCATTAATAGATAGAGATTAAAATGTAGGAGTTAAAAGAGTGAGAGAGTTTATATTTTCTAGCATCAAAAGTTTAACCTTTTGAAAATCCTAGAATGACCAGAGAGACAATTTAAAATACTAGCATGAAGATAAAAGCAGTTTAAAATCTTAGTATGAAAAGAGATACATTTAAAAGTCCTACCATTAAAAAAAACAGTTAATAATGCTAATATGAAAATGAAAGCAGCTTTAAAATCCTGTTATGTAAATAGCGATAGACAATTACATCTCAATTAAATCTCATATTAAAATAGAGAAACAGTCATTCTTGTTTATTTTTTAATTGACAATCAAGTTCTGAATAGTTTAGCAAACTTGTAGTAACAAGTGTTATAACCTGGTGTTTATATATGTCTCTGTGCGGTGACTCGATCAATATATAGAAAAGAAAGGGGGAGCAGGGGTATACATAGAGTACTCAAAAAATAACACTAGAAATATGGAAAAGATAGCAACAGGAAAAATATTATCACAATTACGATGCAGAAATGCAAGCTATAAAGTTGGCAATAGAAAAAAAAAACTGCTGAACAGTAATCTTAGTCCACAGCCTGTAGAGTTTATGACAATGCAAGATCAGTGCTCCAGGCACTGCAATCCAGAAAGTTGCTACATCTGCAAACTTTATTGACTGAACTCTACAAAACACCACAGGATTGCCTGCAGTGGATCCCCATCTCACTATGGAATACTAGAAAACTAGAGAGCAGATCAGCTTTCAAAAGAAGGTGCAACAGGCAAACAACCAGATGCGATGGTTACATAACATCATAAGATACAGATAATCAAATCAATCAGAAGATCAAATGCTCCAAATCAGGATGCCTTTCATTATATGAATAGATGGGAATAATTTATCATTATACGCACTAGAACAGGACACAAATGACTCCACAGTCACGTGTCAACAAAATTCAAGATTGGTACCTCAACTACATGTACATGTGGACAGGCGCCCCACACAGCGGATGGCATATTTCAAGAATGCACTGAATATGGTAAACTGAGGAAAGTCCACCTATACCATTAATACAACACTACAGACAAGACTATATGCACCACTGCAAGACGACAAAAAGACGGTAACATTTATACAGGAAACGACATTGCAGTTATAGACAATACTTCAGGCGAACGAAAGATAGATATATAGATACAGAAGGTTTGGGAAAATATTAAGAGACAAGTCTCAGAATGTCTTGAGGCCTGCAGTGGATATTTTTGAAAACATGCTGTAAATACAGCTTCATCGGTAAACAGCTTCTTTACCTAATACACGCCCGCCAACAGCAGTAGTATCTAAATAACAAATTTAAAAATATATTCACTGCATCGGACTTTATACAGCCTCGTTTTTTATTTGACAGAAGTTGACTTTTGTGTGAGCAAAGGAAGATAACTTTAAATTTTTAGAAAAATTTATAAATAATTAAATTTGCACGAAAATTAAGGAAAGGTACATTTATTTTAATTTGAAACTTTAGAATTTTCAAATTTTTTATTGCAATTTTTAAAGACCGTGCATATTTTATGAGAAAATTATTTTTTGGGAAACAATATGCATATATAAAAAAACTTTTGACAATTTACAATTACAATATATCGACGTATAAAGAATTCATAACTATAATATAACAGGAGTTACTTCCCTTATAATAAAACTGATAACTTTTAATTTCTTAAGCATATAAGTTTATATCAACATTTTCATCAACAATTCAAAGGTTGAACACTTTTTTGCATTTAAGTTTGATATGTTAAAGCGAACCATGCCTGTAAATATTATGCAACATTTAAATACAAATTCTTCAAAGAATTATTATATTTCTTAGCTGATAATCAACTGTTTAAAGTTTCTAAAACTTTTATAGATCCACAGGTCCAAAGAAGTTAATTTATAAAAATTAGCTGATGCCGTCGCATCTCTTCACTGTTGAGTCTAGAAAAGATAATGTTAGAGAGAGAGAGGTATAAAAAAAAAACTAGGAAAATACTATGCTGTGGAAATTTCAACATTGTAGTAGAAAAATAGAGAGGGAGTGGAGATAGAAAATTGCACATAATTCATGTCACTGGGAGAGAGGGGAGAGTGGCAGTTTAAAAGTCTAACATAAGAGAGAGAGAGAGTGAGAGAGAGAGAGAGAAGGCGAAAAATAGAGATGCAGTTATATATATTAAACATTAAGATATAGATAAAAGAAAGAGAATGAGAGATAGACATTTTAAATTCTAGTATTAATAGACAGCAGAGATTAAAATGTATGAGTTGAGAGATTTTATATTTCTAGCATCAAAAGTTAACCTTTGAAAAATCCTAGAATGACCAGAGAGACAATTTAAAATACTAGCATGAAGATAAAAGCAGTTTAAAATCTAGTAGTATGAAAAGAGATACATAAAAAAATCCAAACATAAGAAAGAAGCAGACAATAATGATAATATGAAAATGAAAGCAGCTTAAAATCCTGTTCACATTCACAAATACGAGACAAATTAATGCAGTGCACAAGGGAAACTACCAGAACTTTACGCAGAACGCACACTAGCTGACAAAACAGACGCAGTACATGAAGTGCAGAAGTACAAATCTCCAGCGCCTGACGGCCTCACAATATAATTCTTGCAACAATTCTTTTCTCTCTTAGGCTCTCTTTTTTCTCAGAATGTACACAGCCTCATTCACAAAAAAATAACTACTCCAAGCATAAACATTTCTTACATAACTTTGCTCCGGAAAGAAAGACAACACAGGCAAGTAGCTTCTTAAAAACGACACCCCCATTTCCCTACTTAACACAGACTACAACATTCTAACAAAAGCATTAACAAACTCAAACCTTTCATGACAACACTCTTTCATAAAGGCCAACAGTGTAATGTACAAGAGAGAAACGTCCACCAGCACACACTTTATACGTGACATTATAAAGTACACTCATGTCAAAGACAGCCAGTCTTCCATCCTATCTCTCGACCAAGAAAAAAGTCTTCTAGAGAAGCTCATCCTAACCCCACAAAACACTACTGAAAAACAACATAGGAGGACGCTTCATACAGTGGATACACATCTTTATTCTAGACCTAAAAGTAAAAGTTCTAGTGAACCATTCATTCACAGAGATATTCAGGCTAACTAGATCGGTTCGACAGGGGTGTTCCTCTCTCTTCTACTTTACTCGCTGACCATAGAACCGTTCCTTGAGAGTATCAGACGAGACAGTTCCATAAAGGGCACACTCATGTCAGGGAAAGGAGAGCAGAAATTGTTAGCGTATGCTGACATCACTGTCTTCTTTCCATCAAACACTAGATCAATAGACATCATCCTCAATACATTCACAGAATTTGGACATTTCTAAAAAAAAAAAGATTAAGAAAAAAAATGGTATGGCAACACTCAGGTCTGGAGTACAGGATGTTGATGCATCGTCGAAAGTTGTCTCCCATATTGCAGTTGTGCAGCATTTTCTGTAAGTAGGAGTGTACGACGCCCTGTCAAAAGCCATTTCCTGGTCCAAGGACAGAATCGATGAAGGTATGTTTCTTGTATGTGTGTAGGTGATGATGTATCGTATGAAGTGGTTGTTTTTATTTTAGCCTTGGATGCTGCATTGCTGGTCTTCGGGGACGAGTGAGAATATGAACGGCTTTAGCTTATTCGTCAGGGACTTTGTCAGCATTTTATAGTCTACGTTGAGCAACGATATCGGTCTGTAGTTTGTTACTTGTGTCTTATCTATATTGTTCTTCAGGAGTAAGGAGATGTATGACACGCTGATCCTCGGAGGTAGATGTCCTTTGTGGAAGGAATCCTTAACAACTTTCAGCAGGAGTGTTCCTATGAAAGGGGGAAAAATGTTTATAGAACTCAGCAATGAGTCTGTCTGTTCCATGCGCTTATCCTTATGCGAGATTTGGAGAATTATCTTCTTTTATATTTCTTATAACATTCGTTTTTTTTCTCTTCGTATACATAAGTTAGGGTGAACACTACATTTGTTTTAAAAAATTCAAAAAGAGGTTTGTTTTTGTGCTGAGTAATTTTGATTTCCATTCTCGAAAGCATGCTGCCTTTACTCTTCCGATTCTAAAGTATGTATTTGTGTCTTCTTCTTGATCTATGCAGCTTCTGATTTATATCTAGTGATTTATTTAATTAAATGCTATTTCTTTCAGGTTCATTTTTTCTACATTTATTTAATTTAGTGGTTGATTACAGTTCATATTATGTAAGTCTTTAGTACGAACTGGCCGTCACCGAAGCCAGGGCATTCCCATATCTGCTCCGCTGACCGTTCCAGCAACCATAGAAAAGTTCATCGACTGATGGTTCATCGTGTGGGTTCCTTCATGCTTTCGTCCTCCATGACGCCTTGTCCACCATCTTTTTTATCCATGGGTTATCCTCAGCTTTCTTGTAGCCATCCTGTGACAGGTGTTTCTTTTAAAGCCATCATTATGTGATACATGTCAATTTTCTAATATTTCTTGCATAATTGCAGACCCCACCAACTTCTCGGTTATTTCATTGCCACGAACATCCGAGTGTCCAGGGCAGTATATCCAAGCTTGGTTGCCAACAGGAGATATGTGGAGTGTGTTCTTGTCAATCTGACGAAACATCCTTAGTCAGTCAAATCAATCACGAAGACCACATATGTTGTTGGTCTCTTAACCAGCTAAGTGATAGTTCCCGTCAAGCCACAATCTCCATAAATTTGCTGGAGGTTTTGTGGGCTTCTGCACCTTTATCCATCCTCTTTCCATTAGATTACACAACAAAATACCAACACTCTGAACATCTCTTGTGACCAAGCCATCAATGTAGATGATCAGGTCTCAAACTTGGGAGTGAAGCAGCAGAAAATATTCTGCGACCAATTGATGATATGACATTTGTTTTTTCTTACACTGTTTTCACATAACTACAGATAAGAATTATTGTGTCTACAAAGTCAAGATCCTCTATATGAGACTCAAGTAACTATTCAATGCCTTTGGAACCTGTAAAGCATCACTGCTGTATGAAGATGGCAGTTCCATAAAACAAGGGAGATGAAGTACACTCTTGCTTCAACCCTTTCTGAAACCATTCACTAAGTCCTGCCTCTGAGTGAACTGTACAAGAGAAAGTATCATACAGATCTTTGCTGACGTTTGATATGGATTGTTTTTTAACTAACATGAATTCTCCTTCGTCAAAGTTTTAGTTGCAAGCACTGTATTAATGGTCTTAAATTTACAACGATTAAAGTTTAGTTTGAGGTAATGTATTAACTGTCTTAAATTTACGATTAAATTTTAGTTTGCGGTACTGTATTAATTGTCTTAAATTTATTATTAAAGATTAGTTTGAGGTAATGTATTAACGCTGTTAAATTTTCAAAGATTACAAAGTTTAGTTTGAAGTACTGTATTAATGGTTCTTATATTTCCAAAGATTAAAGTTTAGTTTGAAGTACTGTATTAATGGTTCTTAATTTTCCAAAGATTAAATTTTAGTTTGAAGTACTGTATTAATGGTCTTAAATTTTCAAAGATTAACAATTTTAGTTTGAAGTACTGTATTAATGGTCTTAAATTTTCAAAGATTAAAGTTTAGATGAAGTACTGCATTAATGGTCTTACATTTCCAAAGATTAAAGTTTAGTTTGATGTACTCTATGACTGTTTTACATTTCCAAAGGTTAAAGTTTAAGTTACAAATACTGTATTAAATATTAATTTTCCTCCATTAAAATTAGCTTTTCAAACGCTGTAATAAATGTCTTACATTTGACTTAGCACGAGTTTAGTTGCAAGTACTCTATTAATTTAACTATCTCAAACATAGTCCTATATTTAAGGTAGACATATTGGAGAGAAAGATCACATGTGAAATGCCACAACCATTACTGGTTACAGTAAAACACAGAATAAGAAATGGTGAAATTCAGGTGAACTGTTGAAATCACAACTAGCACTAAATGCATAGAGACACAAGCAAATTTTGGATTATATGCATTAGATCACTGAACCAGTAACTTGCTGTGTACCTGCAAGAGTTGATAGACTGGTTTCAAGGCTCAAGGAAGACCAAAAGTCATACAGATAGACAATGTCACAGAAAACCTAGCAGCAGTAAAGGTTAATAACTGTCAAATACAATACACTTAGACTCAGGACAAAAATATTGCAGCTCTTCACAATTCTTGGTGGTGCATGTGCATAAGTCAGGAAGTAATCTTTATTTTAAGAAATGTATTTTTGTGTAAAGTTATGCCAGCCTTTACTAAAAGCTTTATTGTTCCAGCTGAAGACCTTCTTGACTGAAATGTTCTACTTTTGTTTTGTTTCTCACCATTTAAAGCTAATTACCATACCACTTTTGTTTTGTTTCTCACCTATGTAAAGCTATTACCATACCAGTTTTGTTTTATTTCTCACCTGCATAAACCTATTACCAGACCACTTTTGTTTTGTTTCTCACCTACGTAAAGCTATTACCATACCACTTTTGTTTTGTTTCTCACCTATGTAAAGCTATTACCGTACCACTTTTGGTTTGTTTCTCACCTACGTAAAGCTGTTACCATACCACTTTTGTTTTGTTTCTCACCAACATAAAGCTATTACCATACCACTTTTGGTTTGTTTCTCATCTACGTAAAGCTATTACCATACCACTTTTTCCTTTTTTTTTTTTTTTAATTCTCATTATTATAATCAGCTTTCCAGCAGCTCCACATTTCTTGATGCATCTTGATGCCTTTACCCAGTAACTAGTCTAATCTGGACAAATGGTTAGGAAAGACAATCCAGTACTGAAAAATGAAGCGTTGGAGTGTTGGGCCAAAAGTGGAAATATCAGAATTTTACTCCAAACCAGAACAAACACAACCACACTCACTAAACTTTCTTTTAGGGGTGGATGTAGATGAGGCATACTCTTTTAGTCATCACATGAACACAAGCATTACCAACATTGAGGAGTGGAGTAAAGGGGCATCACTCTCTTGGTCACATTGTATATCTTCTACTTTATGCCATTCCTTCCCTCACTACAGGTCACATATCTATTTTATTCAGCTGAGATGACTGATGAACCCAATCTCAAACCCTGGGCTCTTTGTGTAAAAAGAGCCAATTTCACCTTTTAACAAGTAGACCTACTTTGCACCTGATATATATGCTTTTGTGTAATAAAGAAATAAATTAACAATAGTTAATACAAATTAATGAAACAGATTCTTTATTTCTGAGAGCATTAGTAACAATACAGAACATCACATCTGACAAGAGTGCTAACTGGTTGTCAGATGTCAGTAACAAATAATTGTTTTTGTTAAATTATATATTTGCACTTGATAAAAATACACGGATGTTACTTCTCAAAATTAAATATGTCTAAAAGTTTTGATAACCTTTTACAAAATTCATTGAAAAAAATTGCATAGGATGACAAATAAATAAAATCATATATAATGTGACATCATAATAGCATGAAGGAAGCTATTCAACAATAAAGTTCATGAACAAGAATTGTGGGCCTCATTGATTGCCCATGTCAAGGCATGAACAATGAATTGAACAAAATCAAATATACAGAACAGCTTCACTGGGTATTACAGTACTTTATATTTTAAATTGCACAGCTGCTAGTTGCTATATCAAAGTGGTATTTTGGTTCTAATCTTTGAAATTTAACAGCATTTATGTATGAAGATGTCCTGATTCATTCCTGATGTACATTCTCCTTATTCTTATAAAAGATATTTTATGTGAGTGGTTTCAGTTTGTTACACCACATACAAAATGTAAAATGTTTAGCTAATGTAAATATTTGTGTGTGAATGATAATTTAAGAGTTAATGCTTGTAACAAAAAGATCAAAGAATGGTAAATATGAGAGTTTTGGGGGATGCAATGTTCAATTTGTAATGACAAAGTATTTATATTTTAAGATATGACTTCTTCATCATTTTGAATGTATAACAGAAGAAATATATTTTAACTTCTAGCAAAGACACAAATGAGCAAATCAACTAAAGTGTCAGTGATAAACAACTGTCTATGATGTTGAATATTCTTTCATGAAAAATTCTAGTAGTTTTTTATAAGTTCGTGAATGGTAAAGTTGTAGGATGACATTAATGGCTGTTACAAATTTATTCAATAATTTAACAAATTGTCTTTTCTAAAAACAAAGATATATTTTGAACAAGTGGGTAAAAATGTAATTTACAAATAAATAGAATAAAACAATCCTTAAAAGTGTAACCACTTGCAAAACTGTATGTCAGCAAATTTTGGATAGGTTTTGGTGGATATTGAGTTATTAGTGGGTCATTATCATTGTGCTCCGAACATGTCCATAGGTGCTTAGATCCCCTCCTCAGCAAGTCTCAATGTCCAGCGAATGACAACTCCAGTTCTGTGTTGGTTGATTAGTCTTCTTATATGCCCACTAAGTTTATCTTTTCTGGCAATGCCCATCTTAACTCCACTTCTTTTATCCGAAGGAGTGATGTGGACTCATGGTTGTCGAAGTCCTGTGTCCTTCCCAGGCGGCATCGATAATGTTCACCCAATCCATTAGTTGACCATCATAAACAATAGCACAGCTAGCCAATCTGTCCACTCTTTCATTTCCCTGTACTTCCGTATGTTCTAGGACATAGACAAGGTGACCTTACATATGTATTTTTGACTTCCGTAATGACTCTACCCATTGCATACATACAGATCCCACCTCCACTTTTCTTATCATGCTCATCGAATCACTCAGTATACAGGCGTGAGTGTAGTCTTGTGACTCTAATCAGATGAATGCCTTGGTCACTGCCATCACCTCTATCGTCATGCTACTTATGATCATAATGTATGCACCACTGTCTTCCTTGACTATTCTGCTGCTGAGCATGCTGTAAATGCCCATGCACTCCTTTGGTGTCGTCTTACAGATCCGTCTGTATAGATGACTGTATCTTTCTCATTGGTGTTATCCCAGATGAGCACAATTGAACTTCATTTTGACCACGACTGTGTCCGGATCCCTACATTTCCTGTCGAGTGTGACAATACACGAGAATGTCCCGTTGAATGACGTAGGCACCGGTATCCACTCCTCGCCAGCATTGATATTGGTAAGCCCATACACCTGTTTGGTGACATCTGCTCGGCCCACCCATGATTTGCCTCTTTTTTAACCTGACACCCTTTCCTGTGTTGTTTTGATGGTTAAGTATGGGAGATGTTGTTTTTATGTATTCAGAAGCCTGTGAGCTGATGCCCTTTGGCACATTGCCATGTAATGATATCTGCAGGTATTTCTGAGTTGCCTTGTAGTTCCATATAAGGTGTTCATTTATCCAGTCTTTGAGGAAGTAGAGTTGATCTGATATCAGTTGAGCTTTGGATGTCTGGGAAATGAAAGTAGATCAACCACCAATAGAGAAATAGGAGTTAAAAAAGCACAGAACTAGGCTACAATACAAATTCAGTTTGTGGGTACAGTAAAGCTGGTGATGGGCAGAGTCAAATATAGCATGTTTGATCTTAGCCATTGGCTCTTAGATCCTGGTGATGAAATGACTAGAGTGAATTTTATTTTCAGATTCTTACTGGAAAGGGTACATCTTGTCTGTCCTAGTAGGTAATACAATGCAATAAGTCTTCTATATCAAAGTTGCAATCACCACAGACATACACTGTTGCTATATAACTCAATAGAAATAATACAGTGATGTTTTGATCCATTTTAAGTTGCTGATCCTGCAAGAAACTATGTGGTCTATAAGTTGTTTCTCCACATTTATTCACTTTTGGACATGACAAACAAATCCCAGCTTGCAACTAATGAGTTAAGTAGAAAAACCATAAAAATACATATAGTGTCTATACCAAAAAAGATTACATATTCATTTTCTGATCATCCAATTTTTTAATAAATAATTCAATAACTATATTTCTCTCTGTATTTTAACTGATCTCTTTCAATGTATTCAATTTACTTTATTTAAATGTCATTTTTATGAAAATATAACTACAAAAAAAGATTTACAACCACTAGAATGAACCATCACAGAAGAATGCTAAATGTAACAAAAAGGTATGACATGCAATGGCAAAGATATTAAAAAGAAAAGTAGATGTCAGAACATTCTGAATTTCATTCAAAAACAAAAAATATTAAATAATTTTGACATAGCATCCAAAGCATCAGAGGAAACAGCAAAAAAAAAACAGCATCCAACAGCAAAGAGATGAATTAGCAAAAACAGAAAGAGCATCCAACTGCAAAAAAAGAAAAGAGCATCCAACTGCAGTTAGATGAAACAGCAAAAAAAGAAAAGAGCATCCAACTGCAGTTAGATGAAACAGCAAAAAAAGAAAAGAGCATCCAACTGCAGTTAGATGAAACAGCAAAGAAAGAAAAGAGCATCCAACTGTGGTTAGATGAAACAGCAAAGAAAGAAAAGAGCATCCAGCAGCAAACAGATGAAACAGTAAATAAATAAAAAAGATGACCTCTAAGATGGTGTAGTGAAATTTCAAATAAGAAAAATGATTTCAATAAGTTGATAAGTGACAAATAAATAATTAATGAAATTAGTAGCAGAAGATCTCAAATACCATTGCTGTCATGTGACATGACAACAAGCAAGCAGTGGTAGATGTGTAAAATAAACACAAAACGGTATTAAGAACATTAAGGTATACACTATAATTAGACCTCTTTATCCACTTTAAGATGTGTACTTGCCAGCTTTTTGTGTTTGTTTTTTTCATAATATTATCTGTTTGTAGCTGATGAAGGTTTTTGCCGAAATGATGTAGTTTGTCTCATCTTTCTATAGATTTACTTTTCTGTAGCTCCTCTTGCACCATCATGTGACATTCATTATATTGTATATTTTATATTTGTCCCCTATCTCCAAGCAATGGAAGAGTGGACTTATGAAGCAGAAAAGCAAGCCAAATTTTAGGCAAAATGATATTATTATTGACAAAGAAAGAAATCACAACATATTTTAATAATGAACTTGAAAGCTAGATTTTGGAATAACTAATAAGTTAAATGTGCTTGTGCGCTGTGAGGCACAAAGAGGAGTACATATTTTAAATAATGAACTTGAAAGCTAGATTTTGGAATAACTAATAAGTTAAATGTGCTTGTGCGCTGTGAGGCACAAAGGGGAGCCACCAACAGATGCAGGATAAAATGAGTATATTAGATGAGAGATCACAACAGCTAGGACTAAAGATTAATAGAGATAAGACCAACATTATGAGAATTAATGCAGTTGGCAATAAACAAATAAAACTAGGAGAAATACCTCTACTAGATGTACAATCTTACATTTATCTGGGCAGTAATATAGATAAAGAGGGAGGAACAGAAAATGATACCAAAATAAGGATATCAAAAGCAAGAGGAGCTTTCATTGCACTGGGAAACATATGGAAATCCAAAGAAAATAGGTTAAATACAAAAATAAAAATTTTCAACTCAAATGTTAGGTCTGTCCTATTATATGGCTGTGAAACATGGAGAATAACAAAATTGACAATCACGAAGGTACAGACTTTCATTAATGGATGCTTACGCAGAATAAAGGGATGGAAATGGCAGGACAAAGTCACTAACGTGGAATTATGGATATGTACCAGTCAAATACCAGTGGATAAAGAGATACAGCGTAGACGATGGCGATGGATAGGACACACACTACGGAAGCCAACTGAGAGTATTACACAACAGGCCCTTTTTTGGAATCCCCAGGGGAAAAGACAAAGAGGAAGACCAAGGAATTCTTGGAGAAGACAGATCGAAGCAGAGATGAAGATGATGGGGAAGATATGGAATGAACTTAAAAGAATTGCAAAAAATAGAACGACTTGGAAAGTGTTTGTTGAAGACCTATGCTCCACTGGGAGCTAAAAGGAAAGGTATCAAGGAATGCACAGAAGACACTGATAGAATGGGAAGCAGTAGGGCCAAGACTAAAGAGAGCAACATTTAAAGCAACAAAAAACAAAGTAAAAATACACATTATCCAATGCAACGCACCAACCTATAATAAGGATAATTTAGTTAAAGGTGAATTCTATAGACAGTTGCAATGTCAGGATAAAAGATGTATAATTTCTTAAAGAACAAGGAATTAAAGACAAATTTGCAGTCACAATATCAAACAAATACCAAGTCCTCCAACAACTAGAAAATGCAATCAATACAGAAGATCATTGGAAACAGGTAACGGATATATAGAAAGAGACATGCGAAGAAGCGCTGAGGGAAAAGTGAATGCTAGAATAAGGCATGGATGACAGCAGAGACAAAATAAAATAAAATAAAATGAAAGAAAGAAAGAATAAGAAAGCAGACATAAATAAAAACAAAATGAGGTTTTTTGTCACAAAAATAGGCCAGCTACCACAAAATATTCCAGCTGTCACAAAATATCTCAGTTATCACAAAATATTCTAGATGTCACAAAATACACCAGCAATAACAAATATCTCAGCAGTAACAAAATATCCCAGTTGTCACAAAATATAGCTGTCACAAAATGTCATAGTTTTCACAAAATATGCCAACTGTTACAAAATATCAAAGTTGTCACAAAATATCAAAGTTGTCACAAAATATTAAAGATGTAACAAAATATCTCAGTTGTAACAAAATATCTCAGTTGTCACAAAATATCCCAGCTGTCACACAATATCCCAGCTGTCAAAAAATATCCCAGCTGTCACAAAATATCTCAGTTGTCACAAAATATTGTCGCAGTAACAACATATCTCAGTTGTCAGAAAATATCCCAGCTGCAACAGAGTATCCCAGTCATAACAAAATATTCCAATCTGTTACAAAATATTTCTAATGTCACAAAATGGCACAGCAATAACAAAATGACTCAGCAGTAACAAAATATCCCAGCTGTCACAAAATATCCCAACTGTCCAAAAATATACAAGTTGTCATAAAATATACCAGCTGTACCAAAATATTCCAGCTGTAATAAAATATATTCCAGCAGTCACAAAATATACAAGTTGTCATATTAAAATATCCGAGCTGTCACAAAATATCCTAGCTGCCACAAAATATCAGAGCTGTCAAAATATACCAGTTGTCACAAATATTCCAGCTGTCACAAAATATTCCAGCTGTCACAAAATATACAAGTTGTCATATTAAAATATCCCAGCTGTATAAAAATATCTAATTTGTCACAAAATAGACCAGCTACCACAAAATATTCCAGCCGTCAAAATATCTCAGTTATCACAAAATATTCTAGATGTCACAAAATACACCAGCAATAACAAAATATCTCAGCAGCAACAAAATATCCCAGTTGTCACAAATATAGCTGCCACAAAATATCATAGTTTTAAAAAAATATGCCAACTGTTACAAAATATCAAAGTTGTCACAAAATATTAAAGTTGTAACAAAATATCTCAGTTGTCACAAAATATCCCAGATGTCACAAATATCCCAGCTGTCACAAAATATCCCAGCTGTCACAAAATATTGCAGCAGTAACAACATATCTCAGTTGTCAGAAAATATCCCAGTTGCAACAGAGTATCCCAGTCATAACAAAATATTCCAATCTGTTACAAAATATTTCTATAGTCACAAAATGGCACAGCAATAACAAATGACCCAGCAGTAACAAAATATCCCAGCTGTCACAAAATATCCCAACTGTCCAAAATATACAAATTGTCATAAAATATACCAGCTGTACCAAAATATTCCAGCTGTAATAAAATATATTCCAGCAGTCACAATATATCACAGCTCAAAGAAAATATCCCAGCTGTCACAAAATATCCTAGCTGCCACAAAATATCAGAGCTGTCATCATAAATATACCAGTTGTCACAAAATATTCCAGCTGTAACAAATTATCCCAGCTGTCACAAAATATACAAGTTGTCATAAAATATCCCAGCTGTAACAAAATATTCCAGCTGTCACCAAATATCTCAGTTATCACAACATATTCTAGAAGTCACAAAATACACCAGCAATAACAAAATATCTCAACAGTAATAAAATATCCCAGTTGTCACAAAATATAGCTGTCACAAAATATAATAGTTTTCACAAAATATGCCAACTGTTACAAAATATAAAAGTTGTCACAAAATATTACAGTTGTCACAAAATATCCCAGCTATCACAAAATATTCCAGCTGTCACAAAATATCTCAGTTATAGCAAATTATCCCAGATGTCACATAAATATCCAGCAGTAACAAAATATCCCAGCTGTCACAAAATATCACAGCTGTCATAAAATATCACAGTTGTCTCAAATATCACAGCTGTTACAAAATGTCTCAGTTGTCACAAAATACCCCAGCTGTCACAAAATATCCTACATAAAATATCTGAATTGCCACAAAATATCTCAGTTGTCAAAAAATATCACAGATGTAACACAATATTTCAGGTGTCAGAAATATCCCACATGCAACAAAGTATCACAGTGGTAAAAAAATATTCCAGCTGTCACAAAATATTTCTGTTGTCACAAAATGTCACAACAGTAAGAAAATATCCCAGCAGTAACAAAATAGCCCAGCTGTCACAAAATATATCAGCTGTACCAAAATATCCCTGTTGTAATAAAATATATTCCAGCAGTCAAAATATATCTCAGTTCACACAAAATATCCCAGCTGCAAAAATAATATCTCAGCTGTCACAGAATATATCATTTGTCACAAAATATCACAAAATATCACACAATATCTCAGTTATAAAATTTCTCAGATGTCACAAAAAAATTCCAGAAGTAACAAAATATATCAGCAGTAACAAAATAAACAGATATCACAAAATATTCCAGCTAACACAAAATCATCCAGCAGTCTCAAATAGGCACAGCAGTAACAAAATATCCCAACAGTAACAAAATATCCCAACAGTAGCAAAATATCCCAACAGTAGCAAAATATCCCTTTCATAACAAAATATCCCAGTTGTAACATAATATCCCATTTGTAACATAATATCCCATTTGTCACAAAATAACCCAGCTGTCACAAAATATCACAGCTGTCACACATAATCCCAGCTGTCAAAAAATACCCATAAGTTGTCACAAAATGTCTCATTTGTTACAAAATGTTACAGCTGTAACAAAATATCCCAGCTTCAATAAAACATCCCAGCTGTCATAAAACATCACAGTTGTCACAACATATCTCAGTTGTCAAAAAATATCCCAGCTGTAACAAAATATCTCATTTGCCACAAAATATCTCAGTTGTCACAAGATATCATAGCTATAACACACATATTGTGTTGTCAGAAAATTTCCCACATGCAAAAAAGTATCCCAGTGGTAAAAAAATATTCCAGCTGTCCCAAAATGTCACAGCAGTAACAAAATATCCCAGCAGTAACAAAATATCCCAAATGTCACAAAATAGATCAGCTGTACCAAAATATCCCTGATGTAATAAAATATATTCCAGCAGTCAAAATATATCTCAGTTCACACAAAATATCCCAGCTGTCACAGAATATATATCATTTGTCACAATATATCCCAGATGTCACAAAATATCCCAGCAGTAATAAAATATCACAGCAATCACAAAATCATGCAGCTGTCACAAATATCTCAGTTATCACAAAATATCACAGCTGTCATAAAGTAATTCAGTTTTCATAAAATATCCCAGCTGTCACAAAATAAACCAGCTGTCACAGAATATCTCAGCTGTAACAAAATGTCTCAGTTGTTACAAAATGTTAACATCTTTAACAAAATATTCCAGCTACAACAAACAATCAAAGCTGTCACAAAATATCAAAGCTGTCACAAAATATATCAATTGTCATAAAATATCCCAGCTGCAACAATTTTATCCAGGTCATAACAAATATTCCATCTGTTACAAAATATCCCAGCTGTCACAAAATATACAATTTGTTTATAAATATACCAGCTGTACCAAAAAACATTGCAGCAGTCAAAATATATATCAGTACACACAAAATATTCCAACTGTAACAAAATATCCCAGCTGTCACAAAATCTTCCAGCTGTCACAAAATATCAGTTATCACAAAATATCCCAGATGTCACATAAATATCCCAGCAGTAACAAAATATCCCAGCAATAACAAAGTATCATAGCTGTCACAAAATATATAATTTGTCACAAAATATCACAGTTGTCACAAAATAGCCCAGCTGTCACAGAATATCCCAGATGACACTAAAACCCCAGCAATAACAAAATATCCAGTTGTCACAAAATATAGTTCTCATAAAATATGTCAGCTGTTACAAAATGTCACAGCAGTAACAAAATATCCCAGCAGTAACAAAATATCCCAAATGTCACAAAATAGATCAGCTGTACCAAAATATCCCTGATGTAATAAAATATATTCCAGCAGTCAAAATATATATCAGTACACACAAAATATCCCAACTGTAACAAAATATCCCAGCTGTCACAAAATCTTCCAGCTGTCACAAAATATCAGTTATCACAAAATATCCCAGATGTCACATAAATATCCCAGCAGTAATAAAATATCCCAGCAATAACAAAGTATCACAGCTGTCACAAAATATATAATTTGTCACAAAATATCACAGTTGTCACAAAATAGCCCAGCTGTCACAGAATATCCAGATGACACAAAAACCCCAGCAATAACAAAATATCCCAGTTGTCACAAATATAGTTCTCATAAAATATGTCAGCTGTTACAAAAATATCTCAGCTGTCACAAAGTATTTAAGTTGTCACAAAGTATTTCAGTTGTCACAAAACATCACAGCAATAACAAAATATCCCAGTTGTAACAAAATATCCCAGCTATAACATAATGTACAGTTGTCAAACATGTTACAGCTGTAACAAAATATCCCAGTTGTAACAAAATATCCCAGCTATAACATAATTTACAGTTGTCAAAAATGTTACAGCTTAACAAAACACCCCAGCTGTCACAAATATTCCCTCTGTCACAAAACAACACAGCTGTCATAAAACACCACAGCTGTTACAAAATATCCCAGCTGTCACAAAACAACACAGCTGTCATAAAACACCACAGCTGTTACAGAATATCCCAGCTGTCACAAAAGATCACAGATATTCCCTTCTCCTGACATGACACCAAGTGATGAATGTCTCCTGTTGTTGGAAATTAGCTTTCATTTTTGATTTGGCCTGTTTTAGAACATCCTAATTATTCTTTTAGAATATCCAGATTACTCTTTTAGAATATCCGGATTACTCTTTTAGAATATCCCCATTACTCTTTCAGAATACCCTTGTTACTCTTTTAGAACATCCTCATCTATTACAAAAGTTGGACACAACTCAAAAGAACAAAATTAATATAAAAAGCTGCTTTATAGAATTGTCAGATTTTTGTGTTCTGTGATGACTCTCTTTCAGTACTTTCTAACCATAGCATATGTATAAGGACAACAATCCTGGACATGCAACTGTTGAAATGAAGAGTACCTATAAGCAATCATCACTATTCCTTTGTCTGTTGTTACATCACATGACTTCATCTCAAGTTTATGTAGATTTGGACAGTGCATAGATAAGGCATACAGTCCATCGTCTGTTATGTCACATTTGCTTATGTCCAACGAGCAAAGTCTTGAGCAGTTTTGTGCCAGAAAATCTAAGCCAATGTCTGAGATAGCCTCACAGCCCCAAGCGTTGAAGTCGCATAGCTTGTTGTTCTTAGCAATGTGAATGACCCCTTGGTCTGACACCTTGGTAAACATGAAAAATGTGTAAAACATTTATAACAGGCCTTTGTGAGCAGTTATATATGTAAATGTAAATAGTCCATATAAATATCTGTCAAGAATTATAATATTTTTCTTTAAATGTTTGAACATTGTACATAAACATAACACTAGTAAACATGTACAAATTAAACATCATTCCTTTTAATATATGGAGGAATAATGATGTTAGTGATCATATTTTTTATGACCAACAGGACTTTTATAAAAGTCATTACCAGAATCAAGCAATGCTGCACTACCTTTTCACATAAAATGGTAGATGTGTAAATACATTTTTGAAGCAGGCCATATATAAATATGTAAATATTTTAACAGTGACACAAATTCTATCACCAAGCTTGTTCAAACTAATCAATGAGAAAATCTTTAAAAACATCACAAAGATGCCAGGCATAAACAATAATGGAATGATAGTCAGTAACCTAAGATATGCTGATGATACTGTATTACTAGCAGAAAATCCTGAAGATCTACATAAATTACTAAATGAGATAAACATGATAAGCAAAAAATATGGATTAGATATGAATATCAAAAAGACAAACTTTGATCATAAACAAAGAAAGTACTCAAAACCTACAAGTGGATATCAAATTTCAAGAAATACACCTGAAGACAGTTCAAAGCTACAACTACTTTGAACATACTATAACCAGTGATGGAAAATGTAAAACTGGAGGAAAAAAGAAAATGGCAAAAAGTAATTTTAATGTCATAAAAAATATACTAACATTAAAACAAATAAAGCAGGGCTAAAACTAAGCATAGCGAAATGTTATATCTTCTCAACATTCATGTATGGTGCTGAAAGATGGACAATAGACAAGAAAACAGAACAGAAAATTTAAGCTTTTCAGATATGGATTTATAGAAGAATAGAAGAATTGAAAGGAAAGAAAAGAAAACAAACAATTCTTCTTCTACTTTCCTTCCTCATTTGCCTTTCAGCATCGATGGGAGATATAATTTGTGGTCTTTTGCTCTTCTGTTCGCCTCGGCTGCTGTTTTGTTTCCTAGTGCTTCTAATATTCCATCCATCCATCTTTTTTGTGGTCAACCATTGGGTCTGGTATTCTCACATTTGTTGAAGGCTCGTTGTGTTGTGTTTTGATTTTTCTGCTTTGTCATGCGGCCAAAAATTGTATCTGTTGTTTCTTTATATATTCTATGGCAGGAGCTATTCCTAGCTTTCTCCTCAGTTCTTCATTTCTGATCTTATCTTTCAGATTGTTTCCTGTCATTTGTCTGACACATTTCATCTTAGTAGAGGTTATTTTTCTTATTGTTCTTGCATCTAGGGTCCACGTCTGGCATTGGTAGCACAATGTTGGGATGAAGATTGTATTGTATAGTGCTCATTTTACCTGTAATATTTCCTTGTTCGACAATAGTGGTGATAACCGTCCAATGATTTGGATTGACAAACAAATGAAGTCTTAAAACAACTAAAAATTTAAAAAGAACTACTAAACACAATTCAAACAAGACAAATGAGATTTTTGAGACATGTTAAAGGACACTATGGTCTACTAAAATTAATCTTGGAAGGGAAAATGCAAGGTAAAAGAGGGAGAGATAGACCAAGACTAATATGGACAAGCAACATCAAAAGATGGTAACATCAGCCTATGATAATCTTCATCATTAAAGCAAGAGACAGAGCAGAAAGATGCTCCACGGTAGCCAACTTTGGATGTGGAGACAGCACTTAATGAATGACATAAATGAAAATGTCAAATAAAATTTATACTTAGCACTCTATAGAAACAATTTTAAACTGATAAGCTGTGAAAGTCTATCTGTACAGCACAATTTTTATAAAATGTATTGTTTCCAATGTAAAGCAAGATTTTTTTTTTTTTTTTTTTTTTTTTGCTCTTTCAAAAAAAGGTTTCCACAGTCTGGTGTCACATGCTTCCTTGTATTAGTTTTCTATTATAAATATTTGGCTGTTAAACTTGTAAATGCAGGTGGTTGGCGGTGGTACAGATGGTACTTACATCAATCTCAGGACTAGTGGTTTCTTCAAGGCGGTGTCTTTTCAATAATTGCTATACTACCTTGGGTTTATACTTTTTTTCAATGTTGAGTAAGGTAGAATTTTAGCGAAGATTGAGAAGCTCGGCCAGAATAAGGACATATGACCAAGTACACCAAAAACCCTGTGTGATATCTGATGGCACTCCAGGGCATTAGAATTAAGACAGTCATGAAATTACGAGTACTAACATATTTTCCCAAAACCGCACAACTTTAAAAAATAAAGAGACATTAGAATGTAAAATCCTCCATTACCTTTTACAATTGCCACAATGAGGTAACGTATTGTCTTACGTAATTTGACCACTCTTGCATGCCTAGATCAGCTACACTTTTGCAATCACTCAGTCTCAGTTCTCGAAAGCTTGTCGAAGGAAGAATCTTTAAATTGTTTAATAACATGACATAATGAGAATAATTAAAATTACAAAGAAAACAAGTTTTAAACAGATAAACTGAATATTTGAATATTTACTGAATATGTATTTATTGTGAAGAATATTATTTATTAACTGAATATTTATTTATTTTATGCTCCATGTGAATGCAAATCTATAACAGGTGAAATATACCAGATGGCCTATTAAAATCAATATTCATAGCTTTACCAAAGAAATGGGAAACCGCGATAGCTCGGTGGTTAGTGAACTGGACTAAAAAGGACAAGAGGTAGGGTTCGATCCCTACAAGATCAAAGCAAGAGACAGAGCAGAAAGATGCTCCATGGTAGCCAACTTTGGATATGGAGACAGCACTTAATGAATGACATAAATGAAAATGTCAAATAAATTTTATACTTAGCTCTCTAAAGAAACAATTTTAAACTGATAGGCTGTGAAATTCTATCTGCACTGCAACATTTTTATAAAATGTATTGTTTCCAATGTAAAGCAAGATTTTTTATTTATTTTTTTTATATATGCTGTGAAATTCTATCTGCACTGCAACATTTTTATAAAATGTATTGTTTCCAATGTAAAGCAAGATTTTTTATTTATTTGGTTGCTCTTCCAAAAAAAAGGTTCCACAGTCTGGTGTCACATGCTTCCTTGTATTAGTTATCAAAATGGTGGATGCACTGAAGACGTGTCAGAAGCTATAAGCTGTGATTGAAATTCTCACAGTGGAAAGTTTTGAGCCTAAAGCAATTCATAATTCTCTGTGGAATTTGCTTGAAGAGGAAGTTTTCAATCTCAAGTCATGGCAGTTTTGACACAGAGAGGTTGTTAGTTCAAATCCGAATGAACAAGTTGGGATTTTTATTTGTGATTTCTCTCTGTGGCAACCTCCCCTGGTCTCAACAGTGAGGCCTGGCTTCACACGTCAATTACACAACAGAAAAAATATGAGTACCTCTGAAGTGGAGTTATCTGCCTGAGTGGCGAGGGGCCCCTTAGCACATGGCTGCCAGGGTAAAATTAATTAACATGCAAAATTCAGTTCCTATTCCTAGGCTATAGGGACTTCGCCTTAGGTGAAAGCTGCGAACGCAAAAAAAAAGTCTATACTGTACATTTTGGTTAACTCTTTCCGTACGGAAGCTTTTTATTGACGCAACAGAAGAGATTTCAGAGACAAAATTGTTCATGGTTTTAAGAATCAATCTATATATTTATATTTTTTTAACATATAACATATTATATATGAATGTTTAGATAATTGAACAAGATATAAGATTTCACCAATATCCAAATGATATGAGACATGTAAAAAGAATATGGTTTGATGGTATTCACACTAATCAAATTGAGTGTGGCGCACTATATGGCGAAACGTATGTTACCCGAATCGCATTGACACACAGTGCGGCATAACGTATGGAAAGAGTTAATGTAATAAATCATCTTAAAGAAAAGAATCTGAGCACAAATGTTTCAGTGATAAAAATAGCATGATACACATTACACGTAGACCAATATTTTCTATTATAAATATTTGGCTGTTAAACTTGTGAATGCAGGTGGTTGGTGGTGGTACATATGGTACTTACATCAATTTCAGGACTAGTGGTTTCTTCAAGGTGGTGTCTTTTCAATAATTGCTATACTACCTTGGGTTTATACTTTTTTTCAAAGTTGAGTAAGGTAGAATAGTAGCAAAGATTGAGAAACTCTGCCAAATAAGGACATATGACAAAGTACACCAAAAACCCTGTGTGATATCTGATGGCACTCCAGGGCATTAGAATTAAGACAATCATGAAAATATATGAGTACTAACATACTTTTACCAAAACTGCACAACTTTTAAAAATAAAGAGACATTAGAATGTAAAATCCTCCATTACCTTTTTACAATTGCCACAATGAGGTTACGTAGAGTCTTACGTAATTTGACCACTCTTGCATGCCTAGATCAGCTACACTTTTGCAATCACTCAGTCTCAGTTCTCGTAACCTTGTCGAAGGAAGAATTTTTAAATTGTTTAATGACACGACAAAAAGAGAATAACTAAAATTACAAAGAAAAGTTTTAAACAGATAAACTGAATATTTGAATATTTACTGAATATTTATTTATTGCATAGAATATTATTTATTAAATGAATATTTATTTATTTTATGCTCCATGTAAATGCAAATCTATAACAGGTGAAATATAACAGATGGCCTATTAAAATCAATATTCATAGCTTTACCAAAGAAATGGGAAGCCGTGATAGCTCGGTGGTTAGTGAACTGGACTACAAATAACAAGAGGTAGGGTTTGATCCTTAAAACATCAAAGCAAGAGACAGAGCAGAAAGGTGCTCCATGGTAGCCAACTTTGGATATGGAGACAGCACTGAATGACATAAATGAAAATGTCAAATAAAATGTATACTTAGCTCTCTTAAGAAACAATTTTAAACTGATAAGATGTGAAAGTCTGTATCTGCACTGCACAATTTTTATAAAATGTATTGTTTCCAATGCAAAGCAAGATTTTTTTTTTTTTTTTATTCTGCTCATCCAAAAAATGTTTCCACAGACTGGTGTCACATGCTTCCTTGTATTAGTTATCAAAATGGTGGATGCACTGAATACGTGTCAGAAGCTATAAGCTGTGATTGAAATTCTCACAGTGGAAAGTTTTGAGCCTAAAGCAATTCACAATTCTCTTTGGAATTTGCTTGAAGAGGAAGTTTTCAATCTCAAGTTATGGCAGTCTTGACACAGAGAGGTTGTTAGTTTAAATCTGAATGTACAAGTTGGGATTTTTATTTGTGATTTCTCTCTGTGGCAACCACCCCTGGTCAAATAGTGAGCCGTTGCTTGAAACATCAATTACACAACAGAAGAAATATGAGTACCTCTGAAGATGGAGTTATCTGCCTGATTGGTGAGGGGCCACTGTGCACATGGCTGCCAGGGTAAAATGAATTAACATGCAAAATTCAGTTCCTAGGCTATAGGGACTTCGCCTTAGGTGAAAGCTGCAAACGCGGAAAAAAATATGTCTATAATGTACTTTTTTGGTTAACTCTTTCTGTATGGAAGCTTTTTATTGACGCAACAGAAGAGATTTCAGAGACAAATTGTTCATGGCTTTAAGAATCAATCTATATATTTATATTCATATAACATATTATATTTGATTCTTTAGATAATTGAACAAGATATAAGATTTTACCAATATCCAGATGATTTAAGACATGTAAAAAGAATATGGTTTGATGGCGTTCACACTAATCAAATTGAGCACAGCGCACTATACGGCAAAACGTATGTTGCCGGAATCGCATTGGCACACAGTGCGGCAAAACGTATGGAAAGAGTTAATGTAATAAATCATCTTAAAGAAAAAAATCTGAGCACAAATGTTTGCGGTGTCCCACAAGACAACAACAATTACAGATATGTTCAATTTATGAAACAAAAGTGACTTACGCTTTTAATCTTGGATGGCAATCACGGTCTAATATAACCTGAAAGACTTGATCTGAGGCTAAACGGATCATGCCTGGCCAAGAAGTGAGCAAAACCTGCAATACAGCAACAGCAACATTACACAAAGTTTGCTGGGAAATGCTATCAGAGACAGAGATACAGACAGACAGACATACACACATACATATTACTAATATTTGTAATAAATTAATGTGTAAAATAACAAAATTAATAGAATCACTAATCTGACACTCTTTAGAGTGAAATATAGCATAAATTTGTGAGAAATCATGGTAGCTTTAACATCTCTTCAACCAATTTTGAATTCCCTTACATGACTTCTACAAATTAAAAGAGCATTAATGATGAGTGAAATCATTACTGAAGAGAGATTTTTAAAAGTACTATGCCGCTCTTCAACAAAGCTGGTGTTTAATTTTTTGGCAATTTCGGGATACTTTTAAAAATAAAATACCTACTGAACAATTTCCATAAATTATCTGTAGAGCTCTTTTTTCTTTTTACATTGGCATAGTTATATATATATGTTTATTATATATATATATATATATATATATTCCTCTTTCAAATTAATCCTTATTTTCCATTTATTTGCTTCTCACAACTGCTGTAAATCTACCAACTAAAGTTAACATTGTTCCCAAGTAATTGAACTCTCTTGTCTTTAAAACTGTCAATTTAATGTAATAGATGACAGTTTGTTAATTTCACACATATAGGGTAACATTCAAAACTTAAATTTAGCAGTTTGTTTATATCCTGTTTTAGTTTCTCCAGCTCCAAGAACATGGAACACCTTTCTTCATTTTTATTTTATATTTAATTTTTAATAATGCTGTCCTTAATCAATCCACTGTGTGATTGTCAAACCAAATATGATTGTGAGAAAACAAAGTTTAGAATTAATAATATAATTAATATACTGTCAGTTTTTATCCAACAGACAAAGGGAGCAGTTTGTTTTATTGTCTTATACTAAAATAATTATCTTCCTTTTTTTAAAAAAGTTTCTCTTTTATACTCTAACTATAACTTAATAATAATGTCTATAAGATAGAGCTTCTAATCCATTTTTATCCAGAACTGTATTAATTGTGACTGCAAATATAATGTATGTGTGATAGCGCTATTAATATTACTTATTTAATTTAATTTATTTAATTGGTAGCTTACGATAATTGGTAGCTTAAGGTAATTCTTATTACTATTTGTAATATTGGAATGACAAATATATAATTGTTATCTGTGGCGAACTTACATAGCTCTTTTTGAAGTTAGAATCATGACAAATCATCATCATCAAGTACCAGGCCTGCTGGCTAGGTGATCATGTCTCTCCACAACTTTTAATCTTTACAGTTATTTCTGTTGTTGACCTTTAGCCAAGCCATTCTCTTAAGCTGTCTGGTATCTTTTCTCTTTGATTCGCTCTATCTCTTCGTCCTTCATGGCAAATAGACATTGAATAATAATGAATGAATATTAATTCATTTTCAAAATAAAGATTGAAGTAGCTTGAACTGTATAATATTATTTATAAAATGCATCTAATCACTATTTGAAGATATTCTAAGGTATTCTGTTTGAGAACTTGAAATAATATGGTCTCCATGTTCATGAAAATATTTGACTTTGACTATCAACTCTGCATTTTGTGAGGATAAGATGAAAATAAAATATATTGTTTACATAGGATCCATTTAAATAACAATCGTGGAAATCTTGTTGAATTTTACGCATACTGGATTATTTTTAATTGCTATCATTTAAAAACAAATTAATTTCCTATAATTTGCACAAAACGTAGAAGCACATTTATTTATTGAATTAATTTTAATCTATATTCATTGCTAAACACATCTAATGATAGCAAGAAATTTATATAATTAACTAATTAAATATTAATTTAATTTAATTTAATTAACTATTTATTATTTTTCATTTCACTCTAAAAATTTAGATTGAAGTAACTCAAACTTTGACATCATTGTTTAAAGGACTCATCAGAATCACTACTTGAGAATATTCTAAGTTATTTTGTTAGAGAACCTGAAATGATATGGCCTCTATATTTCTGAAAATATTATTCCATTTTGACCACCTACCTTGCATTTTGTGGGGATAAGAAGAAAATGAATATCTTGTTTATTTACACAGTACAATCTTGAAATCAAACGAGGAGTTCTAATAATTGTATGCATACTGGATAATTAAAAAATCCTACCATTTAATAACAAATTAAATTTAATATAATTTGCACAAAACATATAAGCACATTTATTTATTGTATTAATTTGTCTATATGCATTGCTAAACATGTCTAATGATTAATATATTTTTTAATAGACCGCCATTTTGAGACCTATTGATTTGAGAACTAATTGAATTTTATGCATACTTGATAATTTTAATTGATACTATTTAAAAACAAATTTATTTCATATAATTTGCACAAAACTTAGAAGCACATTTATAATTTAAATCTATATGCATTGCTGAACATGTCTAATGATTAATGCTTTAGAGAATATTATTAACAGTCTAAAAGTTAAAAGGAATTACCCCTAGGAACAATAACTTGTACTTTACGAAAAATTACATTTTGTAGTGGCTTCCCTTAATAAGCCAGGGAAATAATACTTTAAAAATTTCATATAAAAGTACTATTTTTAGTTGCATCATAAATTAAAAGCACATACACTTTGATTGATAAGATTTAATTTTAGTGCATTGTAAGACACATTGCCTAATATGTTTTGTATATTTAAACATAAACATTTTTAAGCAAATATTTTTTTTTCAAATTATATGCAAAATTTTGGTACTCTTAAAAAATTACAATAGCAAGAGATTTATATAATTAACTATTTTGTATGTAGTTTTCAGTGGCCGGGTTTATGAAATTCTAGTGAATATTTATAAACCAACTGCCCAATTTTTCTCTTTGGCTAAGACGCAAGGCTTATAAACCTTGTCCTAGGTGCAAAGCCGTGTTGTCTGCTCTAGCAACACAGACTGTGTCACGTCGGCTACGTGACACAGTAGTCTTTGGGTACTGCTTTGCTACCTCCCATTATGTCAAAGTTTGAACAGAAAAATTGGGGGGGGTGGAAGATGCGTGGTCGGACTAGGGTAACACCCGATGTTCTTAGTGCCGAGATTGCAATCGGCACGACTGTGTGCTGTTGAATCTGGGCTAGTTTCCACTAGCTAGGCAGCCCTAGCCTAGGGCATCAGTCTTAGTGAGGTGGGGATCCTGGGGACAGCAGCCCTTCCATTTACACAAATGACATGAATGGTTATCCCCTTAACTTCTGTTCCCCACATTTCCTGTGCAGTGTGAAAATACACGAGAATGTGCCCCTGTATGGCGTAAGTACAGGTAAACTACTCCTCGCCAGCATTGTAAATCCTCAGACCTGTTAACTGTACATGATGACATATGCTCTTATTAGAATTATTGGTGTCTTATTCTTTATAATCTATTTCTGAAGCATTAAGTAAAGCAAGCCTGAGTAGGCAGACGCACACATGCGAGAGTGTCCAGTAGAGACGTGAATTCTGTGATATGGTGTGTGACTGGCCGAGCGAGATGTGTGATCGCTGGCCGCTGTGAATAATTGACATCTGCTCTTATTAGAATTATTGGTATTCTGTTCTTTATAATCTATTTCTGAAGTATTACTTTTATATTTGAAGCGTTGTTTATTTATATTTATTATTTAAATGCAGAGCCAGTCTAAACATATGGATGTGAATCATGGACAACAGGACAACAGAGAAGAAAATCACTGGAGGCTAAAAATTTGGTTTTACATAAGAATTCATAAATATAATTAACTAAGTAATTCATACTTAATAATCCTTGGAAAATGAAAGAACACACGCGATGTTTAGGTTTCTTAAGCCAGAAGTAGGTTACACCCACACGATCACGTTCGACGATCTCACAATGTACCCTAGTTAGACCTGGATTTGTCGTACGCTAATTGACAATTGATTACTTCAATCTTAAACGTGCTCTGTTGTCTTGCAATGTTCGGGAGTTTCTCGTGACATGACGAGCTGAAGTTACTTGAATTCTTTAGTTGTGAACTTATTGTTGACAGCAATTTGACTTGTCACGACAACGTGAGAATGCTTTGTTTTGAGCTTTCAAGATAACTTGCTATTTTAAGTTCGTGATCAGTTCATCATCATCATCGGGTGCCATCTCCGCAACGAAGGTTGGCTATCATGAAGCGCCATTCTGCAATGTCTCTTGCTTTGATGGTGCAGGTTCTCAGAGGCTGGTTTGTCCATCTTTTAATGTTACTCGCCCATGTTAGTCTTGGTCTGACCTGCCTCGTTTACCTTGTATTTTCTTCTTTAGGATTAGTTTTAGTAGGCTGTTGTGTCTTTTTACATGGCCGGAAAATCGCATTCGTCTTGTTTGAATTGTGCTTAGTATTTTTCTTTTCATTTTTAGTTGTTTTAAGACTTCATAATTTGTTTTCTTTTCCTTCCATCCAATTCTACCTATTCTTCTATATATCCACATTTCAAAGGCTTTAATTCTCTGTTCTGTTTTCTTGTCTAATGTCTATGTTTCTGCACCATATAGGAATGTTGAGAAGACATAACATTTTGCTATTCTTAGTTTTAGCCCTGGTGTTATTTGATTTGATGTTAGTATGTTCTTCATGGCATTAAAATAACTTTTTGCCATTCCGATTCTTTTTCTTTTCAGTTTTACATTTTCCATCACTGGTTATAGTATGTCCTAGGTAGTTGTAGTTCTGAACTGTCTCCAACTCTATTCCTTCAATTTTGATATCCACTTGTAGGTTTTGAGTATTTTCTTTGTTTATGATCATAGTTTTAGTCTTTTTGATATTCATATCTAGTCCATATTTTTTGCTTGTCATGTTTATTTCATTAATTAATTGTTGTAGATCTTTAGGATTTTTTGCTAGTTGTACAGTATCATCAGCATATCTTAGGTTATTGATTATCTTTCTATTAATTTGTAGGCCTGGCATCTCTGTGATGTTTTTAAAGATTTCCGCAGTGTATAGATTGAACAAGCTTGGTGACATGATGCATCCCTGTCTTACTTCTCTTGTTATATCAATTGGTGTAGAGTTCTCTTTGTTATATTTTAATATTACTGTTTGCCCCCAGTATAGATTACATATTAGTCATATGTCCATGTCATCTAGATGTATCTCTTTTAGGCATTTTATAAGTTGTTTGTGGTGTACTCCGTCAAAAGCTTTGGTGTAGTTTATGAAGCAGGCATATATTGGTTAATTCATACGTGCATTAGTCTTGTTTGCTTTCCACATTTTCTATTTCTATACATTTTTGGCTGTGCCAGTCTTCTTTTGCCTTTTTGTACATTTTGCGTATTTCATTATCTATTTTATTGTTTTGGGCAGTGTTCTTCGCTTGTCTCCTTTCTTCCATTTTTTTCTAAGGTGTTGTCAGTTATCCATTTTGTTTTTTGTTCTTTTTTTTTTTTGGGTAAGGTGTCGCAGGTTTTTTGTATGCTTTTCTTTTTGCATTGCCATTTGGTTGTGACTTTTTTCATCAGGATTTTCTCTTCGGTATTGCTCAAATCCTTCTTCTAGCAGCTTCTGATATGTGTTCTTTACTTGTATTGTATAGGTATCTTTAATATCTTTTTGATTTAAAGCTGTTATATCTAGTGGTATTGTTGATGAATTAGACTTTTGCTTGTTTCTCTTTAGTTTGATTTTCATTTTAGTCACTACAGGATTGTGATCTGAATTAATATCTGCTCCTGGGTAGGTTTTGGCTTTCTTTACGCTGTTACGGAACCTTTCTTTTATCATTATCTAATCTATTTGATTCCTCTTATCTTCAGGGCTTTTCCATGTGTATAGTTACCTTTTCTCTTGCTCAAAGTAGGTGTTATATATTATTAGCTTGTTTACTTCATATAATTGTATTAATCTTTCTCCTGTCATTTCTTTTTTCCTACACCATGGTTTCCTATAATGGTCTTATATTTACCTTTTCCTACTTTAGCGTTCATGTCACCCATTACAATCAAGATGTCCGAAGATTTCACTTACTTCATAACTTTATTTAGGTCTTCATAGTATCCCTCTATTTGCTCATATGTGTAGTCTTGAGTAGGTGCGTATGTCTGTATTATTGCTATGTCGAATGGTTTTGCTTTCATCATGAGTAGTATAATCCTATCATTGTATGTCCAGTGGGTACTTATATATTTTTGTAGCTCTCTTTTTATTAGTATTCCTACCCCTCTTTGATGTTCTGTTGTGTTTCCCGAGTATATAATGTATATTTTTCGTCCTCTATGTACCCACTTTCTTTCCATCTTTTCTCTGATATGCCTAAAATATATATGTTTATCCGTTCTGCTTCTTGAATTAGATTTTCCAATTTCCCGTGATATATAACTTGCATATTCCTTGCATTGAACATGACTTCTTTGCTACTTGATTTACTTCGTGAGTTAGATACAATATCAACCTTTATACTGTTAATATAATTCGTATTTTCTTGATATACTTTGACAACACTGTGTAAATATTTTTGATAGCTGGCTTGATAAGTAACTACTACGTCGGCGATTTTTGTATTAGTTCATTCACTTGTCTCGTTGAGCTTCTAGTATGTGTTGTAGTGCTGTTATTATTGGTCCCTACTGTCGGACATCTGTAGTGAAATGTATGACGCATTCATGCTCGCAGAGAGCTGTCCTTTGACGAATGATTCAGCGGCGACCCGCACAAGCAGTGGGCCTGTGGGGAAGAAAATGTAGATAAAACTCTACTGTGAGTCGATCCGGCCCAACCGTTTTGTTCTATTGCATGGCTCTCACTGAGGTCGTCAAATCCGCGAGTGTTATCTCAGCGTTCAATGATTGGTTGTATGTTTCTGTCAATAACTTTGTGTGTTGCATACATTTGTCTTTTAAGTCTTCCCGTGTGTCTTGTGTATAGAGCTTCCGGTAGTAATACTCGAAAGCTTTGGCAATCTCTGCTGTGTCCGTTTTTTTCATCTTCTTCTACGATCATTGAGCTTTAAATCTATGACTCCGGACTCTTATGATGGTAATCTTCCTCTCTCTTTAGCTAATTTGTCTGCGCGTTCGTTTCCGTGTACATTACTGTGTGATGGTACCCACTGGTTGACCACTTTCTGGAAGTTATTGCACATTTATTGGCTGTGTTCACTATCTGTGCGGTATCGGCTTACGTCTTTTGACATGTGCTGAGACTACTATGATGGGGACTACAGTTACCTTTCTTTGTTTGGGAGATGAGTTAGTAATTCGGATGATTCCACTGGCATGGGCGGGTGAGCAATTATGGATTTTAATTCGTTTGCAGTGATACCGGGGCCTTCCATGACCAAAGAACCAAAGTTGCCCCGTATAGTTTCTCTTCCAGGGAGGTGGGTGTGGCCCACATTGTCCTCAGGTCTGTAAAAGTGAGGGCAATCCTGTTGAACATGTTTTGTTGTCATGTTATCCTGTGTACAGTGGCATTGGCTAGTAGTTACTATTTTGAGTTTATTGAACATGTGATTTCTCATTCTATTGTGGCCGGTGCGTATGGAAGTATGATGACTAGATCCCTCCTTGATAGTTGGAGGTATCCATCCCTCTCGTTACACTTCGAGTGTTCTTGTTTCCATTTTTCATGATACTTTCCTTTGATGATGGATTTGGCTTCATCGTAGCTTACTAGATGGTTCTCTTGTGGAAATCTTCCTGTCTCTTTAGCTAATTTGTCTGCGCATTTGTTTCCACGTATATTACAGTGTGATGGTACCCACTGGATGGCCACTCTCTGGAAGTTATTGCACAGCTGGTAAGGGTTGTTCTCAAGTCGTCTAGCTCACTGTTCCTGAGGATTTTAGAGCTGTTAGGACTGACAGTGCATCAGTCAGTATCACCAATATCTTGTGCGTGCTATTTTTGTGTTGGATAGCCAGTTTTGCAGCGTCTTTGAGGGCTTCAGTTTCTGCGTTAAAGTTGTTTGAGAATTTCCCAGTAGCTATTGACTTGGTGATCTCATCTTGGTTATTGAGCCTCAAGAACACACATCCTCCTCCATTTCTGGTTGCGTTTGTAGCAGAGCCATCTGTGTATATGTGTGAAGTTTGGGGAAAGCCTAGCGTGTAAATTTACTATTTTCAGTGATTTCATGGTCGTATCCATGAAAAAATGGCTGGGGGTAAAACTCATAAAAGTGATTTTTTATTCAAAATCTTGCTATGAGGATGTCTACTATGAAGTTTGAAGTAGGCCTAGTGTTTAAATTTACTATTATTAGTGATTTCATAGTCGTATCTATAAAAAATGGCCGGGGGTAAAATTCATAAAAGTGACTTTTAAGTACATTTTTGCTACGATGATGTCTAATATGAAGTTTGAGGTAAACATAGAGGTTAATTAATTTTTTTTAACAGTTTCATAGGCGTATTCATAAAAAAAATGTTCAGGAGGTAAAATTCAAAAGTGATTTTAAGTAAATTTTTGCTACGGTGATGCTTACGATAAAGGTTGAGGTAAGCCTTGAGGTTAACTTTTTCTTTATATTTTGTGAACATCTTTCTTCTGCATACCTAAAGGCCAATATGATTATGGTTATGGAAGGCCCCAGTATCACTGCAAACAAATTGAAATCCATAATTGCTCAACCGCATGTGCCAGTAAAATCATCCGAATTGCTATCTCATCTCCAAAAAAAAGAAAGTTATCTGTAGTCCCCATCATAGCAGTCTCAGCACACGCCAAAATACATAAGGCGAAACCGCACAGAAAGTTAACCAAACCGACTCTTCCCTCTCATACGATATCATCAATATCGGAAGTCGTAATATTGAAACACGATTAAAATGGATGAAACGCACAGCTCACGGTGTGCACAGAGCACTTAACTCAGTAGCTTCTGCAACAAGCCGGACTTGGAATATGAGGAAACTGCAACAATGAACATTTTTCAGACATAGCCTTTAATGGTTCCTGCAGCCTATCCACCATACTGACATGAAGTTCACGCCCTCCTGAAAATGATGATCGTCATATTTTTTTTAATGTATAGCGCTTGAAAGTGTTAGGACATCGTTTTTGTCTCTAAATCCGAACATATGAACACTGTTAGTCATCGGATTATCCCCGTCGCACTTCAAATAACAGATCGAAAGATCTCCCTGCAATGTCAATTTGTGAAATTATAAACTAGTTCACATGTCTACCCTCTATCTCACAGTAGCCCTCTTGAAATTAGACAACATCCCTCTTGACTAACAGGAAACTATGGGAGTCACCCCGCTGCTGCAAAGTCATGAACAAAGCACCGTCATGTCGTCTTTTACCATTAGCGTACGGCCGGTCTAGGAATATACGATCAGCCATCAACATGATAACGTAGCACACACAACAATCACCCTAATATTTGTTCGTATTCTCCCACGTTTCCTCGATAATGATTTTAATTTTCTTCTTAAGAACGCAAAATTGTCTCTTCACCAGATCTAAAATTTATATTCCTTAGTTCTTTATTTGTCGTTAAGTGAGCTAAATTGTCTATACTTTCTTTCCACTCTCTAAATAGCGATGGTTCTCCTTTGAACGTGGCAATACTATTGCTAATATTTTGATAGTTCGTTGCTAGCCTCAACTCACCACCGTTTCAGTTACTATAGCTCGTTTCAAAACATTTGCCCAACTTCAAAACGCTATTACTCTCTAACCGTTTGTTAAATACTTTTGAAATTTCCAAATGTTATTAGAATGCAAAAGACCCTTTAAATGTATATTTTAACAAATATCTTGCAGCTGCAGTTTTCTGCGGCGATATTTCTTTGATGTTTGTCAAAATTGTAATTGTGAAGCCTAAAGAATAGAAATTACCGTATTGCTGGTCTACGATTAATTTTCACTAGGTAAAGGCGTGGCCGTAATGGGGAAATAACGGATAAAACAAAACACCAGGAGAATTATTGTCTGCTCAGTTCGAGGACGGACGATAATAATATCAAGGTATAACCTGTATGTCCAATTTTCATAGTTGTGTGGTCCTGAAAAGGACGTTTGTTGAAATAATTTAAGGTAATATAGGGCCAACATTGTGGGGGCTATATACTTTCATTCTGAATCAGACGAGTCTAAAAGATTAATAACTGTTTGGGGTTGAACATTCCACAACCATCATTTTTCCATATTCCTCTTCCTGTTTTTTAAGACGTGGTCTTCACATTTAGCCCAATAATCTTTGTCTATATTTAATAAGCGAGATTAGCAAGAGTCTTTACATCACTTATTTCGAATGTTGTCTTTTCATCTGCCACTTGTTGTTTTAATTTTGCCAGATTAGTTCTATTGGATTTAAATGAGCATGGTAAGGTGGCAGCCTCAACATATATGACCGTGCTCTTGGATAATCTTATCTATTTGAAAAATCTTTGTCCTTGCTTTACTAGAGATAGTAATTCAGGTTTTAAGTACATGTTATTAAATTGTATGTGCTCCTTTGTGAGCATATCTTAATAGCATCTTTTGTACTGGATGACGTCGGGACTTTATCTTCAAGTGCAACAATGCTGTGGTACGCTGCATTGTCCATTATTAGACAAGATGGTCGATCTAGTGATGGGAGAACAGAATTTTCAATGCAATGTCTAAATATGTGACCATTCATCTCAGAGTGATAATCCCGATTGTCTATGATTTTTGAAAGAAAAATGAGCTCTGCATTCTGTATTAGTCCATGTTGTCGACTACCTGCATGGCAATTATCAGCGCTGTCCTTTTGCTGCTAGGTATTAATCTCTTAATATTTCCATCTGATGACTGCCATTCCTTTGGTTAGTGTGGTGAGCATTGATCCATGTTTCATCCAAGTACACAATATCATAACCTTGCTTGCGCACCTCTTTTACTTCACGTAAGTACTTGCTTCTCATGACTACTATATGTGGCTTCTCACAGATGATGTTTCGTCCATTGGAATACTTTCTGAATGTAAAGCCTGCAGCTCTCACATTCCTCCATAATGTAGACTTTGATATTTCAATACTGTTGTTCTTTTTCAGCGATACTTTAATTTTCTTATTGTAACAGTTTCATTCATACCCAACATTTTGCGAATTTCACTTCTAATAAGTTCACTGTCGAAATTATCCAACATTTTTGCTCTTCCTTGTGATTTTGTATATTTTGAACATTGACGGTCACATGCTTGAATCCAGCGATTAAATGACCGTTTAGATAAATCCAAA